>JARHVA010010153.1:22500-185000 GCA_037957365.1 Torreya grandis
ACCAAAATTGCACACTCCACCTGGGAAGGGTATCATAAGTAATGCAAAAATGCTCCAAGTCAAATAAAATCTACTGAAGATAGATAGGGATATGCTTATAAAATTCATTTCTAAAGAAATTTTCTACATCAGGGCATCAAATGGAAGAGTTCAATGCTAAGATTCAAATCCCAAAGAATAGACACATCTTATATAGGAAATTTGTATGCATATGTAGGCAAATAACACTTATACTATGCAACAACTATATTATTTTCTAGGTAGGATAGGTAGAACAAGTTTGATATTTATAAAAAAAATAGTGTTGTGCTAGTGGTTTTCAAACATCATGGATTATTTCAACATTCATGACATTATTCATTTGCAAAAATGTAGAAGACTAAGATGAAACCTAAGGGAAATACCAAGAGTGGTTTTAATTGATTGGTGCTAATGAAATGAAAATACCCAAATGATTATTGAAACCATATAACATAGACTACAAATTAAATTTCATATAGCTTTTCCTATTAAATTCACAAACCTAGGGTGCCCTTAAGAGGTATTCAACAACATATTTTCAAATCAAACTATAGAAATCATTTTATATTCTTATATCCATACCCAAAATGATAACCAGTGATAAGAATTAAACTAGATATCTAGTAAGTAGAATTTAAAAAACATATTATTGCACTTCATCAATAGTAAAGAGTAAAAACCAAAAGTTTTTTCATTAACTTTGTAAATAAACCTTACATAAAACATTTTTCCAGAATGTTTCCATGGGGAAAATCGTGGTGAGTTTGCTCCTTCTTTAAAAAACATATTATTGCACTTCATCAATAGTAAAGAGTAAAAACCAAAAGTTTTTTCATTAACTTTGTAAATAAACCTTACATAAAACATTTTTCCAGAATGTTTCCATGGGGAAAATCGTGGTGAGTTTGCTCCTTCTTGGATAGGGGAGACATATTACAATTCTTATAGAACTTGTTAATGGTTTTACAACTACAACCACATTAGTAAGAGAGACAAAATGCACACACAATAATGAATCCTGAGAATGAAAAATCCTAGACCTAGGAGGAAGAAAAAACAACCTTAGAAAAGAGGACAAGCCCTCTTTTTATACATTTTCTCACCACTTTTGCAATCTAGGAACATGTGTTGCAATTTTCAATATTAAAAACTTGGTAACAACCCTCAAAGTCTTTCCAAGATGCTCCTAGTAAGAATATACTCTTTGCCATGCCTACAATCTTTATACCTTTACAAGGTAAATGATCCCTGTAACTACCTATACATGTAATGATGAAGATTTGAAACAAATCCTTTTATTTCTTGGTTGGAAATGTATTTCATTTTATATTGAAGGAGAATATTCAATTTGGAGACCAAACAAACCCTTTGTCTTTTTGTCCAACTACTTAGACATGTCTTTGACCACACATTTGTAAATATGGAATCATCTTGCATAGATGCCCTTCCTCTTGTACACATCAAATAATAAACCTACCTTGTAATGATTGAAATGATAATAATCCATATCCATGTCTATTTAAAAATATTCTCTAGAATGGGCCACCTTAATCTTGCAGACCTAAAATATTTCTCCCATGAAGTTATTTGAACAAGAAAAACATGATAAAAATCAAGACTCAAGTTATTTTTACCTTTTTCACCTTTGGAATTCAACTTGCTTTTCCATATTTTGATTTTTTCACATTTTTGACATTTTAGAGTTGTCACCAACTTTTTTAATACATAAATACATTACTTTTCATTTTTTAGCCTTACGGGGAAATTTGGGTCCCATTAGCAATTTCACACTTCTTTTGTTTTGGGGAATCCATAACATAGTAGCATATTTACAACTTGAAAATTAGCAACTTGAAACTCAGAGTTACAGTTCCCCTAAAATGTTTTCATAGGGAAATAGAAAATCCAAGTGCAAATTACAACTTACAAATTTACAACTTGGAATTTGTAGTTGCAGTTCCCCTAAAAAGTTCTGACAAAGAAGTGGGAACTTCAAGTGTAAATTGTAACTTGCAAATTTGTAACTTGTATTTTTGAATTTTAGTATGCCTCAAAATTTCCCATAAGAAACTAGGAACTCCAATTTAAAATTGCAACTTGCAAATTGCAGCTATAAATCCCCTCAAAAGTTTCCTTGGGTAATTAAGTACTCTAAGTACAATTTGCAACTTGTATAAATTAAAAATTGTAATTGGCCTTGAAAATTCCACTTTGAATTGGGACCCCATGTTTGACTAACATTGATTGGTAGATTTTAGATATCTAAGTAGAATTTGTAATTTGCACGTTTATAAAATTACATTCCTCCTCAAAATATCCTTAGAGCTCCACTTGAGTTGGCTTTTTACATGTTGACTTGACTGGTGGGATTGGAAGAGTTGACCATAATTTTCATTTTAAAGACCTGCATTTTGTAAGTTCCTTCTCCCATGAAGATCTCCCAGGGACTTTATAGCCTCAAATGCAACTTTTGAAACTTGCCTTTTCTTGACTTTTCACCTTAATCCATTCCTACTACCCAAACTAATATGTGCCACTTCTATTACACTTTTATTAGCAGCTATTTTTTAAACTGTTTCTTGTTCTAGATATACTCTTGTGAGTAAATTCTAAAGCACCATAGTGTCTAGAAAATACACAAAACTATGTTGTAAATGCTCAAATATTTCTATAGAAGTCATGCCCTGAAACCCAAATGCATTCTCCCATGTATTCTTTAGCTCAAAAAATACTAGTAATATAAGTTGTTCCACCCCTAAAGAATGGAGGAACATATCAATTTCATTGACAATAAGATGACACATTCCTTTACAAAGGTATTCAATACGAGTACCAATAGGAGGCATTTTAACAACCATTTTTCCATAAATCCTCATTATGGCCACATAAATAAGTTAATTTCCCTTTTCTAGTATCATAGTATAGAAACCATGAAAATTTAACCAATTTCAATCACATCATCTATTGAAAATCATCTTTGTGACAAGATCCTTATTTATCCTTGATTTGATGATAGGGGTAAAACACTCATGTATTATAGAGAATGAAATAAAGAGCTTGTAGTGATGCTCAGTTATAAGTTCAAGAAATATTGGATCAGAGGTTACATCATCTTCTTTTATCAACCTTAGATATGTCTAAGAGAAACCTTCAACACCTAATAGATTCACTATTCCAAAAAGATCCTGAAGCTGTGAAAATATCATAGAAAATTTCCTAATACAAAACAAGTTTCTTTGGAGATAAGAGTTTAATTTTGGAATTTATCTATCATGTAAGCATCTCACATGATACTAACACTTGCACTGATCAAAAAAGAGAACATTTAGTTCTATGAAGCATGATGTAACACCATTAAATCCACCACACCTACATAATACATAGTGATAATCTGCATAGTATGATTACTCTAGAATGAAGATGAATCCTTTTATTTTTCTAGGGTTGAAAGAACCTACATTCGATAACCATTGGCTAATTCATGCTTTGTTTTCAATAGAAGGTGAAAACCTTTTACATCTTTACGTTTATAAACTCCCACTAAATTTTCCAATTTGAATTTATGGTTTTTACTAATCAACCTAGAAACACATACTGAACCTTGCCCTAAATTTTTGAGTTTTGATCCTTCTATGCTTGAATTTATTTTCATAAGCATATTGCATGTTGATAACTTCAAGCACCTACTATTATTATTGTAATGATCCATAAGAATTCTTCATATGCACATATTCACTTGTAGTAAGACTTTCAACACAAGTCTTGTTTCTTTTTAGGCATCAATTTCATTTCATAATGTTGCAATACAAAATAACATGTGGTATATGTATTTCTTTGGGTGAGAGTTTTAAATCTATGTTTTCCTTAGAAGTCATGCATCACCAAGCCGCAAGATTTGAAATTAGGCTTACAAGTTACAAGTTCATAATTTTGTATGTTGCATTTCACTTTCCATTTTCCATCATTCACCTTTTCTTTCTGTAGGATATCGAAGCTTAGAAACAGTTTGCAACTTGTATTTTTTACAAGTGTTTTTCCCATGATATTTTTGTCTACCCATATACACTTCCCCTTTTGCCAAAATCTGGAGGTCCACATGCACTTTAAAATTTGCAAGTGTAAAGTGGCATTGTAATGCCTACCAAAATCCCTATTAGGATTATTAAATATATTTATAGTTTGGTCAAATTTACAAATTGACCCACAAACTCCACCCTTCTACCATATGTCCCCTGAACAAAGCAAAATTGAAATATTATCTTATTCTTTGTGACTTTCCATGTGGCACTCCTTGTCTAATGTGGACCCTCCACTTACGTGGCCAATGTGTTATTGTTTGAAGACTTTGTTATTTTAAATAATCCATTAAAATCCCACCTTCAAACCCATGTGGACCCAAAATTAAGCCTACATGGATTTCACTTTTGGGCATCAACACTGGCTCTTTCTCAGGGATGTACACCCCCTGTGGGTGTGTAAAGAAACCTAGAACATAAGACCAGGTGCCAATCCATTGGTCCATGGAGTCAAAACTTTAGCAACTTATCAATAAACACCCATGGAATTTCAATAAAACAAGGGCAAATTGACAAAAATATATCAAGAAGATTTGAAAATGGACACATGATAAAGAATGACAAAAGGAACAGTATAAAAAGGCCCAAAATTGAGGCACAACAAAACAATAAAGTGATACACTATACAATATTGTACATAGTCATGGACTCAGTCTATGAAGTGTTTTATATGTCTTTTATTAATTGGCAACTCTAGTATCTCACCATCCAAGTCTCATGAAGAAAGTGTGTTCCCCAATCCTATAGTTAATGTAATAGGGACCCATCTATAAGGCATCAAATTTTCCATGTTTGCCTTTCTCATCATTCTTTTTATCCAAAAATTAAACCACATCACCTACCTAAAAATTTATTGGTGTGACCTTTCTATCCAATATTATCTTGAGTTTTTATTTGAAATTGAGGTGTCTTTCATGAGATTGTCTTCAAATTTCATCAAGCTTGATATTTTGGTTCATCCTAGTTTCACAAAGGTTGATTTGGTCATCTTCCTCTAGTTTTTTCATGAATTGATTGGTTGGAAACTACAAATTCATGGTTAAGATAGTTTGAGATCCATAAACAAACTCAAATGGGATTTTGCATGTAGATCTCATAGGTGTAATTTTATCATCCCACAGGGGAAACTTCAGCGCTTCACCCCACTTCTTCTTGTTTACTTCTAAATTTTGTCTAATGATTTTGAACAAGTTCTCGTTACTATATTCTACTTGCACATTCCCCTAATGGTTGTATTTTGAAACATATAATATTGTACATAAGCTAATTTTATCCCATTTTCCTTGCACAATTCCACTAAAGGCTTAGCTTTGGTACTCATGGGATTATTATAAATTACCTTAACAAGAACACCAAATATAAAAATAATATGATTTGATTAAAATTCAATTATTATTTTTTATGTAGCCTTCTTAATAGGGACCACTTAATCCATTTCATGGAGTAGTTAGTTACAACTAATATCCAAAAAATGTCTAACAATTACAAAATCCAAAATTTCCTAAATGAAATCCATTCCCCATTATCTAAATGAGCCTTCAATCATCATAGGTTACAAGGGAAGAGAACCAAAAGATTTTAACCTTCCTATAAACCACTGACATTTCTCATATTCTATACCCTTCTAAACAACATCCTTGAATAGTGATGGCCACCAATAACAAACTCTCATAATCTTATGAGCTATGACTTTAGGTGAAAAATGGCCACCATATACTCCACTATGGAAATCTTCAATCTGGTTAATAGTTTTTTCTTCTACCATGCATCTTAGGAGAACCCCATCTAGATTCTTCCATGCCAATCCATTTTCAGTCAAGAGATAATTTTGGGAAATGAGTTTGAGAGTTGTTCTTTGGTTCTTATCCAATTTAGGTAGATAATTGATATTTTTAAAATAATAGACAATGTATTTATACCATAGATATATGTTAATTTTAATCAAATAATAGTCAAAATGAAAAATAAAAGTGTTTACCCCAATGACTTACAAGTTAATCTCAGCTCTGAGCTTGGATATACCCATCCCTTTCACTAGCTTGGTGGTCTGAATATCCATGTCATACTCTTATAAATTTTTTACCAACCTGCATCTCTTATTGGATTCTTCAATTTGAGTCATGATTTCCTTCACCATGTCATGTGGGACATAAGTAATGATCTTAAAAATTAGAATGTAAGGCTGAACATCTTAACAACCTTTAAGAGATTGAAAGCTTATTTTTTCATGATGGTATAATTCAATTTAGAACCGTGCTTAGATTTTATAAATAAAGTTATGGGATACTCATAACCATATTCATTATTTTTCAACAAGCTAACAACAACACTATTATATGATGAAAAATATAATATTTGAAATGCTTTAGTGTAATTAGGGATGGACAAGATGATGGCAAACTTTAAGGATTCTTTAATGCCATTGAATTATTTCAAGGATTTCTCCTCCCACTTGATGGTATAGTCCTTCTTCAACATGGATGTAATAGGAAAATTAATATTTTCAAAATTAGACACAAACCTCCTTACGAAATTGATTTGTCCAAAGAAGGACTTAATTCACTTCTTCAACTGTGGGATAGGCACTTTGTCAATGGATTCTACCATCTCAGGGTCAATCATGATAATATCCTTAGATATTATATGTCCCAATAACTTGGCCTTTTATGTTCTAAAGTGACATTTTTTAGGATTAAATTAAATTCCAAACTCCCTGCATATAATGAACACTTTCTTGAGATGCTCCAAATGTTCCCCTCTAGTCTTGGAGTACACTGTAATGTCATCTTGATACATATCTATAAAAAAAATTAAATACCCTTGGAAATACAACATCCATAGCTTACTAAAACATTATAATGGCATTCATTAATCTTAAAGGCATCCTCATATATACATACATTCCCAAAAACATTGTAAATATAGTCTTGGGTCTCTCAAATTCCTTCACCAAAACATGGTTATACCCTAAGAAACCATCTAAAGTAGATAACAATTATGATCTAGTAACACTTTACAATAGGTATTCCATATTAAGAAGGGGGTAATTATTCTTCAAAGAAGCTTTGTTCAAATTATATAAATCCACACACAAGTGGATGTTGCCATTTTTCTTTCATACAGGGACTAAGTTTGTAACCCATGATGAATACCTAATGGACTGAATAATTCCATCATCCCTTAGCTTCTTTAACTCATCCTACATCTTGGTGGATAGGATGGGATTAATAGGTCTTTTTTTCTACCTAAAAATCTTTCTATCAGGCTATAATGGGATGACATATTGAAATAAGTCTTCCCTATATTATTTCATTTTTGAATAATACCAAGCTAAATAGTCCTAGTACTTCTTTTGTAGTTGCATATAAACATGATTTTGATTTTCACTTAGGTGAATACCCAACCAAACTTTCCCATGATGTCCATGGGAGCCCAACTTACATCCAATCACATCTTTTGAGATAAATGAGTCTCAAGTTTTGATTCTATCAACTCCATCAAAAGATGCTTCTAAACTTACCAATACCCTAGGGAACATGTTTGTCTTTAGCTGAATAATATCCTTCCCAAATAAGGTTTCCTTCCCATCACAAACCTAAACCATGAATTCCATGTCTATGATATAATCATGGAATTCTACTTCAAATTTTAGAAACCTCTTAATCTGTTCATCATCATCAAACACATGCCAATGATTAACATTGTCTAAGATTGAATGCCTAACAAACACCGCCACTTGATACTGATAATGAGGGTTCATAATTCCAATTTCAAACTAAGCACCCAACCCTTCAAGTTTATTAGCTTCCTCATTTAAACTTTTATCATGAAATAAACTAATAAATGCATCAAATAATTCAAGTAAATCCCATACATCATTCCTATATTATTTTTGTAGACATCCAATTACTAACACCATTTGTGTTGAAATTATAAATATTACTCGTATTGTACTCAAATACATAAATTAGGCTAAAATCACTTAAACCCACTAAATGGTTCGACCTTGTCATACACAATTGTCTATTTAGGTCAATGTGTCAATAAATGGGGTAATGCATTTTATGTGATTTCTAACTTTTCTTAAATTATTTTGATTCAACATGATGATTTTGCATTTTGGTGCCCTGGTTCACTCTTTTATTCTAATTAATTAGTACACGTCATGTACCCTTGTTATTTTGTGTCGACAATATCCTAAATGGGATCATGGTTTATACGCATCTAAAATTGCCTTCCAATTATTCTTGAGTCAAATTATGACTAGTAATAGGACTTTTTGATCATTTTGATTAATTGTACACCATTTTCCAAAGAATTACACTAAAATTGATTAATCTTACTTAGGAAAATTACCTAAAAATAATATCTTAAGTAAATATTCTCTGGATAAAATTTAATATTTCTTTATTAGAAACTGATTATGAATATCTGCATCAACTAATGACATGATCAATAGGATGGCATCCATTAGCCATAAATACAACAAATATCAAGTTTATGGGCACCCATGCCTCATTAATGCCCCTTCTTCCAAAATAATTTTGAGGATATTTATAGATTTAATTGAAAATATTAGATTAATTCATGGCCACACATCTCAATATTGAGATAGATAGTCATGGTTGATCCTAAACCATTTGAAAAATCTATAAATAGAAGGGCATAAAACATCATTTTTAAGCTAAAATATTGTAGACTTATAATGCAAAATTATCTCCACTATATTTCTTTGTGTTAATCATTATGTTTTATTTGCAAGCTTCACTTTATAGGCATAGATTAGATTTCTTATCTTTATACTAGATTTTACATGGTGATCTTGGGATAATGTAGGAGTTTGAAATCTATTGTTGTAAAAGACAAGAACCTGGAAACAACTTTGGGATCTAGGGTTTAGTTGACTGCATGCATGCCTCCCAACTATAAACTTTATGATAATGACTGCATATTTTCTCTCCCATCTACCATACTACCAATCTTTATAGATCAAGGTAGGATTTTTGGTTTTAAAGTGCATTTATTGCATTGAGTTGGCTTCCCCCTCTACCCTTTGGGTGGATTTTCTCACATTCCTTGTTATAATTGGCCACTTCCACTCATTTTACATCATTTGATGCATGTTTTATTAGTGGGATAAAAAGCAAGAATGGTGCCAAAGCAATCACAAAAAATTGTTATGAAGGTCTATCACAAGGTAAATCTCTTGAACCAGACACACCTATGCCTAATGTAGTATTAGAATTTCCTGAGTTTGATAAATCTTGTAGCTCTTTTGAAAAATTTACTCTTATTGATTATTTTGTGAGTTGAGTCTCCCTAGAGAGCCTCCTTAAACAATGGGTCCATAACCACTAGTAGAATCATGGGGTTAAATTAGAAGGTGTCCAAATCCTTACCAAGGGCTTTTTCTATTTTGTTTCAATAACCCTAACCACTACAAGGCCATTGTAAACCATAGGTCCTGGTTCATATACAACATTTTGGTTGTTTTTTCTCACTGGACTAGGGATTTTCAAGTTTTAGAGAAAGCCAAACTCAAAATCCCAATTTGGATTGAGTTCCTTGGGTTACCTTTACCGTTGTGAAATTTTATAGACTAGCTTATCTAGTTGCTGGGGTTTTTCATTTTCCATGAACAGTCTAAATTTCATGCCGATCTCCCCCAATAAATGGTCTATGTTGAGATCGACCTTGCTAAGGATATCAAAGAATCTATTGATATTCAAGTCAGTGATAATCATTTCACTTAGTAAGTTCTATACATAAATTTTCCAAACACCTACTTTTGTTGCCAATAATCCTCCCACATTATTAGGGAGTGTCTGGTCATGGTCCCCACTTCTACCATATCCCAAAAACATAATGGGTCTGACCCAAAACACTCAATTGGCACCTCTGATAGGTGGACCATAGTCACTAACTATAAAAATACTCGTGTTAGAGTACCTACTAGGAACAATACATCTCACCCATCACAAGCCTCTATTGTTGCTATTGATCTAGCTAAAACACCCCCATATCTATAGCCTCAGCCACCTAAAACCATTTCATGCTCACCACAAGTGACCACTACCATTGTTCCTCTGCTGGCCTTTGCTACACTTAGTCTCCCTTCACAACCCCCTTTGGGGGTGAATGGCTCATATTCTCTGAACCTTGTTATCTTTAGCCATAAAGCTATGTTATGTTGGTCTCATATCCCTTCAACCTCTGGTAAATATGAATATGGGTTACATAAATGGAAACCCTTTACTTTAGGATATTTTAGAATACTGGTCAATTTTTTCAACAAGTTTTCATCCCTCTCAGACCTCACAAAAGAGGGAGATATGAATCTTGATAGTTCTCCATATTAATCTATTCATGGAATGTGAGAGGTCTTACTGATCTGATGTGTATGTATATAGTCATGAATAGTTGTCAACTCTTTTCAAAAATGAATATCTTATGTTTACAAGAAGTTAAAATTCCTAACTTCATGCTCCATGTTATGGCTCATGTGATCTGGCCTAGGGTCATTTGTCAGGATACTCATCACAATTATGGCAAAGGAGGGTTAGTGACCTTACTGGCACCTGAACTCTCCCAACACATCATCTCTTGGGGGTCTAACCCCTTAAATCAAGTTATTTGGACACATTTTGATTTTGACAATCATATAATTGGGTTAGTTAATCTTTATGCTTCTAATGATGTTGTTGAGCATACCTTATTATGGAGATGGATATCTGACTTGATTCCAAATGCTCACTAGGTTCTTTACAAGATTTCAATATGGTAGAATCAATAGAAGGCAAATAAGGGTGGTTTCCCATGCGATGGTGTGTAGGATAACATGAGGCTTGGTTCTATCTGCATAATAAAGTCAAGGTGTTTAACCCTAACCACCATCGGTGGAAAGATTCAAACTCACCCTAGTTCACTTGGTCTAATTTTTTCCAAGGTGAGGATAGGGTGCTCAAAAGACTTGATCGATCTCTATTAGTCAAACAAGATCTTTTTCTATTTTTCACCTATATAAGACCAACCACTCTTGGCTATACTTGACACCTTTATATCTGACCATCTTCCCATTTGCTTCAATTTTGAGTCAACTACCTCTCAATTTTGCGTACCTACTACCCAATTTTACCTCAACACCACCCATCTCAAGCATGAACATACCTTGAATCACATTGGCTATATATGGAATCTTGCACTAAGACCCACTGGGACCACTGGTTGGATTATGTGGTGGTCTGATGCCATCAAAAATACTACCACCTTCCTTAGAATATATTAAAAATAGTCTACCTAATTTAGAAGGCATATTTATCATGCCACCAATCAAGAATTTATCAGAGCCTCCCAGGAGCTAGAAGCCTTGCCTTTTAATGTGTGACTGTAGAGAGGATTGCAAAGTAATTTAGTTAAGCATTAGTCCATAAATCATGAAAAATGCATAAAGAACTAACTAACTAAGCCTATCTATTCCCATGGGAATTACAAAAGATAGAAATAAACAAATGAAAGAAATCAAACATCATATTGCCTTCCCAAATGGGTTCACCATACCCATGTTGCTCAAAAGCATGTTCTCCCTTGATCAATCATCCTTGTCCTTGTTAAAAAAGGTAGAAAACTCCTCCAATGTCTCAATAACACTCCATAAAACCTAGGCTCATGATTCCAAATCACTAAACTAGCCTATCAATGAATATTGTAACTAATTTTAATGGTCTATTGAAAAGGATTGTGGAGGCAATTATGCATATAAACTTTACATAAATCAACCTTAAAATTCATGTCCATAGCCTCTCTATTTATATATTTTTGAGATTAGTTAGGATAAACCATGACCATCCATCTCAAGATTGAGATGTGTGGCCATGTAATCATAATATTTGGAATTAAACTCATAAATATCCTCAAGATAAATAAGCATTAAAGAGTCATGAGAAGCATTAACTAGGCATGGGTGACCCATAATTCTGATATTTTATGCACTTATGGATTGATCGATGCCACCCTATAGATGATGTGACTAGGTGATGCAGATATTCAAAAAGATCTATGGAATTCTTACTTAAGCTCTTAAATTGGATTAATTAAATTAAGTTTAATAAAATTTAGTGCAATTCTTTGGAAATTGGTGCACAATTAATCAAAATGATAAAAAAAATCATATTATTAGGTCATAATTTGAATAGAGAGGAAATGGAAGGTGATATTAGATGTGTTAGATATTTATTCCCATTTAGGATGTTTTCAACACCAAATAATAAAGGTACGTGACATGTACCAATGAATTAGAAGAAAAGAGGGATCTAGAGCACTAAATGGCAAAATTGTCATTTTGACTCGAGTTGGCCCATAAAATCCATTGCCCTATTTAGGGATATTTCAACCTAAACTAGCACTTTTAAGTGAAAAACTTAAACCATTTAGGTTTTTTTGTGGATTTTGACCTAAAATTTGCATTTGAGTGTAATTCGAGTAAGATTGACAATTTCAACACGAATGGTGTTAGGATTGGGTGTCTACATTTTGCCCCTATTTGAGAAAGTGTAGCGAGACATTCAAGTGACATAACATATTTTAAAATAAAAGAGTTTTCAATAATAAATTAGAATAGACACATGATACCCTCTCGAGAGGACATAATAGGATGGAATAAAAAGATGGATGCTCAAAAAAAAAGAGAAAGTGAGAGATTAACCCATGAAATAGATCACATCCAGATGAGCTAATGCTTGCACATGTGATTACCATCAATGATCAAAATATAATTAGATGTAAAATAGGCCACAGAGATAGGGGGAGTGGGAAAGATATAATACATAAATTTAAGGGACACACTATACATGTACCCAATTTGAGAGTACAAGTTGTGCACTTACAACATGGATCAATATTGAGACAAGTTGCACACTAAAATATTACCATAATGGGATTTAATGTGGAGATTTTAGAATTAGAGGAAAAAATATAACATTATGCCTTTGAAAAGGAAGCACCACTAGAATAAGGTCTCTAAAGAGAATAGAATAAGAAGTACTCTAGCAGAGCAAATGTGATCATGATAAAATAGTTTTGCCCCAGTAGTGAAAATTTTGATCATTGATAAAGAATAAATAATGATTTTTCCCCTGTAAATCTGATTTGATTCGAATGTGGTTCAGATTTTGTGACCCATCATGGGCAATTGGTAAGCTAAATAGCTCAAGGATATAACCAAAAAGATAGGTTTAAAGTGAGTGGGTGTAAATGTACATGCAATGGTGTAATGGATTAGAAAGCTATATAAAACCAAGCATATGAAAATGCATAAAGTGATGAGAGAGATAAAGAGAGATGAAAATAAGAATGGAGATAGTTGAGCTGACCTCAATAGATACTAAACACTGCCTACGTAGTTCCGTGGACTCATGTTCCAACATGAACTTCAAGCCAATGTATTTCACCCAAGTTTGGGAGAGAATGGAATGAAGAATGATGAAAAATGGACCAATAATTGATTAATATCACAATTTATGAGCATATATGCACATCTAAGCACATATTTGAGTGTTAAAATGCATGCTACATAGAATCCTAATTCCATATCATGAGCCTATGTTTTGTAAAGTGTTCTTGAGAATCATTCATTGGAGCTGATATTAACGTTAAGACTTTGAGACCTGAGCACAAAGTGCTTGCTATATAAAAATAAATTAGGCATCATAAGTATTAATAACTTATAATGACATAATATTCTAATTACATTGAGCCAGTTCAAATGTGAATACCTATAACTAAGGATAATGATAAAACAATGACCAAAACCAAAGTTACAATGATTTAAATTTAAATCAAAAATCAAAATTAAAGAAAAATATAAACATAAATAAACCTAACTTTAAATCAAGATATGATCTTAAGTAGGAATAAAATGTTTAAAAACAAAATTCAAGAACGTCTTAATGACATGAGACCAAGATATGAATAATCAAGATCCATGTGGACCATTAAGGCATTCTTGAACATAAAAGAGAAAATTAAAATCTAAGAGAAAAAGAAAGACACCTAAAACAATAAAATAAACAAAATGGTCCAAGAACAACATAATAACATAGGATCAAGATACAAATAATTGATATCCATGTGAATCATCAAGATGTTCTAAGACACAAAAGAGAAGCAAAAAACAATCAAGGAAACATAAGACCAAGAAGAGACAAGAAGTAATAAAAATATAAAAGAAGAAGAAATAAAAGGAGAGGTGTGAAATCATAACAAAACACCAAGAAAACACAATAAAATACAAATAAAACTCAAATAAACACATAAAAACAAAAACCAATTTAGTGTGGTTTAAAGACAAATGTTCATGCATGTGCGGTAGAGGAGTTACTCTCTACCACATCATAACAAAGAACAATGACACGACAACTATTCCCTAATTAAATAGGAAAAATGATAGAATAAATGGGGGAAGAGAAGAAAAGGAAGGGGTTGGTCATGTTGACTCTAGATGTAGTAGACAAGTGGATGCTGCCTACATAGTTCCATGGATGCATGTTCCAACATGAACTTCAAGCCAAATGTAGTTCTCCCAGGAAATGGGATAGAAGAAAAATGATGATCGGACCATCTTGATTAATGCTATAGATTAAATAGAAGATATGAAAAATAAATGAGAATGGTCTGGAAAACAAGAATCTGATGAGATGAGAAAGAATGATTGTGCAAAATGCCAAGTGACTGGGATAGGAAGGAATGAACTAGAGTTTTTTTGCTTGCAAAATGGCAAGAGTGTAGAATGGTAGAATGGGAATATACAAATGTATAGAAGCATGAGACAATGTTTTTGTTCTTTTATGGATCATGTTCTAATTTTTTTGACATTTTCAAAGTATTTATAATTTTTTTAGTGTTTATGGAATAAAATATGCACAAGATGGGACCATCTAGTTGAGGAGATGCATGTTCTAAGAGTAGAGGTTCCAATAAGATAGCTAAGCTGGATACAATGGCCCATGCTCACAAATCATCAAGAGAGAGGTTCTTGATAAAAATAAATAAAGAATAAAAAATGTGATATATAATAATGTGCAAAAATTGGAAAATTTGGAAAAATTGTTAGGAGCCAATTTTTAAAAGCATTAACTAGGCATGGGTGACCCATAATCTTGATATTTTATGCACATACGGCTTGATGGATGCCACCCCATAGATGATGTCACTAGGTGATGTAGATATTCAAAATCAATTTCCAATAATGAGATATTCAAAAAGATCTATGGAATTTTTAATCTCTTAAATTGGATTGATTAGCTTAAGTTTAATCAAGTTTAGTGCAATTCTTTGGAAATTGGTGCATAATTAATCAAAATGTCAAAAATTCATATTATTGGGTTACAATTTGACTAGAGAGGAACTAGAAAGTGATGTTATATGCATTAGAGATGTATTCCCATTTAGGATTTTGCCAACACCAAATAACAAAGGTACATGATGTGTACCAATGAATTAGAAGAAAAAAGTGATCCAAAGCACTAAGTGGAAAAATTATCATTTTGACTCAAATTGATCTGATCAAAGTTAGCTAGCCCATAAAATGCATTTCCCTATTTAGGGATATTTTGACCTAAACTGGCATTTTTAAGTGACAAGTTCGAACCATTTAGAGTGTTTTGTGGATTTTGACCTAAAATGTGCATTTGAGTGCAATTCAAGTAAGATTGATAATTTCAACGTAAATGGTGTTAGGAATTAGATGTCTACAGCAAATATAGGCTTATGTAGCTAAATGGAGGCACAAACTTCAAGTTTCAAAATCTTACAATGCTAGAGGAGCTCATCTGCATGCTAGAATGTATTGACTCAATGTGGGTGACAAAGTGACCAAGGAATTATTTATCCTACTTTGGTCTCGATAGGTGGATGATAGGATTAAGTCCATTAAAGATGCATCTAAATGCCTAACCAAATTACCTGAGGTGTTATAGGAATTTGTGACTCACTACCAAGAGGTGTTCACCTCCCAATTAGCTACTACTACCAGACATGATGCCCTCAACTAATGTTTGGGAGTTGTGCCCTATAAGCTTTTAGAGTCCCAAAGAGTTTCTTGTGATAAACTTCTTAGTCTTAATGATCTTAAGGAAGTTGTTTTACAGATGTCCACTAAAAAGGCTCCTAGAATTGATGGGCTTCCATGTGAGTTTTACCATTCTTTATGGGACACTATAGGCCCTGACCTTCATCAGGTTTACCTTGAAGCTATGCCTACCAATTCTTTGGGGACTCTAATTAATCAAGGAAGTATCAAGTTCATTCCCAAAGCTAGAAACCTAGAAATCCTAACTAATTGAAGGCCTATTACTCTTTTGAATGTTTCCTATAAGATCATTGTTAAAGATTTAGCCCTTAGGATCAAACATATCCTTCCTCTCATTGTGAGGAGTGAACAAATTGGTTTCATTCAAAATTATTATATTTTAGACAATGTGATAACTATTTGGTAAGGCATAGAATGGGCTAGAACTTCCAATTAAAAAGATCTTTTTGTCAAGATTGACTTTGAGAAAGCCTATGGCCACATAGAATGACCCTTTATCACCTCCATGTTGTAGGCTCTTGGCTTTGGACCAAAATTTGTGCACATTATTAACATGCTCTTTTAGGATGCTGGAGTGTGCATCACCATAAATGATGCCCAGTCTCATAGGTTTGAGCTCCATAGATTGATTAAACGAGGTTTTCCACTTGCCCTTGCCCTTTATGTGCTTTCTACAAAAGGTTTTAATTTGGTGTTAGTTGACTATACTTTTATGGGGCTTTTTAAAGGTATCTCTCTTCCTACCTCAGATCATCAATTGGTTAATGGTCACTTTGTGGATGACTCCTTTCTCACTCTTCAAGAAGATGAAGAGTCGGTTAGGAATGCCATGCAATGCCTTGATATTTTTTGTTTGGCTTCAAGATCTTCCATTCAATGGAGAAAGACCCAGGATCTTTAGGATCTTTCTCCTAAACCCCCTTGGCTTGAGGAGTACCAATTGAAATGGATCCTCCTCAGTGTTCAATTTAAATTCCTTGGCATTCCTTTTGCTTTTTGGCCCTCCACTTCTTGATCTTTGGTATTATGTCATATAGAGGGTTGAAAAAAATTTCCTATTGGATTTCTAATCCTCATACTCTGGCTAGGAAATTTTAGATCAGCTCTAAGGTCTTGGCTGCCACCCACATTTACTATTCTTCTTGTTGGGCCCCTTCTAATGCTTCTTATGGCAAGTTGGAAAAACTTCTTCCTAACTTCCTCTAAGCAAATTTTGAGGGCCATCAAGGGTTTCATAGAGTGTCTTAGACCATTTTTTGTAGGCCTAAGGAAGCAAGTGGATTGGGCCTTATAAACATTAATCTCCAATGCATTACTCTCAGTGTCAAGTGGATTATTAAAGGATTGGAAGAAAAGGAAGCTTGGAAGATCCTTATCAAAATTACATTGCTCAAGGATCTCCTCTTGGTAAAAATGCATGGTGAGGGATTGAAAAGCATACCCTCCTTCTCACCACTGTGCCTATTAAAATCACTCTCTTTTTTCACATAGAGTATATGGAAGGCCTGAGAGAAACTTAAATCTCGCCTGGTTTGGGGTGGAGATGGATTCAGGACTGACCTCTCTATTAATTCTCATTCTCTTTGGTGGTCCCCTATTCTCAATTTCCATAATGTTCCCTTTGCCTTGGTGCCTTGGATAAAAAGTCTTATGATTTTTAAAAAGGGTATTCAACACATTGGTGATCTTTTCTATAAGATATCTTGGGAATAGTTACCCTAGGAGATTGTGAAAGATAGGTTTCAACTTAACAAAGAGGATAAAGAATCTCTTTTTAAAATTCAAAATTCCATACATGATGAGTATCTACAAAATAATTAAAATTTCCTCTCTCATCGCATGGTGGAAGGATTGGAATTAGCCTACTACCACTCCTTTTTGCCACTATGCCCCTAAGTTGGGATATAATCTTCTTGCTCCCTAGCATATCGATACGGAGGTTCTCAACCGATGGTGCAGTCTTAACTCTCTTCACCATGTCTGGATAATGAGATTCAATAATATTTGGGGGGCTCTATTAAAACCTTAAAAATCTCACTTTCTCTAGTACATTATGTATCATAGACTCCCTATTGGAGATCAGCTCAAGCTGATGGGGGTCCTCAATCCCACTTGTCATGATTGTTGTCATCCAAAAACCATTAAGCACCTTTTTTTGTTTTGTCCCCATGCTCAATCTACTTGGAGATGGATTCACTCTCTTTTTAAATCATTTAGGCTTGAAATGTTCACCTGGAAAATACCTCTCTTGGGGGACTCAACTTTGATACCTATTAGATACAATAGATTTTGGTATATTTTTTGCACTCATATTTTATTTCAGATCTGGAAGTCTAGAAATAAATATTGTTTTAATCATAAAGCTATGTAAATTGGTTTTTCAATTTCTAAAAAAATTAATGTAATATCCAATGTTACCCTTTAGATCTAGAGTCAGACAGAGAAAGTGTGGCTAGAGATTCACCACCTGTAGGAGCTACTGGATCATTGGGTTAATGCCCCTTGTGCTGTAGTTAGGAGCCACTCAATCACACTCCTCAAATATGTGGACATGGTGGCATAGTCTGAAATTTGTGGTCCCATAGTTGTAGGTCTAGGAATCAAAAGAGCTCCTCTCCCCACTATCACTAGTCATCTCCTCGACATTGGTCATCTCATTATGACAGTGGCAGTCAAGGAGGCTGAGTAGATCCCTAGTAGGAAAAGTTTCCACACCTTATGCTTACCATTTCTCTACCTCAGTAGACTCCTAAAGAGCTTCAACAAACTCCAAAGTAATAGAATTATGGGTGGGAGCCTCTTACCTTGGGTGAGGACTCCCCAGTTGATAGGGGATGGGGAGGGAAGCCTCAGGACCCTCCATCACCTAATACCATGTTCACTATTATTACTTAAGGATATGGTTTTCTAGTGTATTATCTCTTTTTTTGTTGTTAGTATGCACATGTTAGACTTTCTAGCCAATCTGGCCTTCCATATGCTTTCATCGCTTTCCCAGGGCTTATTTATCTTGGTGTGCTTTTGGGGTGTGACTCTTCCACCAATTTTTTTGTATGATTAATTGTATTTTATTATATAAGTTTTCTATATAATAAAGTGCACTTTTCAATTTAAAAAAAAGACAAGAACACAAAATCAAGGGGAAAAACACACTTGGAGCTGATTTTAGATGGTGGAATAATTTGGGAATGTAGTACGTATTTGTTTTATTCCAATAGTTATTCATTATCATTAACAAACCCCATAGAATAGGTTGGCTTATATTTTTAGTTCTTATGCATTCTTTTGTGATTTTTCATGACTAATATTTTAACTAATCCTCTTGGTAATCCAACACTACATTTTGGCTTCTCGATGGGACCATAACATCTATTCAAGCAAGGAAGACATCTTAAAAGTTTTAAATATAAATTTTAGTCATTATAAATTCCTTTAACAACAATTTTTATGATCTTTTTCTTATGTTTCTAACATTGTTTTGTGTACACACATGTTACATAGTGATCGATCACAATTTTGTGTGATCAGGGTTAGTTAGGGATAACCATAATCGGTTAGGTTATAGGGGAAATAATGTCTAAAAATTTTAATTTTGAACTTTCATTCAAGTTTATTTTTAACAATTTGAGTTTTATAAGTATCTAGTCTGAACATAATATTGATCCAAAAGCTTATTTTTTGGATATTTTATCTTTACAAATATTTTCAAGCATAACATTTTTGCCTTTGGGTTCACAAGTGATCGTTGGTGGTTTTTTTCGATTAGCCATGGTTGGGTTACAACTGGTGATAGTCTTATAGGAATCAGCATCATTCAATAGTGATAGGATTCAGTCACTATGTTTTCAAAAAAGCACAGACCTGAGAGCAATAAAACCAAAGTTACTTGCCTCAAAGTCAAAAGAGCTTCAAAGCTAAACAAAACTATCTAACATTTTATGCAGGACCTGCATGGAAAAGTGTCTTTTTTTAGCCCAACTAAGTCTTTTAAACTTTAGTTTGGTATTTAAAAATAATTAAGAACCCTTCCTTTGGTGTTTACTAAGAAAATTGCATGTTTATGTTCAATATTTTATGATTATTTTTCAAATTTTTTTGCAAACTAAGGCCAAGGGGCCAAATAACATCTCCAAACACTTCAATTCAGTGCTTAAAACCAAACTTACTTCAAAGTTTTGTTTTGTATAAGTCATCTACCAATTTTTTTATTAAAATTATTTAACCAAAAAGCAATTTGCATGTGTATGCTCTCCCTTAGTCCCCTATATGTAACTTAGGTTATCAAAAGTGCCATCTTCATTTCAAATTATGCCTTTGTCTAAGGTGTAAAAAGGAATTTGTCTAGGCTCTCCCCAAAACCCACATGGTTTGGATGATCTAAAAATAACCTATAAAACCTTTTTACTTAAATTTTTATTTCATGTAATTTGGCTTATGAGGGGGACTTCATTACCTCCCATGGGTTATAAAGGGAAGATTTGACCCAGGGCTTCATCTCCTACAATCATCTTCAACCCCTCTCCATGGGGATATATAAATTGGGATCACCCCACTAGTATGGTGGTTTGAGTGGTTAAACCATCTCCATAAGTGGCGAGTCAACTTAGAACATACGATTATTTATGACATCACACTACACTAAGAAATTGATGGATGTAATGGTTATGAGAAGGACAATACCTTTTCACAATAATCCATTTAACATAGATAAAATTGACATGTTGCTTCTCTTGTGTTCAAATGTAAAATTTTGTACACATGGGATCAATATTAATGGTCATAACTTGTAGAGTTTCAGACAAACCCCACTTGCTATGTAAATATTGTTGATATGAGGTGTGCCTCAAGGTCCATGTTGTCGTATTATCACTTGAGATAAGGGGGGTGTAAAATAGCATACCATATAATGTGATTTTATTTTGGATGAACACTTAATTTCACCTCAAGTGCATGTATAAAGATGAAATTCAACAATATCATGCAACCTTATCAATTTTAGGGCTTTATGATGATTACTTGGTTATATTGGTCTATTTTAGTCTTTTTAGATTACTTGGTCATCGATTTGAGTCAAAACTTAATTGTAAATAAATGTCATAACCAAACACATTGTCCACAATTTCTTGAACAAGGAGGCATTACAATGTCTAAGTCAAAATCAATCTTTTCCTTGTTAAAATTTGTCATCTTAAAACATTATGTCACATCATCTAATTGGTTCAGTTATGTTACCCATTTGAGTCTAAACCACTTGCCAAATTTTATTAAGTCCTTAATTGATAGTTCATCTTTGAAATTACACTTTTCTAAGTTTATAAGGTTGACGTGTTAGTTGGGTTCACCATGTACGCTTGACTTGAGGAAACTTGGGTTTAATTTCCCATCTAGATTGAATGTCATTTTTAGACCCATCATCTATCTCGTCATTGTGATTTTGGGTCATCAAGTGTATCACTCACACTCCAAGTTATAGAACATATTTTATACTACCATTCCTATTACCATGTGGCAGTGTTGGGCTGCCCATTTGGTTCTAGTTTTATACTTAGGAATTCTTGCATGTTTCCACATCATGAGATTCTTGGTTTGAATTATCTCCTTCCTAATCCAAAGGGATTTCTTATAGTTTTATATTAGTAACTCATTAAAGTTGAACTAGTTTTTATGGTATTAATGTATCTTAAAATTATATGTTTAGTGTACTAGTGACACTCTAGGATTTGTTATCATACCCTCTTCCAATTTATATGATATCAAAATTACTCAAGGTTGTGTAGATTCATGATCACTCTTCTAATTATGTGTAGTTCCACCCCACTCTCCTTTTATAGTCTCTTTTGGACCTTAGTCATTTGTTTGGAAGGAAGATCAACATCCATACCTTTTTCAAAACATTTGTAAACATTGTTCTAAATATTTTAAAATGTATAGAGAAACCATTTTTAGATATGACTCAAAGGTTCACTCATAGTGGGGTTTATTATGGCCTTAGCTATGAGGATGAAAATTTTTATAATGGTCAAGATAATTCTGTGGTATTTGAGGACACTCCAACAACTATAGGATCCAAGGAAGACTTTTTAGAATACCAATTCAAAGAGGACAAAGATGAAGCCCTTCTAAGGTTGGTATAATCTAGTGTTATACTACCCTCTCATTTTCTTATGGAACAATTACATAACTTGGTTAGATAAGGAGAACAATAATGAGAACAAGCTTTTGCAAACATTGCACAAACAAACATACCTTCTTCTACTAACAAGAGCAAGGAAATACTTATAAAGTCAAATCAAAAGGATCAAAATCATGTTAACAAGATTAAGAAAGTAAGTTAGTGGTATGCAGGCCAACTTATCACAGACATAACAAAATCTTTAGTATTTACGTCAATCCATAATGATGCTTTGAAGGAACAAGGAAATGTGGTTGAACCAATGCAAAATCTAGTTGAGAAAATAATGATAATAAATTAAGATGTCTCAATAGAACAACCTAAATCCCAAGATGTTCCAAAAAAGGCTCCACTAGACATAGAGGACACATTTTTTAATCATCAATAACCTCTTATTCCTTTAAAAAATCAAAGAACCAAGCATTAAGTACATATTCAATAAATTGTATAAAACACTTTGTCTAGTTCATCTCAGCCAACACGTACAATGGTGAATAGACAAAGATCTCCCAAAAATAAACATACAATATATAATTTAGGGAGATAAATTCCAAGGAATCAATCACTTACCTACTCAACTCAAGGATTGAACCAAAACCAAGCTAAGGATCATAGGGTGTATATCCTAACCAAATCCATGCAACAATAGGGGCACATCCATCCCAACAGTAATAACAAGGGCAAATACCAACCCAAAAGTAATAATAGGGGCATATACCACCACAATAACAACAACAAGGGCACATTACACCCTAATAGAACTATGTTCCATCTTTTAATGCACTAAACATGCAAGAGTGGAATTCCATGAAACAGATTGTGTCATGTTTTGAGACTAGAAATAGGATTAAAAAGTAAAAATTCAATGAGATATGTCCATATCCATTTGATTTAAGCATTTTCCAATTCCATTTTCTACCTCATTTTGAGGTACCCAAATTTGATAAATACAAAAAAGGGTGACCCACATGAACATATCCAAGAATTTTTTGTATTATGCCAAGAGGTGGCTTATAGTAGCATGTTCTTACTTCAATTATTTTTACAAATTTTAATGGTATATGCTTTAGATTGGATACTCAAGTTACACAAGGCATTGGTTGCAGATTAGAATGACTTATGTAAAAAGTTAGTCAATCATTTCTCATACAACATTGAGTATGAATTGACCATTATTGACTTGTGCAAAGCCAAAAAATGTGATGGATAAAGCTTCGTTACATATCTAGAGAGATGGAGAGCATTAACAGGTTGATTTCAACATAACTTGCTAAAAAAAAAATTGGTGCACATTTTTTGCATAAAACCTACACCCTAAGGTGGCACATAATCTATAGCTTTCTTGTGCTAACACTTTTAAATAAATCATAGACAAGGGTGTATATATTGAGAAGGCTCTTATTTCCAAGGGCATTGTAAATATTTTTGTGTAGGGTCAATCATCAAACTCAACCTCATCTTCTTGTCAAACATTTGTTAAAGAAAAGCCTAAGGGCTTTAACAAGAATAAGAACATGGTTGGAAATGATGTGATTGCAACAAGACATGTACAAATGGTGAAGACACTGCTAGACCCAAATGTACAATTAGCTCCACCTAATCTACCACCCAATTTTCAAAGACAACCTCCATGAAAGATGTTTCACAATCAATATAGATTCTTCAGCAAATTGGGAGAATCAGTTGAGATAGTGTTTCAAAAGATTGTAGTAGCTAACCTGATTGTATGGCCAATACCAGGGCCATTTCTTAAAGATCAACAAAAATCAGATTGGTACAAGGAGAATGAATATTAAAATTTTGACCATTGTTAGACATGGTGCATTTCAGTTTATCTGAGCAACATTTCAGGAAATAATTCGGGTGATGGTTCTACCTCAATTGGTGGCAAAACTTCTGGGAGCCATATCTTTTGATCCATAGCTCCATTTGACTCCCCGTTTGAACCAATAGAAAGATAATAATGAGAAGAACATGATGATATGGCATGGATATATGGTTTATGTTTTTTAATCCTCTAAATCCCAATGGAATTTTCCTAAATTTCAATTTTAATAGTGAAGTCTAAAAATAGTACTTTCTCAAATTCTGTAATGTTGTTAATCGTGGAAGTTGAACCACTTCATTTCTTGAGATATTGGTGACCTTCCACATCCTCATCCTTCCTTCAAATTATCTATTATAATAGATGTATCCCAAAAATTCAATCATACATCTCTTCTCATAGATAGGCATATGTTTGCATCTACAAATTTGATCAATAAAACATCTCTTATCAGATATAACATTATTACAATTATGTTATTATTGTTTCTTTAATTATCTTTCAACTAAATCTCCTGAGTTTTAGATCAGTGGTATCAGAGCAATTTGTTTTTAGAGTGTATGATCTTGAGGATGAGGTTAGATTATAGGAAGCTTGGGTGAAAAATAATAGAACCAGTCGACTATCCACATGTTCGCTCAAAATGACCTCAAATGGTAGACAACATCAAGACATCCAATCCTTCCAAGTAAATTTTGAATGAAGCCCTCTAATAGTAGCAAGTGTAGATGCTACAATAATTCACCCAAATTCTCCAACAAATCCCAATGGTAAATTCTAGGGGCTCATCTGCAACCCCACATCTTTTCAATACCCCAACACCCTTCAAGGTTCAGGGTAATTTTGATATCCCTACATTTGAAGTCAAAATCAATGCTGATGCATTATAAACTTAGATGGATCAATTGTCATCCTATTTTTCTATAAATAAATGTATTGACGAAGATAATATCACTTTTGCTCTTTTGAAAGCATCATTGCCTATAATAAATTGGTGGGAAGTGTACAAGAAGAGATTTAGTATGGATGATATTGGCCTTGAGGTGGAACCTACCTAGGATGATTTCATAAAAGCTATAAAGGAATAATACTACCCCATTAGAGCATATGATGATATTTATATAGAGTGGCAACAACTTTTCCAAGGTAAGGAATAGTCTGTTTAAGATTACACTCCATTTTTCATTCTCTATTTATGAGATTGGGCATCCAAAAAAGTGAGAAACACAAGGTTTTAAAATATCATGGTGGAATACAATGGTATATATGGGGGGAAATGGATCTCTTCAATTTAGAAACCCTCAGTGAGGTGTAAAATTTCATGGTGAAGATTCAACAGAAGCATGGAAGAATGAATATGAAGAGTTAGGGTTCAAAATGGAAAAGTGACAAAGAAGGTCAAACATGAAATTGAAATTTCAAGAAAAAGGAAGGGAAGATTGGGAAATGGTGTGATTACCACAAATCTAGAACTCAATCCAAATAATAATGTCGAGCCATCAAGTCCCTACTTTCTGAGTCACAATCCTCAACATCTACTACTCTACCTCATACAAACCCTGTAGTCAAAGAAGATGAAAAAGAGATTATAAATGTTGAGCCTGATGCCATCGTTTCTTCATTATAGACCCATGAGGAGAGGCCAGATGATAAGGAAAGATTATTTCACTCTAAGATATGGGTAAAAGGTAAGCCTTTGCATTTCATTCTTGATAGTGGGAGTCAAAAGAATTTAATCTCTACTCATGTTGTGAAAATCCTAAATCTTCCCATGAAGCTTCACCCAAAGCCATACAGTATTAGATGGTTGAGTCTAGGGAGAAACCTTTATGTCACCCACCAATTTCTTCTCTCATATGCAATAAAACCTTTCTAGGATGAGGTCTTGTGTGATGTGATCAATTTAGATGTTTGTGATGTAGTCCTTAGTCAGTCATTCATGTATGATCAACATAGCATCTATAAATCAAGAACTCAAAAGATCACCCTCACTCTTGGAACATGACACTACAGGGTACCAAAGGTACCACCTTCTACATCTGTCTCCCTGATTAGTGCCAAGAAATTTGTTCTCATGCTGGTCAAGCCAGATAAATCCAAAAGGGCTGATGTTATAGACCTGAATACATAAATAACACAATAATAAAATAAAATAGATACCAAGCTAAGGAAGTTCATAGCCTTCCATCCATAGACTAATGTTTAGATAGAAATGGTGAACAATTAGGCCTTGTACAATTACACAAAGCACAGTCCATTCTAAGTATGCATCAAGAATAAAATCAAAACACAAATTCCACACTTGATGACAAATATTGATGCAATGGGGACCATTGATTCTCAAGGAGGGATGAATGATCTGAGCAATATTTCAAGTGACAATTCAGGTGATGGTTCTACCCCAATTAGTGGTAGAACTTATGATAGCCATAACTTTTGTACCATATCTCTATTTGACTCCCCATTTAAAATGTTGAAAATATAAGAATGAGGATAACACGATGAGATGGAATGGATCTATTCTCAATGGTTTTTGACCCCTAAAATCCCAATATAAGTGTCCTAAATTTCAATTTTAATAGTGTAATTTAAAAATAGTAATTTTCTAAAAATAGTAATTTTTTGAATTTTGTAATGTTGTAAATCATGGAAGTCAAACCACTTCATCTCCCTTAAGATTGGTGACCTTCTACATCCTCCTCCTAGCTTCAAATTATGTATAAAAATAGATGTAGCCCAAAAAAGCAATCAGACATCTCTTCTTAAAAATAGGCATATGTTTGGATCTATAAATTTGATCAATAAAATGTCTCTTCTCAAAGACAACATTATTACAACTGTGTTATTTTTGTTTCTTGAATTATCTTTCAACCAAATCCCCTGAGCTTTGGATCATTGATGCATCCAATTATGGCACCTAATTGAAGATCTAATTGAGAGTGGTGAAGTTGAGATCAAATTGGCCCCACAAGACACTAATCAGGATATGGGATTATATCAAGATCCATTCCCTCAATATAATTGGCCACCACCAAGGAATAATTAGCAAAACTAAGGACAAAATCAAAGGTAGAATTAAAACCAAAATCAAGGTCAAAATCATAATCACCATGATCATAATACCCATGTTAATAACTTAGGTTACAAAAACATTCCCTATGACTATAAAAACATCATGGGATACATTTTTGTGTACCACATCTCTAGTGTTACTATCAAATCCCTTGAACAATATCATGCTTCTCATATTATAGGACCTAATATTATAGGGCCAACACCGTCTCCCTCTAGTAATATCATGTCAAGTTCATGCAATTTTGTTACGACTCTATTTTCATGGGTTACTTTTTATGGACCCCACCTTTCTTCTAATTACATTTTTTCCTCATCAACTTGAAATTTTATCAATACAAATATATGGCCACGAGTCACCCTCTAAGTCCCTTTGCCTTCATCTTATGATTATATTGGTACCTTGCAACCTCTAGGTTGCACAGTCACAACTAGATGATCATGAGTTACTCTCCATGACCCTTTGCCCTCTTCTTCCATAGACCCTAATGTGAAAATTATGTCTTTGAATCTAAATCCTAATACTTTTCCAGCTAAGTCAAGCCAACTCATCCTAATATAGAGAAACATTATAGTCTATCAGACCAACTAAGCAAAACCCCTACGTAGATTTCTATTTTGGATCTCTTGCATACATCTGAAGTATATAAAACTATTCTAAATATCCTATTGTAAGAATCAATTATTTCCAAATATATAAATCATGAATAATATCAAACACTATTTGGACACTTGTCTTCATTTTGATAGCTCAGGTTTAATTAAAAAGACATGTCCACCCTAGTTAGAAACCATAATAACCCACTATACATTGAGGTAATCATTGAAAACCATAAGATCAAGTCAGTTCTTATAGATAATGGTTTAGGGTTGAACATCATATCTCTTAAATTTGAAAAAATATTGGGGTACACTAAAAATGACATCCAACTAGAGATGATCACCATAGAGGCTTATGACAATGTTGAGAGGGAATCTTCTGGTATAATTCATTTTCCCATCATTGTTGGGTCTATTTCCCAACACACATTAATTCATATTGTGTACATTTAGTTTCCTTATAACATACTTCTTGGTCATCCTTAGATCCAAAAATTATAGGATGTTCCATCCACCTTGCATCAGTGCCTTAAGTTTCTCCAAGATGGGATCAAGGTATTTTTGTCGATCGGTAACTTTATCAATATTAAAAACACCTTGAGGTTGAGTTCCATAATTATAACTATTTTCCATCATCTAAATTCATTAAAAATAATAATAAATCAATAGTTTCACATCCACCTCCATCCAATTATATCAACCCTATTGACTTGGCTTCCAATTTGGTTGACCCATTTCCTATAGCTCTTATAAAATAGGTTGTGATTGAATATGTGGGCAACATATAAAGGATGCCTTCCATGTTTCAACATTTACAAAGTATTCAAAAACATTTGGTAAACCTAAACCATCTAAGAACCCAAATAGACCCACCTTGATCTAGCAATTGAATAAAGAATAAGAAAAACCACCTGTTGTATTTGTACTTTCTACTTCACCAAAAAAGGATCGAGAGGCTTTTATAGAAGGAGATTGGTTATATTTTGAAGGCCTTGGTGACTAATTTGAGAATCCAAAGTATCCTATCCCTAATTGGATCATAGATCATCTTGATTATATAGGAAGTGGCCTTGGCCCATGAGCCTAAGGAATCCTGGAACCCTTATTAGTGGAGTACCTAATCTAAATCATGGTCTCAGATTTATACCACCTAGGGGTGACCTCATGACTTTCAATAATGATTATTTCAAATTGACTAGTGATGAGACTCCTGATAGTGATGTAGAATCCCATTTCAACCTTTTTGATAAAATCATTGACTTAGATTTATTCAACCAAAATGCCATTATGACCATAACACCTTTTTATTCTATTGAAGCTTCCCATCCTAAATCAAGAACCCATTATCCTATTGGAGCTTCCCATCCTAGAAAAAGAACCCATTCCACTATTGGAGCTTACCTTACTAAAGTAGAACCTCATTATTCCTTATGCCTTTTCCATTCCAAACTCATTCATTAGGACCAAAAAAATTTGGTCATACCCTTTGATGAGTTTTAGAATGAAGAATAAATTGTAGAATACATGGGCCTAATAGATGGATTACCCATTGGTGATCATAAACAAGGATTTGATTTTGCATTGGATCTTTCTTCCTATTTTAGAGAATAGGCAAAATTTCTTGGTCACAATAATGATAAAACATCAAGATATTTGGGTGAAAACCTCTTTGAGGCAATCATTAACCAGGCAAAAAGTAAAGAAAAAAATAAGCCCTTGAATGAGAAAACCTATTTTAGGCACACCTAGGTGGGTGAGTTTTGTCATCCCCTTAGGACATATAAGCTCCATCAAGTCCTAGCTCCATATCCGTTAAAAACATGTCTTTATAATAACAACTATTTGAGCATCTTGCTCTTAAATTTTTAGAGGTTTTTGATGCTTGGTCATTACCTGAGATGGCATATTCAGATTCATCACATTATCTAGAGCTCTAGGAGGAAAATCAAGAAATTGTAGCAGAATAATATGATCATGATCACACCTTACCTATTGTTCTTAAATATGGATCTAAACTACTTGTGGAAAACATAGTTGAAGTGCCCTGAGAACATATGATGATCCCAAACTTATTTATCTTGGAGCTTCCCTTATTAAATCATAATGTGAGCATATTATATCCATTTTGATGGATTTTAGAGACATATTTTCATGGGAATACTTAGACATGTCACACTTATACCCACATTTGGTAGTGCATCATCTTATTGTTCATCTAAATGCCAAACCAGTTAAGCAATAATTTTAATAAAGATGCATCCATGCATTACCCTCGTGATAAAAGATGAATTAGAGAAATTATTCATAGTAGGATTCATAAGACCATTGGACTATTCCAAATGGATATCTAACATAGTTCCACTCAATAAGAAGCCGTAAGGCATACATCTTTGTACAGACTTTATAGACATCAAAAAAACATGCCCAAAAGATGAGTAACCTCTACCCAACATTGACATGATCATTGAATCTACTAATAGTTATGAGATGTTGTCCCTCATGGATGGATTTTATGGATAAAATTAGATCAAGATATCCCAAGAAGATAAACACAAGATTGTGTTCACCACTCTGTGGGGAACATTCTATTACCAAGTTATGTCATTTGGCTTGAAGAATGCAAGAGTCACATATCAGTGTGCCATGACATTCATCTTCCATGACATGATGCATGATATTTTTGAGGATTATGTTGATGACATACTACCAAAATCAACAACATGTGTTGGATATAATGACGTTCTATGAACAATTTTTGAGAGGCTTTGTGAATATAATGTCCACATGAATCCATGTGAATATTTTAAGGAAATTGTTAGATTTCATTGTATCACAAAAATGGATCAAAGTCGACCTTAATAAGGTTGAGGACATTATTTAAATGCCTCTACCTTCAAATCTTAAATATCTTTGAATCCTGTAAGGAAATATCCAGTTAATCCATAGGTTTATTTATCAACTAGCAATGAGAAGTGCCACTCATTTACCCATCTCTTGAAAAAAGGGATCACGTTTCAATGAGATGAAGACTATCAGTTAGAATTTGTTAAACTCCATACATATTTTACCAATCCATCAGTTTTGATACCACCAACACTTGGACAACCACTACTTATTTACATATCAACAATTGAGCATGCACTAGGGGCACTTTTGACTCAACATGGTGAGTAAGGTAAAGAACATATAGTTTATTATTTGAGTTTCACACTTATGGCTTATGAAAATAATTTTACACCTATTGAGAAGGCATGTTTATCTATGGTATTTGATTCCCAAAAGTTGTGACATTATAGATTGAACAACAAAATTATTGTCATCACCAAGGTGGATCCTCTCAAGTTTTTATTATCTAAAGAATCTCTCATAGGACATATGGATAAATGTGTCATGATCCTAAGTGAATTTGATATTGAGTACTAGAATTAGAAATATATCAAGGATAGGTTATTATTGATCAACTTGTAGAGGCCCCTATTATAGACACTCAACCACTCAGATTCAATTTTCTATATGATTCTATCATGACGATGGAGGAAGTACAGCATGAGCCTAAATAGTGGAAGCTATATTTTGATGGTTCCTTCACTTCTTATGGATACAGAGATAGCATATTATTGATTATACCATAAGGAGATTTGATTCTAAAAGTGTTTCACATTAATTTTAATTATCCCAATAATATGGCTAAGTATGATGCACTTATTATAGGACTACATCTTGCCACGTAGTGGGACATTTAACACCTAATGGTTTATGGTGATTCCCAATTAATCATCAATCAAACAATGGATCAGTATCAAACTAGTGATGACAATATTTTTCCTTACAAGAAAATTGTTGATAATCTCAAATTTTATTTTAAATGTCTATAGTTTGAACAATTACTACAAGATAGTAACAAATCTAATGATGCAATAATAGTATTTGAGTCAAAGATACAGATTGATGGTGGATTTAAAGAGTATCAATTTATAATTTGGAATTTTCTACAGCCTTCACATATTATGCAAGATTTAGAAAGGGTATGCACCATTTTTGGTCCCAATCCCTCACCTGAACTGCCTTGGTATCAAGCCTTTTATAACTACTTCCATGATCATGACTTGTCCAATAATCAACATAAACTATTCCATCACTGCCTAGACCATTATACCCACTTTGGAAACATGTTTTATCATAAAGGATATGATTCAACACCACTTCATTGTTTATCTTTGGGAGAATCCAAGCTAGCACTAAAGGATGTCCATGAAGGAATGCACAAGGCCCACACAAATGGTGTTGTCTTGATAAAGAAGCTCATTAAAATGGGATGTTATTAGCCAAAAATGGAGATAGATGCTTGAAATTATGTGGAGAGGTGTGTTCCTTGTTAGTAACATGGAAATTTGATAAACACACCTTCCTTACCACTACATATGATCACAACACCATAGTCATTCTCTACTTTGGGCCTCGATCTCATCAAGAAAATAAACCCAACATCTACAAATGGCCATAAAATCATTTTAATTACTACTGAGTATTTCAATAAGTGGATTGAGGACATTCCTCTCACTTACATCACTAAGAATTAAATTGTCAAATTAATTAATTACCATATCATCTGTCGATATGGCATCCCAACTCACATTGCATCTAATAATAGTGGATCATTTGTAAATAAAGAAGTAAAAGACCTTTATGGAAAATTTAAGAACAAGCACAAGAAATCGACACCATATAACCCGCAAGGAAATGGACAAGTTGAGGCATCAAACAAAACCATTATATCCATTTTAAATAAGATTGTTAATGATGTTGGACATAATTACCACTTAAAAATCTTTCATACCCTTTGGACCTATAGAAATAGTCATCAAACCCCCATAGGATCCACTCCATACTCCTTTGTTTATGGAACAAAAGATATTTTCTTGATTGCAATTACCTTTATTGTGAGTTTTTTTAGAGCATATTGAAGATGATGAAGAGTAAAAATTCTATAGGTTTTAATAACTAAAACTTCTTGATGGTAAGCATTTGGTTGCCCTAAAAAACTTGCAAGCCTATCAGAATTGATTGAGGAGAAGCTATAACGAGTGAATTCTCTTTTAAGATTTTAAGATTGGTGATTTGGACCTAAAAGAGAACCAAAATAACACAAACATTAAATGAAATAAAAAAAGGTAAGTTCCAACCTAATTGGTTGGGATAATTTATTATCACGGTAAACTATGGATCAAGGGTATATTGACTAACTAAACCAAATGGTGAATAACTTCTAGAGCCCATGAACATGGTGCACATTAAGAGTTTCTATGCATGAATAGCTTAAAAATCATTTTTTACAAGACACCTTACTTTTGGGAAACTTGTGCTAAAGTATTTTACCATACCATTATATCTTGGATTGTTCTCTCATGGACCATATTCTTCTGACATAACTTGGACCGTTCTTTGGAGAACCCTATTACTTTAATGACTTTAGAAAATGAATTATTTTGGAGCACTGGCACTCTAAACACATTTCATCCCATCATGGACCATTATATTTGAGAACCATATTCATTCGGTACCATCTATTGGACCCCATTCATTCTAGATCATTCTCTTTTAGTACCACATTCTTTGTTATGTCTTGGGATTCTTGTAACTCAAACACTTTTATCTCTTGACCAATTATGATCCTAATTAAAAATCATCACTATTATGATCACATTCGATGCCAGTTCTACAAAGTAGATCAACAAGGATAATATTTTTTAGCTTATTTTATAGACAAGTAAACATGGATACCTTTTTAGCTTAGGATCTTTGCCTACTGGATGGTTCTTTAAATTTTATTTATTTTTGCATATTGTTCTATTATTTTGTTGTTACTTGGTAGGCATTTTTTCCTTATTAGGATCCTTTCTCTCACTTATTTATGAGCATGGGCTATTGCATCCAGATTTAGCTATTATTGAGGCTTCTAGTTAGTTCCCTAAACCATTACTTATATTCATGACTATCATTGTAGCTAGATTATTTGTTTATTGTAACTTATACTCTTGGACAAGAATCTCCTTGACTAGTTGGTTCCCCCTTGTATATATTTTATCCCAAAATAATAAAAAACATTAGAAAATGATCCATAAAATAACAAAAACATTGTATTATGATTTTATACATTTTGATCCTCATGCTCTTTCCATTTTACAAGAAATTATCCCACGCACTTGTCATTTTATAAGACTATTTTTATTTATACGCTCTCACCACTTTTCAAGCCCATCTTCCCTTTTCTTATAAAACATTAATCATTCGTTTTTTGTCATCACCTTTTCCTTTGTTCTACTTCCTAGGATAACTACATCTATCTTGAAGTTCATGTTAGATCATGCATCTATGAAACTATAAATGTAATATCCACTTGTCTTTTACATCTAGAGTCAACTTAGCCAACCCCCTCCTTTCCTTCTCTTCCTCCATTTATTCTCTATCATTACTATCTATTTAAGGAATAACTTTGTGCCATTGTTCTTGTTACATTGTTCTATAAAGTAATGCCTCTACTACTCATGCCTGAACAATCATTTTAAAACTGCACTAACTATGTTTTTGTTTATGTGTGTTTATTTGAGATTTATTGGTGTTTTATTTTTATTTATTATCTCTTCATTTATTTCTTCTTATTTCCTTTGGTTGTTTTTTCTTGTTTCTTCTTTTTATTAATTCTTGTCTCACCTTGGTCTTGTGTTTTCCCATTTGGTCTTATCCTCTTCTTTTGTTTCAAGAACATCTTGATGGTCTACATGAATCTTGATTATTATATCTTGATCTCATATTATTAAGTTGTTCTTGGTTTGTTTTTAAACATTCTTGTTCTTACATAAATCTTGACTATTCATATCTTGATTTTAAGTTAGGCTCATTTATGTTTTTCTTTTTAATTTGACTTTGCATTTTTATTTAAATGTAAATAGTTTTAACTATATTTTTGGTCATTTTTTAATATTATCCTTAGATATAGGTATTCACATTTGAACTAGATCCATGCAATTTAAATTCCATGTCCTCATAAGTTATTCATACTTATGATGCCTAATTTATTTTGATATAGCAAGCACTTTGTGCTTTGGAATCAAGTCTCAATGTCAATACAAATCTAATGAACCACTCTCTAGATTACCATGCATAAATTAGGCTTAATAAGTTTAGCACTCTAACTCTATGCTTAGACATGCATCTCTTGGCATACATTGCTTAGATACATGACATATCTCAGGTCAACTCAATCATATTCACTTTTCTTTTCATCTCTTTCATCACTTTGTGCATTCTTGAATGCTTAGTTTCTTGTGGATTTTTCACAACCATTCCACCATCACATTTATGTTTTAACCCCCTCATATTTAATATATGTAATAGGGTATATCTTTTATCTATTGCTTGCTAATTTTCACATGTTTGGGCATAATATTTTGAACCAGTCACAAATCTAAATCATCTGTATAAGGATAAAATCATTATTTATCAATGATCAAGATCTATCCTACTAGGGCAAAGTTGTTTATCACATTATCATATTTTCTATAGGGGAACACATTATTATTTATTTTCTCTTTAGAGACAACATTCTCCTTTTATTTTAATTCTAAGATCTCAACACTTTTGTCCATGATGGAAATGTTTTAGTGTGTAACTTGTCTTGGGTTTGATCAGTTTTGAAGCATATAGCGTACACCCTAGATTTGGGTGTGTTCAAAGTGTGTCGATTCTATTTTTGGATGGTATCCTTCCCATTCCCCCCATATTTGGGGCCCATTTTATTCTAATTATATTTTGATCACTGATTAAATCAATGCATGCAAGCATTAACTCATTGAGATTTAATCTATTCCATGGGCTAATATCACTCTCTCTCTTTTTGAGAGTCCATCCTTCTCTTTCATCCTAATATGTCCTCTTGAGGGGGCATCATGGGTCATTTCCAATTTCTTCTTGACAACTCTTTTCTTTGAAAATATATTTCTTTACCTGAATGTCTTGTCATGCCTTGTCAAATAGGGGAAAATATAGATATCCAATTCCTAACACCATTTGTGTTGAAATTATCAATCTTACCCAAATTTCATTCAAATGCATAATTAGGCCAAAATCACTTAAATGTGATAAATTGTTCGATCTTGTCATATACAAGTGTCAATTTAGAACAATGTATCCCTAAATGGGGCAATGCATTTTATGTGATTTCTAACTTTTCTTAAATCATTTTGAGTGAAAATGAAAATTTTGAATTTTTGTGCCCTTCATCATTCTTTTCTTACAATTCATTAGTACATGTCATGTACCCTTTTTATTTTGTGTCAACAACATCCTAAATGGGATCATGGTCCATACACATCTAACATCACTTTCAAATTCTTCTCGAGTCAAATTACGACTAGTAATAGGATTTTTGATCATTTTGATTAATTGTACACCATTTTTCAAAAAATTACACTAAAATTGATTAATCTTACTTAGGTAAATTAACTCAAATTAAGAGCTTAAGTAAGAATTCCATGGAGAAAATTAAATATTTCTTTATTAAAAAATGATTCTGAATATCTGTATCACCTAATGACATGATCAATGGGGTGGTATCCATAAGCCATAACTGCAACAAATATCAAGTTTATGAGAACCCATGCCTCATTAATACCCCTTCATCCCAAATCATTATGAGGATATTTACATATTTAATTTCAAGTATTAGATTAATTCATGGCCACACATCTCAATCTTGAGATGGATGATCATGGTGGATCCTAACCCATTTGAAAAATCTATAAATAGAATGACATAGAACATTATTTTTAAGCTAAAATATTATAGACTAATAATGCAGAATTATCTCCACTATCTTTCTTTGTGCTGATCATTGTGTTTTATTTCAAAACTTTACTTGGTAGGCATAAATTAGATTTGTTATTTTGAGCCTAAATTATTCATGGTGATCTTAAGATAAAGGAGGAGTTTATCATCCATTATTGACAAAGACAAGAACACCAAATAAAGGGGAAAACATGCTTGAATCCACTTTTAGATGGTAGAATCATTTGGGAAGGTAATGTGTATTTGCTTTCTTTTAATTTTTATTCATTATCACTATCAAACCCCATGTAATAGGTTGCCTTATATTTTTAGTTATTATGCATTCTTTTATGTTTCTTCATCGCTAATGTTTGAACTAATCCTCTTTGTAATCCAACACTATAGTTTCAATCTTTTAGTTTTGGTGGTACAAGCATTGTAAACCTTCTTAACCACTAGCTTAGAATATCCCTTTACAATCAGACTTGTAATTATATGTTTTTAGGTAATCTATAAATCAATCAAGAGTGCCTCATACTCAATAGTATTATTTGTACACTCAAATAATAGCTAAAAAAAATTAAAACATTTACCATTGGGGGCATATAAGACAACCCTAGTTCCATTTCCAATATTGGAGCAAGCCCTATCAAATGTCATTTTCCAAACTTTACCTTCATTGTCAAATGTAGTATCAAGAGTAACAAGTTGTTTAATAATGTTCACATTCACAAAAAAGTTGCCTAATTTCACATCCATGTACAACACTTCATTTAATTCATGTCTCAAATATTTGACTCCTTACGAAGTCTGTCCATCTTACCCTCTAAAGGAATTGTGGCAAAAGAAAGGTCCATTTATACAATTCTACCCATGATAACATCATTATTTGTGACAAAACATCCCCCACTTAGGCCGGTAGTCCAAAATTACCACATCCATATTCAAATATTTACCAATATCCACTGGCAACTGAACCACCAACCCTTTGACTTGTCCAACGACTGGTACCTCTCATGAGTCCATGGCATAGAACTTTTCAAAGGATGATGTGATTCTCACTGTAAGTTCATTTAGGACACTTAGGGTCATTACATTTCAAGAAGTTCTAGAATCAAACATATAATTGTAAATAATTAATCCATTAATCAGTAGGGTTATGTAAAATGGACCCACATTCAACTAACTTTCTACCAATGTAGTCCCCAAATAGACCTACAAAGATGGTTAAATAACCTCATCTAATTATTCATCATCTTCCAAGAGTATTGGGGGTGAATTCAACTCATCTAAAACTGAATTCTCACTAAATTCTAAGTATTCAAATGATCTCAAACTATGTTTAGGTATTCACAATAACTCAAAAAGTGGCATGATGATTTTAAGTTGACTTAAAATTTGGGCCATATAACACACATTATATTGGGGAAGAGGAATATTAGGAGGGAGGGTGACAACACCTTTATTTTGAATATAATCACTTAAAGTTTGAAGTGGAATAGGCAGGGATAAATTTGCATTTTTACAGTAGTCATCAAAGGTGGGTTATTTTTAACATCATTCATGCCCTTAGGGATATTAGATAATATGGGTACTCTATTCATCATTGGAACTCCTCTTGTCTTAACCACTTGGGAAACATATGTTAATTTGGAAGCATTTGGAACTAATGTAGTTTTCTTGGTTTCCTTGCTTGCATCCCCTACCCTTGGATTTTTAGGGGTAGTGACTTGAAAAATGCAACACCTTATTTCTTGCTTCTCAGGTTGTATTCCTTCTTTTGGAAAACTATTTCATTAATTAATAGCTTCCTATCCTAAAATAAAATAATTAAGCCATCATATTTATTAATCATCATGGAGCATAAAAATTCAAAATCATGATTCACAATTCATACACTTGTGTCATATTAACATTACAAGAAAATTTGAGAGTTGGGATACTTACCTTTCATAATACACTCTAAATATGATAAAGAGTGGTAGCACTCAACAATTCCATGGAGGAAAAAAAATTTCTTTGGGAGACTTGATAATTGAACATCAAAATCTCATCATCATCAGATGTAAACTCAGGATCATCTACATCTTCAATAATTAGTTTAGTAGTATTACGTGAGGGCTAGGGAAGGAAGAATTTATCACACCAATTAATGTCTAAATAATAATTTACCACATTCACTTTGGTATTTAATGGATCAGGCACTTCCTTTCCATCCCCTCTATTCTAATTTCTATCATCACATGCAAGCCTCTTCCCTCTATCATTATCCTTAATGTAGAAAGTAGGCCTCCCTTATACTTGACTCATATTTTGATTTATTTCATTTTTTTATAGACCCATGAGGTATCCCCTTCTCATTTATAGTCAACTTGTATGACATCTCTTTGAAATCAAAATCCAAAGTCTTAATAGTCTCCTCAAGATTGGATATCTTAGTGGACTGTGTTTTTTCTAGATTAACTAACTTTACATCAGCCTACTTATTCAAGGGCTTCCCCATAGCCTTTTTGTTATTCTTAATTTGGATGGCCATATTGAATTCCAATCATAGGTTTCTGGGATCTTTGTCCCTCAAGTATTATTTAGCCTTCTTGTCAAAGGCATCACAATACTTTATCAAGCATGTTATTTCACTGGGCCTAATTTTTTCCAGTAGTCTCACCATAGTATTATTAAACCATGTGTTAATATCCTATGCACACTTATTATGATTATTTTTAATGTTTTCAGATTCATCAAAAATAAACATTAGATCAATCATATCACCATACTAAATTTTGAAAATATTCTTCATTTCTTTGCATGAATCAATGCATCCATGGAGAAGGGAATTGAACTTGTCACAAGCATCTTCTTCTAGTGTGTGTACAAATAAATTAATGAAAGAATATTCATGCTCAACCTAATAATCCTCAATAATAATTTAGAAATCCCTTAAATGTTGATCACTAGTCACTGCATTATTCCCTTGAAACTTAATAAGGTGGTTCCTTAGTTCATTCAGGACCTCACTGGGATAACCTTCCATTTCATCAAAGTTAATTGGTCTAAATCTAGGAATTCAGAATGAAAGATGCTCATTTTCATCTTGGTACCTATACATTATGATTGGTTCAATGATATGTTCAATCTCAAATGGTAAAGGGCTATGAGGCGGTGAGTGAGGTGGACTTGGGGGATCAAACGTAGGAGGGGATTTAGTTAGTTGAGAAGGTGATCAGTAATAAATGGGGCTATAAGTTTCTAAATTACTAAAAGAGATATGATAATATTAAATAATAAGAAGTTTAACAAAAAAATTAGGTGTACCATAATATTGACATTCAAAACACTCCTTAGTAGCTAAACTATTTCCTTCAATTTGCCTCCAAACTTGTCTCCTTCTTTGATGAATACTTACGGGTGAGACAAGTTGTTTTGACGAGTCACCTTTGAAGGATGATCTCAATCTTTCCATATTTTTAAAAAAGAAAACAATCAAAGATAAAACTTAACAAAGATATTCAAAATAGGCATTGATCTTCCTCGAAGCCAGATGACAAACTTAGAGTCACCTCTAGAATCACATTTCTATAATATAATAGTCTATGAATGGTTGTGATACATGATGAAATTAAAATTTGTTGAAGATTATTGATGAGATAGAAATCAAAGACATTGAAATTTTTATATTTATGTTCGAAAGGGTAAATCACCTTCTAACATGATAAGTTAATATCTCTTTACAATGAATGCAACATAAGTCAATTTACAAATTTCTCAAGTCCTAGCACATCCCCAATGGAGTGCTGAACTTGTTGATGACCAAGATAGAAAATTACACTCAAATAAGCTCAACTTTAAAATGCATGAGATAATATGAATATTTTTTTTCTAAAAACATAGATGAGATTACTTGCATCAAACATAAGTAGAGAACTTGATAAACTAAAATTAATTATACCTCTCTACAAGAGTAATCAATAATGGTGCCAATTGAGTGTTGGTTCCTAGTTATACACCTCTTGTACTTATCCTTAGACATTAGATTAAAATGTCAAATATGGATGATGAACCCATTGATATATCATTATAGTCAGGGAAGGGTTTAAAACATGGATGGACTGAATGTAGATAATGACCTAAATACATTGACAAAGGGTATGGTTAGCTCCCTGCTACTTCTAGCTCTGTCTAAACCAAGGTGAGATGACCTAAGGTGTAGATTTATAACATGGAAGGATAATTAAATTCAATCTCCATGGATATTATTGGGGTAAAATGCAAATCTGACTAGGGCATAACCTAATTTACACACTCCACCTAGGAAGGGTTGTCACACGAAATGCACAAATGCTCTAAGTCAAACACAATCTACTAAATAAAAATAGGAATATGCTTTTAACCTTAATTTCTAAATAAATTTTCAATAATAGGGGGTCAAATAGAAAAATGCAATTCTAAGCTTCAAAGCAAAAAGTATAGACACATTTTATATAGGCAATTCTTATGCATTTGTAGCTAAATAACACTTATAATATATAATATTTGTATTATTTGTTGGTATGATAGGTAGAACAAGTTTGATAGCTATAAAAAAAGGGTGTTTTTATGGTGGTTTTCAAACAATAGATATTATTTCAACATTCATGACATTATTCATTTAAAAAAAATGTAGAAGACTAAGATGTGACCTAGGGTAAATACCAGGAGTGGTTTACATTTATTGGTGCTAACGAAATACAAATATCCAAATGATTATTGAAACCCTAAAATATACACTACAACTAGAATTTCATATACCTTTTCCTATTAAATTCATAAACCCAAGATGCCATCAAGAGGTATTCAACAACATATTTTCAAATCAAACTATAGATAGGGGTTTATAATCTCTGATCTATGCCCAAAATGGCAACTAATGATAATCATTTAACCATATATCCAATCGAAAAAAATTGTAAAACATATTATTGCACTTCATAAATAGGAAAGCTTTAAAACCACAAGTATTTTCATTAATTTTGGAAATAAACCTTACATACATCATTTTTCTAGAATGTTTCCATGGGGAAAAGCATGGTGAATTTTATCTTTGATGGATAGGGGAGACATATTACAATGCTCTTATATTTTTCTAATGGTTGTACAACTATAACCACATTATGAAGAGAGATAAATTGCACACACAGTAATGGATCCCAAAAATGAAAAAGCCTAGACCTAAGAGGAAGAAATAATAACCAACAACAACCTTAGAAAAGAGGAAAACCCCTATTTTTATTTATTTTCTCACCACTTTTACAATCTGGGAATATGTGTTATAATTTGAAATATTACAAACTTACAAGCAACCCTCAAAGTTCTACCAAGATGCTCTCAGCTGGAATATGATTTTTACCATGCCTAGAATCTTCATGCCTTTGCAACTAAAATGATTATTGTAACTACCTTTACATGTAATGATGAATATTTTCAATAAACCCTTTGATTTCTTTCCTGGAAATGCATTTTATTCGATCTTGAAGGATAATATTCATTTTGGAGGCCAAACAAACCCTTTGTCTTCTTGTGTAACTGCTTGGACATGTCTTTAACTACTTATTTGCAAATCTAGAATCTTCTTAGAGAGCTTCCCTTCCTCTTATGCATGCCAAAGAACAACCTTGCCTTGTAATGATTACATTGAGAACACTCTAGACCCATGGCCATTTGAAAAACCTTCTTTGAAATGTCCCACCTTGATCTTGCAAACCTATAATATTTCTTCCCTGGAGTTATTCGAACAAGTAAAACATGAGAAAATGCAAGACTTAGGTTATTTTTACTTTTTTCACCTTTGGTCTTCAACTTGTTTTTCCACACTTTGCTTTTTTCACATTTTTTACTTTCTAGGGTTGCCACCAACTTTTTTAATGCATAAATGCATTACTTTGTATTTTTTAACTTTATGGTGAAATATGGGTCCCATTAGCAATTTCACACTTCTTTTGTTTTGGGGAAATCTAGAACTCAATAGTTCATTTACAACTTGAAATTTGTAGTTGCAGTTCCCTTAAAAAAACTTCACAGGGAATTGGGAACTCCAACTATAAATTGCAACTTACAAATTTGTACCTTGCAATTTGTAGTTGCAGTTCCCATGAATTCTTGTAGGGAACTTGGAACTCCAAGTGAAATTTGTAGTTGTAGTTCCCCTCAAAAGATCCTACAAGGAACTGGGAATTCCAAGTGCAAATTTCAACTTGCAAATTTAAGTTGCAATTCCCCTCAATAGTTTCTTCAGGGAACTAGGAACTCCACGTGCAATTTGCAACATGTACAAATGCAAAATTACAATTGGCCTTGAAAGTTCTACTTTGATCTGGGACCCCATGTTTGATCGATGTTGACTAGTAGATTTTGGAGATCTAACTGTAATTTGCACTTCACACATTATTAAAAAAAAAATTGCATTCTTCCTCAGAATTTCCCTGAAGCTCCACTTGAATTGACTTTTTCCATACTGAGTTGACTAGCAAGATTGGGAGAGTTGACCACAATTTGCAGCGTGCATTTTAAAGACTCACATTTTGCAAGTTCATCTCCCGCCAAGATCTCCCAGGGACTTTAGAGCCTCAAATGCAACTTTTAAAACTTACCCTTTTTTGACTTTCTACCTGAATCTATGCATGCTACCCAAACTACTATGTGTCACTTCTATTCCACTTTTATTAGTATCTATTTTTATAACCATTTCATGTTCTAGATTTGTTCTTGTGAGTAACTTTTGAAGCACCGTAGTGTCCGGAAAATTAACAAAACTATGTTGCAAAAGCTCAAATCTTTTTGCAGAAGTCATCCCCTGAAACCCAAATGCATTCTCCCATGTGTTCTTTAGCTCATAAATTGTTGGAAATATAAGTCGTTCTACCCCTAAAGAACGAAGGAGCATTTCAAGTTCATTGATAAGAAGATGACACATTCGTTTATGAAGGTATTCAATACGAGTACCAATAAGAGGCATTTCAGCAACCTTTTGTCCATGAATCCTCACCATAGACATAAAAATAAGTTCATTTCCCTTTTCCAGTATCATAATATATAAACCACATAAATTTAACCAATTTTGATCGCATCCTCTATTGAAAATAAACTCTGCAACAAGATACTTCTGTCCTTGATTCGATGATAGGGGTAAAACACTCCTGCATTACAAAGAGTGCAATAAAGAACTTGTTTTGATGCTCAACCAAAACTTTAATAGATATTGGATAAGAGGTTACACTCTCTTCTTCTATCGACCTTAGCAATGTCCAAGAGAAACCTTCAACACCTAATGGATTCACTGTTCCAACAAGTTCCTGAAGCTATGAAAATATCATAGAATATTTCTTACTACAAAACCAGTTTCCTTCAGGACAAGAGCCTAATTTTGGCATTCCTCTATCATATAAGCTTCCCACACGATACTAAGACTCACACTGATCACAAAAGAGAACTCCCATTTCTATGAAGCATCATGAATCACCATTGAATTCAGTGTGCCCACATAATACACATCGATAATTTAGACAGTATGCCTACTCTGGCATGAAGATGAATCATTAGATTTTTTCGAGGTTGAAAGAAGAACTTACATTCAATAACCATTGGCTGATTCATCCTTTCTTTTCAATAAGAGGTGGTAACCGTTTGCATTTTTAAGTTTCTGAGCTCCCACTGAATCTTCCAAATTGAATTTACACTTTTTACTGCTCAACCCAGAAACACATACTAAACCTTGCCCTGAATTTTTGGGTTTTGATCCTTCTTTGCTTGCATTTATTTTCACAATCATATTGCACACTAATAACTTCAAACACCTATTGTTACTGCTATAATGATCCTTAAGCATTCTTCATATATGCATATTCACTTGCAGTAGGACTTTCAACACAAGTCTTATTTCCTTCCAGACATCGATTTCCTTTCACAACGTTGTAGTACAGAATAACATGTGGCATATGTATTGCTTTGAGTGGGAGTTTGAAATATGTCATTTTCTTATCAGGCACGCAGACCCAAGCTGGATCCAGAACTGGGCTTACAAGTTGCAAGTTCGCAACTTGCTAAGTTGTGTTGCACTTCCCATTTTCCGCCATTCACCTTTTCTTCCTGTGGGATCTGAAAGCTTACAAACAATTTGCAACTTATCTATTTTAAAAGTGTTTTTCCCCATGATATTTCCGCCTGGCCCACTACGCTACCCCTTTTGCTAGAATCTAGAGGTACACACGCACTTTGCGATTTGCAAGTGCAATGTGGTGTTACAGTGCCTTCTAAAATCCCCGTCGGGCTTTTGAACTTTATTTATAGTTTGGTCATTGTTGTAAATTGACCCACAAACTCTGCCATTCTAGCACGAGTCCCCTGAATAAAGCAAAATTGAAACGTTTTCTTATTCCTTGTGAATTTCTATGGGGCACACCTCCTCCAACATGGACTCTCTGCTCACGTGGCCAAAATTTTATTGTTTGAAGAATTTATCATTTTAATTGATACATTTAAATCCCACCTTCAAACCCACGTGGACCCAAAATGAAGCCTACGTGGATTTCAGTTTTGGGCACAAACACTTTCCTTGAAAATATGGCGCTGATCTCTTAATTTTAGATCATGCCTTCTTATTGTGCTTGTAGTTAACCTCTTAATGGTGTGAAATGATGACTTCATTGGAGTGGGCCACAATTGGATCTATGAGATAGCATTGAATGCATGGAAAAAAATTGTACGGAGTAGTGAATCCTAAAGAATAAAATATCTCAAAAGAGGAAGAAGTTTGTATCCATAAAGAGAAGTTGCATTAATAAGCATTAGCAAAAAATTATATAGAAAGTTTTTTTATATAGGTGGAAAATAGACAAGTCCCACCATCCTCATGCATGTGGTATTATTTTCCCCTTAAGGACCTATACTGAACTTAAATAAGTTGACTAGACTATCTAGACAAAACCTAGTGGGATAAAAGTCTATACCAACACCCCCTTAAGCTTAGATTAGGCGGGTACAAGAATTAGGTCCTGACACAAAGGTGTGATGAGGTATCCAAGTACATAAAGACTATCTTCCATAGGAGGAAGAATATGGAGCTGCCTAAACCTCAAGAAGAACCTAAAATTGAAGATACTCTCAGTGAAAGATTTGGTTAATACATCAGTAATTTGCTCCATTGTCTGGATGTAGCAGAGATCAATGACCTACTCATGGATGAGCTCCCAAGAGAAATTCATGTGAATCTAGATATGTTTGGTTTGTTGATGGAGGAATGAATACCTATATATCTGGATTGTGATTTAGTTATCTCAAAATATGAACGATGGTCATCAAAACTAGATGTCAAACTTAGTGAGGATCCCTTGAAGCCAAATAGCCTTAGTGGAAGCATTAATAGTGCATCTTTATTCTACCCCTACAGAAGATAAAAATAATAGCATTTTATTTCTTGCTCGACCATCTAATCATACCTGAACCAAGCAAGAAATTATATCCTAAACTAGACTTGTGATACTGAATGTCATCAGCCCAATTTGAATCTATATAACCAATCAAGTCAATGTCAATGCTCGGTCCATAGTGAATCCCAAAACTATGAGTACTTTGAATGTAGTGAAGGATCCTCTTAGCTATTTTTTAGTGTATCTCATGTGGTTTCTAAAAAACTGTGGAGACCATGCCCTTTGCCTATGAAAGGTCAAGTCTAGTATGTTTAATATATATGAGACTGCCAACAAGTTGTCGATACAAGGTAACATCAACCAAAGGAGATGGGAAATCAACCTCAAGATTCACACTAGATAGAAAAGGAGTCAGAGCTAATTTACAATCAACCTTGTTAAACCATGCAAGGAAATCAAGAAGATAATTGGATTGTTTAATAGTGATCCTAAAGTTAGAGTGATAAATTTCAATCCTAAGGAAGTAATGCAACAATCCTAATTCAATCATTGAGAACCTGTTAGACAAAGTAGTTTTCACTGTTGTGATGGTATATAGAGAACTCCCTGTGATCAATAGGTCATCCATGTAGAGAACTAGAATCAATAGTGAATCACCATGCCACAAAATGTAAGCATTTGAATCTAAATAGCATCTGGTGAACCCAACTGAAATTTAAAAAGACTCCATCTTGACATACCAAACTTAACAATCTTGTTTGAGGCCATAGATATATTTTTTAAGCTTGAAAATTATAGAAAAATCTTCCACAAAATCCTTGTGGTTGTTCCATGTATATTTCCTCTTTATTGAAAGGTGATTGTAAAATATGGAATTTATTGAAAGGTGATTGTAAAATATACACTTTACTAAAAGGTGATTGTAAAATATGCAAATAAACCTAAAGGTTTTGACACTTCACGCTAAACTTAAAGCATTAAAATATGTTATCATGTGTTCTTGGCAGACTTTTTATTGGATGGGAACGCTCTTGAGAGCAACCATCTCCAAAGTAAGTCCAGGCCCAAACCCAAACAGAACACCCATGTCCAGTCCTCTTTTGGTTGCATTTCCCTTTTCTAAATATGACTTCCTCATCTCGTCTAAGATAAAGAGCATGCATGCACTAGACATGTCGTACGCACTCAGAATGTGTCTCATGGCTCACAATTTCTTTGGGTCCAACTAGAGTTCTAATTCTACCTAGTCCAAAATAGTCACCCCTCTCCAATGGATAATCTAGAACAATTCTTTCCAGTCAGAGAGGTTGAATTGATGGAAGGACTCCACTAGGGCCTTCTCTATGTTCTTCAAGATCAACCACATCACCTTTTTTTTAGGATTGAAGGTCAACCCTATCTCCCTTAGGTGACCCTCGATGCCCCCCTCACTATTGGGAAGAATGGTCTGAATGTAGAGTGGTTTAAATCTAAATTTATATTTGCAGAGTATGAATCACTTTCCATTAAAAAAGATAGAGTGGTTTAAATTTACAAGTTAAAACACATTATTAAACTTAATACAACAAGAAGTATGGGAATAAATACACCAATATTGAGATATTATATATGATTGTAATTATAGAATGTCTTTTCCTTTTTTTCATATGTTTTTCTCAAAAATAGAGCCACACATGCCTAACACAAATAGAGTTAAAATTGTTAAAGAACCAATACAACTCGATAAATCACTTTGTCTAGTTTTGTGCCATCTGGCCTAAGGAACTCCTACATATATAAGTACAATTGTATTGCATAGGATAATCTATAGTAAGAAAATATACCATGGTAATTGTAAATATTATCTTATAAAATTTTTAAAATGAGTACATAAGTATTTCATTCGGTAGTAGGTTACAAAAAATACTAAGTGATTTTCACACTTTAACATAATAGAGCACTTTGGATGTAGATCGGTTGGTAGACATTATGGACCCAAGCCCACCCTCATGTCCCACTTCAAGAAGGTGCTCCTCTATAATGTTGAATTAATTCATAACTCTAGTATATTAAAAGTATTTATCTCCCATAATTTAAATATTGGTAGTTAAGAACATTCCAAACAAGTAACAATGTCTAGAGTTTACTCTTTAAGCAATGAAGAGCCTATGGTGGTGACATAAGAAAATGTCCAATCTAAAGCAGGTTAAAATCCATGTAGGCATATGATAATGGATCCAAATATTGATAGGGTCCTAAAAAATCATTTGACTATGGTGAATGGAGACTGGAAGGTGTTAGCATTAGGGGAGACTCCCAAGAAGGTGAAAATGTAGGGCAAGTTGGTGACAATCAAAAAATTAATCGATGTGGGAAGGTAAAGATAGGGGAGGTAGATCATTGAACCTCCTTTCCTGAAGCCATGAGAAGGCAGACTAGGAAACCCCTTTTTCCTTCTAAATCCATTCCGTTTGTGGTTTATTAAGTACAACAGTCGAACAATCTTCTAAACTAGGAACAACTCCTATCAAGTATGTTTGCGATTAGTATTTACATTGGGTAAATTAGTAGTTTGTTATTTACATTATGATAAATAATACTTACTATTTGTAAGTTATCACATCAATAAATAAGGTGATATAGTTAGTTATGTAATAATAATATATATTAGGATTCTTTTGTATGTGAGTTTGGAATGAATCACCCAACTCACTATTATAAGATATTGTGAGATATTCTAGAGGATTGAGTGGTCATTGAGATTACTAGAATATAAGAAATACTTTCCTATATATTTATGCAATGGTTTAAATGTAATATTTAAAAAATATATATTGAGTAGAATAATATATTGTATTTAAGTATTACTTTGTTTGTTCAATTTCAACAATATATGTGAGTTAATTTCTAATATAAGATCATCCAATACGTAATATTGGTATCAAAGCATAGTGAAATCCTGAGCATTGTATGGGGCAGCTTCATTGCTATTACCACTAAGTGATGAAAGAATAATGATTAATGAGACTGTAATATAGGTTATTTAAATATAGTGTAGGTTATTTAATTTTTAGTGCAAGCTTATTTGGTAACGCACCCAACTGACTAGAGCTTGGATTGGATTCATATTGAAATCAATTATTATAACTTGACTGCCCATTTCCTCAATTTGACATTGGTATACTTAAATTCCCATTATCTATAGGAAGTTTAGATTTGGTTTTGAGAAATCAGTTATTGTAGAATCAATACTCAACATGTATTCTATGTAGATATGATCACAACTTCAATGAAGGTATTGCATCAACACTACATTACTATAAAAATTTTAAGTACTTTGGTGTATTAATGAAAGGCATAATAAAAGGTGGCATTTTTATTCATCTTTGATCTTCTGTTTGAAATATTTTTGATCTTGTTATTCGTATTCAATCTCTACAACAATTTTAGATTGTTTCTAGTTAGCCCTTGGTTCGGTTTTACGTTCATTTGATATTTAGACTCATTTATTGTTCACTCACCTCAAGATGTTACTCAGATTTTACTTCCACCATTGATTGAAAATATGACTACCATCTGTTCACATCACTAAGCCTAAACTCGCCAAGTGGTACAAATATACCATGCATATTTTTATCTATGTCTCATCATGTATTCCCATGAAATATATGGTACAAAGTTGATGCTTTTACTTAATGTCATGTTTAGTAGTATTATTTATGTCGATTTTGGCATTTTATAAAATAGGTGTTGAGTCTTTTATTTTTAATTATTAAAGTTTTTAAGTTTAGGCATCTAAGTTTGGCTTAGTTATTTTTTTAAATTTGGGCTTAGTTATTTTTTAATGTTTGTGATTCTTTTGTATTTAAGTCATGAGCCTATAGTAATTAAAGTTATGTCTAAATAGGATTTTAGTCATTTTTTCAAGAGTCATTGTTGAAAGAATTTCTTTTAGACATCAAAAGTTCAAGGTTAAAATGTCACTTAATTTTTTATTGTTAATCATTTTTGGTTTGAGTTTTAATAGTTTCTTATTTAAAGTTAAATATAAAAATATTTTATCTAAAATCCAAAGTGCCAAAGTAATCTTTGAGTCAATTTTAAAATGTGTCATTTTTTGAAGATTCAAAGTTTGTTTTTAGTTAATAATTGAATTGTTATTGTCAAAAATTGTAAAAATAAAATAAAAATAAAAATTACTTCACGAATGCATTATCACTTGTATGTGACATTCAAATAATGGGGGGTTACAATTTCTATGGAAACAATCGAAAGAAACCCTATCAAAACCATTGGAGTACATCATGATAAATTTTCTAAGTGAAATAAGTGAATGAGGTTAAGGCAATAGAGGAAGGAGGCCATTCAAGCCTCTCATTAGCCATTGGCAACGAGGCCACTTCTAATTTAGGGGCATGTGATTTAAATTATATGGATTTTAGTTTTTTAGCTTTTTCAATGTGGTGTGAAAATAATAACATATGAATATTCATGTTCATTTGTGAGTGTTCCCCGTGTAACCCCTTTTTTGTATAAATATTGTAGAATGTTGATCAAAATGCATTATAACAATCAGGATATGAAGGTTATCAGTAAACCTATGGAAAACAAATTGTGTAAGGTTTTTGGTGAACCTATAAAATAAATTATGTAATACTTTTGGTGAACCTAGAAAACCAATTGTTTAAGGGTTTTGGTGAACCTAAAAAAATAATTGTGAAAGGTTTTTGATAAACTTGGAAAACAAATTGTGAATGGTTATTGGTACACTTTTAAAACTAATTAGATAAAGTTTTTTATTATAGTTGAGGAGAACCATCAGTGAAAAGATCATGAGAACATAGAGGTGACACGCTATAATTAGAGAATGGGATATGTTTTACCATGTAAAAACTAAGTAGGGTAATGTTAGAGATTAATATTTACATTAGGTAAATTAGTAGTTTGTTATTTACCACAGGGTAAATAATACTTATTGATTGTAATTTATTGTATAGGTAAATATGATAATATAGCTATTTCATAATATATTATTATTATTATTATTATTATTATTATTATTATTATTATTATTATTATTATTATTATTATTATTATTATGTAACAATAATATATATTAATAGTTTCTTGTACATGAATTTGGAATGAATCACCCAACTCACTATTATATGAGATTATGAGATATTAAAGAGTATTAAGTGGTTGGTGAGATCACTAGAATATAGGAAATACTTTCATATATATTTTTGTGATGGTTTGAATGTAATATGGAATATAAAAATATTATTGAAAGGAATAACATATTGTATTTTAGTATGACTCTGTGTATTCAATTTTAATAATCTCTATGAGTTAATTTCTGATATAAGATTGTCCATTACTTAACAAAGTAATGGGTTTAATTACCAATTTACTAATTTATGGCCTTTTCTCTATGATCTAAACAAATGATTTGAATAAATGAGGAAGCCTCTAATGGATGGTGCATTTCACATTTTAATCTAGATGTGATGGTATTCTTTGTTGTTATTTTTAGTAATTTAAAAGATAAGTATGCAGTGTTCTAAAATTCCTTTTGGACTTGGGACAAGACCATTCTAATGTTGAAGCCATAGTATCTAGCCTTTGATCTACTCAATGAGATCTTAAATGTCATACCAATTTAGGTAAGTTTACCTCACCTTAATTTCCACTTTTAGTTTGAGATTAGTTTAAAAGTTATAGAAGATTCTTTGGGAAAATTATTATCATTAGATAGCAATACATAAAAATTGTGCCATGCTACATTTACTTCTATACTGGTCAATTTAAATTTTTATATAGATCTACCAGAGTTTATTGATTTCAAAATCCAAGACCAAACCTAAAAATAACCTCTTAGTTATGAGAGCTTACTACTCCATTGTCAGAAATGTTTTGGTATTGGACATTTGTGGCATGGTTAAGTGGAAGAAGGGAGACTCCTAATAGAAGGGATATCATTATTTGATTGGTATAAATAATAGTTATATAAATTTTATTGATACCAAAAGTTAAATTCTTGAGAATCTTTGAGGAATTATCAAATTTAGAAATAGTAACTAGAATAGTAGAGGCATTTTTGGATTTAGCTCAAGTGGAACCTTATGGTGTATCTTCAGCTCACATGGAAGAAAAAAATATGAGTTAAATGCAAGATAAAAATATTATGCTCCTATGAACTATGTAAACCAATCATAATTCTATACTTTTTTGTTGCAAAGAATCTATAATGCATAAAAAATATTTTAGATGTGTGTTAATGCTCCTAATTGTTCTCATGATGTTGATAGTTAGAATTGTTATGTGATAATAATAATAATAATAATAATAATAATAATAATAATAATAATAATAATAATAATAATAATAATAATAATAATAATAATAATAATAATAATAATAATAATAATAATAATAATAATAAATTATTATCATACCTGACATTCTAAATTGAATGAAGAATTATATTTCCCCAATGAATTGGATATTCTACCTATCATATTTCTCCCTAATTATTGAATCCATATAATAACAGTGTCTCCCCAATGCATAATGTTTTTGACAAACACTTATCTAAAAGGTGTGCCAATATGGAAAATGCATTTGTTATATTAAAAGGGAGTTTGAGGTTTATTCAATATATTGGCATAGAGTTGGAAAAAGTTCCCAAAATAATATAGTGGTGTGTCATGTGCTTCATAATTTTTTATAAATTAATAATGAAAATTAGCCAAATATTGAAGTAAATTCATATCCCAATTCTGAGACTCAATTTCATTTTGAAGCAATGGAAAGAGATTAAGTAAAATCACAAAGAGGCATTATATTTGGTGAATGGGAAAGATAATATAATATTAGTTTGGAACAATGATATACACTTTTTCTTAGCTAATATATACCATATTTTTAATTTATGGACTAGATATGATGTAACTATTTTTTATGTGTGAAATATAGTGTAGTGTTTTACCTTGGAAAAATATTTACAATTTAAAGTTGCACATCCAATATGATCTCCATTTATTTTCTCTCTTGTTCCATATCCACATGTTCAAGTTTTAAACTACCTTCATCAATTTATTTCATTGTTTGAGTCAAATGGTGCAAACCTTTTTCCATTATATATCCAAAATATTCATAATATTATCCTTTTATTAATGCAATTTTCTTCTAAAATCCAGAATTGTTCAATGAAGTTTCTTAATATGCACCCACTTCTTCAATATTTCAAATATTAATAGGTGGGTTTTCTTCATATGGTTATCCTTTCATTTATTTTTTAGATGTGGGTGTGTTTACATTATCCCAATACATTCCATCATTTCATTTTATAAGACTAATTATCTTGGTATTTTTCCTAATAATGTGATCTATGTCTTCATTAAAACATCATCTTGAAGGTGTCTCCTTTGTGGTGTTTTCCAATTATTTTTCTTTTTAAAGGTCTTCCTCAACACGTTCCCCTTGTATTTTCATTGAATCCCTGTAAATGATGTTCTACAACCAATATTTACACCATTCTCCACTTTATCCCGAAGATTTTTTGGAATTTTTCCATGGTTTAAATATTCATACACATCTTCAAACTTTAAAATCAATGATTTCACAACATGTTTTGGGCAAATCTCCTATTTTCATTATTTTTTAATCTCCTCATTAGTACTATCATTTGTAAATGTTTGAGTTAATTAAATGACTTCCTCCATTTCTAAATCTTGTTGCGAATAATTGTCCACTCCATGATTAACATGAAAAAAAAAAATTTATAGTGTAAGATTCCTCAAAATCAGTAGCATCATATGTAATATTTAAATATATTTGTGAATGGGGAATGTAACGGATAGATTGAGATGTCTCTCTTATATTTTCTTGAAATGTGGAACATAAATTTTATCAAATTTATGCATAAATAACCACATTTTTTTGTAATTACTTGTTGAACTTGCATCTTTTTCATGAAACAATATTCTATTCATGCCCTACAATATTAATACCCTGCAATCATTTATGGAAAAGAAATAAATTAAATTTTATAAAAATTGTGTCCTCATTGAAAAATATATGGAGTTAATTCTAAAAATATGATTGTATAAAAATTATACTCATTTAAAATAAAATCTTAACTTTATCATAAATGGCACTTGGTTTTGGTATGGGAAATAGTATACATTTAAAACAAAATAAAAATAACCATCATGAAAATTATTAAGAAAATTAAAAGGGTTATAAAGAAATAAATTAACTCACAAAGACAAGTAAAATAATATAAACTATTTATGTAGATATGTAGGGAAATGTTAAAAAAATTAACATTACAATTTAATCATAAAAGATTTTTTTTCTCACAAGTGTGTAAATTGTTTTGTCACTGGGTAGACAAGGGTACTCAAATCTTGTGTAAAAATACAAAATGGATGGATTTAACATAGATATTTAATCATACATTGATGTAATGATAACTTAAATTTCTAATGTAATTGAAAACAACAATGTTTATAGTTTATAATTCAGTGGTGCTTTTTAAAATAATCTATTTTTTTAAAGGACACTACTTGTTTATTTTGTGTTGATTCACAAGGATCTAAGTACTTTTGTCTACCCAAGCGATTATATAACTAACACACTTTTTAAAAAAAGGGACATTGCTTGTTTATTTTACATTACTTCATAAAGATCTAAGGATATTTTACCTATCATATTTCTCCCTACTTATTGAATTTATATAATAGTAGTATCTCCCCAATGCATACTCTTTTTGAAAAAGACTTATCTAGAAGGTGTGTCAGGATTAAGAATACATTTGGCATGTTAAAAGGGAGATGGAGGTTTCTTTAAGATGTAGGTGTAGATTTGGAAACATTTACCAAAATCATAGTGGTGTGTTGTGTGCTTAATAATATTTTAATAAATGAATAGTGAAAATGTGTCAGACATATAACTAAATTCATATCCCAATTTTGAGACTAAATTGGATGCTCAAGCAATGGAAAGAGATCAAGGTAAAACATAAAGAGACATTGAAAATTGTTGAATGGGAAAGATAATATAATATTAGTTTGGAGCAATGATGTACTCTTTTTCTTAGATGATATATATATTTTTTTCAAGTTATGGACTAGATATGACATGTAACTATTTTTTATTTGTGAAATAAAATGTTTTGTTTTACATGTGGAAAAATATTTACAATCTGAAGTTGCATGTCCAATATCTTCTCTATTCATTTTCTCTCATATTTCTTATTCACATACACAATTTGTAAATGACCTTCCTAAATTTATTTCATTGTTTAACTGAAATGTTGCAAACATTTTCCCATTATTTCTCCCAAATATTCATAGGATGTTCCTTTTATTTTTACAAGTTTTCTCTCAACTTCAATTTTTTTTGAGGAAGTTTCTAGATATGCGCCCACTTCTTCAATATTTTAAAAATTAATTGGTAGACTTTATTCATATGGTTTTCCTTTCATATTTTTTTATATGTGGTTGTGTTTATCTTAACCCATTATTTTCCATCATAGCCTTTCATAAGAATTATTATCTTAGGATTTTTCATAACTATGTGATTGATGTTTTCAGTAAAAATCCATGTTGAAGGTGTTTCCCCTATGGTGTTTTCCAATTATTTATCTTTTTGAATTTCTTAATTTAATCTCCATGTTGAAGGTATTTCCAATGTGGTAAACCAAATTTAATAAATATTTAAACCAAATATTTATCTACAAAATGCTTAGAGATTCACCTAACTACCAATCACAATTATTAATTTGTAATTTTAAACTTTTTTTTTTATTTTTTTAAATAAACATTTTTCTTACATTTCGTTAATTTAAAAAGTTTTCTATCCATATGAGTATTTCCAAAAAGTGAAAATATTTATTTATTTCTAGTCAATGAAAATATACCATGTATATTTTTTCTATGATGGGCTATAGTCTTAGAAATTTTTTTTTTTTTTTTTCATTTTATGTATTTTTTATGATGGATTTAAGAATTTAATGTCCATCATTATATGTGTCTCAAAACATGTCTTTAATATATGTAATGTTGAATACAATGGAGAAAACATGTAAGTGCATTGCATTCAATTTTGGTGTATTTCAATGGCTTACAACATTTTTTTGTGTAAATAAAAATATTAATATGTTCCACAAAGTCTAAATATTGGATCTATGAATAGGTGCACCTTACTTTGTATTAGTAATGAACACTACCTTTTTATATTTGAGATAGATGCATAGTGTATATGTATTTTTTGTTAACAAAATAATATGTGTCATGCAAAGTAGAGATTCATATCTATTTTTAGGGTACCTAAAAGGGAGTTTTTTTACCAGTTGTGTGTCTGTAAGCTATATATATTCACTATGTTTTATAAACACAAATTTAAAAATTTATATTTTCAGTGTTTCTCCTTTATAAAAAATTTGGATAGAAGATATATATTAGATATATATCTATTGTGTAAATACAAAAATATGAGTTGGACATAGAAGTTATCATTGAAAAATTGAAATTCTCGATTCAAACATATTGGACATACATATGACCCGTATAATGTAAAACAATAATGTTGTTAAATGGGTCTAAGAAGAGGCCAAAAAATGGTCTAGTTACAACACAACCAAAAAATAAGATATTTAGGATCAAACAACACGTAAAATGGACCACATAAGTGAACAATACACTACTTGGAGTGTGTGGAATGAACTATAGGCCTTAGGGATAAAAATTAAATTTGTCTATATATTCACCCGTACAATGAAAAACAATTCATTCACCCTATCCATTTTATTTTATAAGCTTTGGTTTCTTGCAGTAGTGAATTCAGAAAAATGGCCCGTAGAGGAGCTACATGGCATGCTTCAGACCAAGTGAGAGAGCACATGAGACCACCCCAAAATGGACCATCAATGAGTAGCTCTGTCGTTGTCATTAATACTCTTTTTATTATATTTAATGCTAGTAAATTTTCCCTTAAAGTAAAAAATACTTGGTTTAAGGACCCAACAGAGGTCCAGCCTCTAGGAGAGAAATAAATAGGATTAGGAGGCTAAGGCATAGGTTAAGGTAAAAGCATAGAGTTAGGTGGATGGAATTTTGGCATAGTTTTAGCATATGTCATTTTAATTTTTTTATCAACATATTGATGTATTTTGAGATAGCATTGTTATATGTATATATCTTTGATGTATATGACATTTAAGACACATTAACATTCATGTTTGGGCTCTTTGAGGCCAATGTAAATTTATATGATATTTTTTTGATATATATACAATGCCATGTTACTATCTTGTTTACCTCATCTTTAACATTTTTTCATCATTATGGATGTTTGACATTGTTAATGTTTACGGTCATGTATGCTTTTTGATTTACTACTTTTCCATGTTATGAGATGTTTCTCTATTATTATCTACTTATATATATATATATATATATATATATATATATATATATATATATATATATATATATATATATATATATATATATATATATATATATATATATATATATATATATATATATATATATATATATATATGTGTGTGTGTGTGTGTGTGTATATATATATATATATATATATATATATATATATATATATATATATATATATGACCACATTAGAAATCATGTTAATATATTTATCACTCATTGATTTAGGCATGTGTTTATTTATTTATTTGGTTTGATCTTAGAGAAATATAGCCATTGTATTAGTCAAATATTATCTATATGCTTGATTTTTGTTTCAGATTGTGATATTATACATCATATTTGTATGTGTGTGTGTGTGTATACGTGTGTGTGTGTGTGTGTGTGTGTGTGTGTGTGTGTGTGTGTGTGTATATGACTACATTAGAAATCATGTTAATCTATTTATCACTTATTAATTTGGGCATGTGTTTGGGTATTTATTTGGTTTGAGCTTAGAGAAATATAGCCATTGTATTAGTCGAGTAGTATCTATATGCTTTATTTTTGTTGTAGATTGTGATATTATACATCATAGTTTTAAACAACCATAATGAAAATACATACCCTAAGCATGAAACACTTATAAGTAGGAGTTATTTTCCATAGTGATTTAAATTATGAAATTGCTATTAGGATTCAACTATGTAGTTTTTTGAGTCAAATTCATTGACCCATGTTTCATGAGTAGTGGTTCACATGAACCCATCTCTCATAATAATGAATGCTCTACTTAGCACTCATTGCATCTAGGTGATGCTCACAAGGGTGAAGCATTGGGTGTTCCTAAGAGGTCACCCATCTTGGTACCACTCCAACTCAAGCTTGCTTAACCATGGAGTTTTCTCAAGTGCGTAAATGGGGTATCAAGCTAAGCGGACTTAATCATGGAGTAAAATCCATGGTTAAGCGTGCTTGAGTTAGATTAGTACTGGGATGGGTGACCTCTTAGGAATTCCCAATGGTTCACCCCTATGAGCATCACCTAGATGCAATGAATGATAAGTAGACCACTCATTCTCATGAGAGATGGGTTCATGTGAACCACTACTCATGAAACATGGGTCAATGATTTTGACTCAAAAAACTACATAGTTGAATCCTGATAGAAATATCATAATAATGAAAAACTTAGTTTGAATGCAAATATAAATAACCTATGAATAACATATGAATAATCAAATCCTAAGTGTAAATATAATAAATAAACTAAGTGTAAGACTAAATATAAACATTCACAACCTAAGTACATGATATGGATAATCAAGAATTAAGTGTAAATAAAATGTAGTAAACACATGATAACCAAGAAAATCTCAAAAAGATGAAAAGTAAAATAAAAACCAATAAACAAAAAATAATGAAACAAATTAACAAGGTAAGATAAACAAAAAAAATAAATGAAACATAAAAAAATATACAAACTATAAAAAAAATACTGACAAACAAACAAACACAAAAAACCACATATAAATAATATAAATAAACAATGCAAGATAAACAAAACAAACAAACTAATCAAACTCAAACAAGATGAAAAATGAATAAAATAAATTAAAAAAAACAAATTATACAAACAAAGCACATAAAATAAACAATATAAACAAAAAAAATTAAAGAAAATAAAAGTTCAATAAATAAACTATTATAAACACACAAAGGCAAACAAACAAGCTAAGCTAAACAAATGGTAATATACAAATAAATTTAATCACAATATTAGTATAAATAGAATATAAATTGATCGTGAATGTGTAATATAGGTGTTACTCTTGAAAGCAAGGTGACCCCCAAGCTAGGTAGCAATGACATAGGTAAAAAAATTCAAGAAAAAATGGCACAACATTGCCTCTAGGCCATATGGAGATAACAACAAATAGGTAAAATAAGAAACATTGCCTCTAGGCTAAAAAGAAACGACACAAACAAAATGAAAAGTGTTTCCCTTAGGATATAGGAGATAATTATACAAACAAAAAAAGGGGGATAGAAGAAAAAGAAGGGGTAGCCAAGCTGACTACAAATACACTAGGCAAGTGCACTCTGCCTACATAAACCTATGGACACTAGGTCCAATTAGAACTTCAGGCCAAATATAATTCTTCCAAAATATGGGATGGAAAAAATGATGATAATAAAACATGATTATCTTGTAGATGAACATGGAATGGTCTCACAAAATGGTGAGTGCATAGGAAAAGTGGGATGATGTTCACAATCATAAAATCATCAACATAAACAAATTATGCAAGCATGAGAGAGCATGGTTTAGGCTAAAACCACATTAAAAGTCAAGAGATGAGTATCCACTAATGAACTAAATTGGTAATTCATAGTGTCTACCACATCTACGGCTTGGAATGAGAATGATCTCATAAAATGGTGAGAATATTGGTTGAGGTTACTCATAAAATGATGAGAGGATAAGAAAATAATAAGGATAGGAAAACTAAAGGACAAGTGATTAATTGTGAAATAACTATAAGTCCTAGAATCCTTAAAGAAAAAAAGTGGTCATAAAAAAACTGATGGTGGCCAGGGTATAATAAGACACCCCATGTATTCAAGTGTTACATACATAATCCATGTGGACCTTAGGCCGATGTAGTTCTCCCATAAATGGGAGTAAAAAGGCCAAATAGCCTAGAAATGAAGTTGTATAGGTAAAAGAGTCCATCCTAAAAAACATTGATGAATTTATATCTCGCATGGAAATTCTTAGCCAATTTTCATGATTTTAGAATTTTTAGGATTTTCCTAGGTATTTTCAAATTTTTAGGGGTTTTCAGATATTAAAAATATTTTTTGGATTTTCCAGGAATCTCAACTTAATTGAGAATTATGAGATACATAATGGTCCAACTCATAAAATGATGAAATAATGTCTTAGGTTTCTCATAAAATGATGAGATAATTTAAATAAGGGTAGCTGAGCTGATCTTAAAAAAATATTGAGCATTGCCTACATAGTCCAAATGGACCTCAAGCCAGTGTAGTTCTAGCTAAAGTGGTGAAATTTTTAAAATGGTTTCCAATGTTTTTCATGTTTTTGGTATCTAAACTCATTGGAGAATTATGAGATAAAAAATGGTCCAAAATCACAAAATGGTAAGAGCATATGACTCAAAGATGCTTGAAAAATGAATAGAGCATGGTAAAAGGGTGACTAGGCTAACCTCAATGTAAATTGACCATTACCTACATTGTCTTGTAGGACCTAAATTCACTATAGTTCTGCCTACACAAAAGGCATCTAACTAAGTACCAATAGGTTTAGGTATAGGTAAAAAGCAAGATAATGGAAATAATGATGGCAAAGTGATATGACAATGCATGGTAAAAGGGTTGTTCCTAGTTTACCCAAATGTGGTTATAATAATAGAACAATATCAAGGGTTAGTGACAATAATTTTACCATAAGCAGTTATAATTAGTAAAATGAGTACCAAATGTAACAACAAATGAAGGATATAATTATCAGGACCATTGTCATACTACTTTTGTATAATTCCATTCAAACATTTGATTCTGAAATAACTATTAAATCTAAATTTTTTAACAACCATTGAACTTATCTAAAGTATAAATGAATCAAAACCAAGGCCAAAAGTGATTGGTAGGGTTATCTAAAAATAACTAGCTATAAATTATAGTCCAGGGTAGGGTAGTAAAGGTATAGGGTATGGTACAAAGAATAGGTATAATTTGGCATAACTTAAATGATCCTTGTAGATAATAATTCAAGTCACTCAGGCATAAAAACATTTGAGGTGCATTATGTTCATCAGTTCATCTCCTTCTAGGGCGGGAATCTTTTATGCTCCAGAACCATAGTTAGCAATAACTACATAAGGCCCTAACTAGTTAGGTTAGAACTTCCCTTTCTTCATTGTCTCAATATTGACATTCTTCTAATTTTATTTTAACACAAGGTCACCAAGCTTAAACTCCCAATTATTAATGCACTGATTGTATTGTCCTCATAATCTATTTTGATAATCCTAAAGGTTATTCAGGGTGGCCATGTATATTCCATTAAGTGTAACTATTTCAAGTGAGCTACCATGTAGTCCTCATCATCAATGATGTAATACAATGAAATCTAGAGAAAAGGAAACTCAACCTCAATAGGAAGAATGGCCTCAGTGCCATAAATATTTGAATAGAGTGTATTTCTTATTGGGGTATAAAATATGGCACAATATGCCTAAATGGAATTAAATAGATATAAGTGCTAATTAAGACTAGTGATATTGACAATATTCTTCAGAATATTGACAATGGTTTTGTTATAACCCTCAACTTGACTATTGCCTTATGGATAATAGATGATAGAGAAATGTTGTTTGATGAGATATTAGGTACATAGTGCTTTCACATATTAATTTTTAAATGATTTACCATTATCAGATATAATGTTGGAGGAAATATCATAATGGTAAATGAGATGGCTAAATATGAATTTGGATATCTTCTTACTAGTTACGTAAATGAGGGGAATGAATTCCACCCACTTAGTGAAATATTCAATAGAAGTCATGACATGTTTATGGCCATCTAAGGATGTAGGATTTATATTTCCTATGAGTTTGAGTCCCCATGTTGAGAATGGCCATGCTGTTGTAAGTGGTTTGAGCATCTTGTCTAGAGAATGAATCATCTAATCATGCCTCTAACATTTCACACATCTTTTCACATATACAACTATGTCTATTTCCATATTTATCCAGTAATAAATAGTATGCAATAATTTCTTGGTTAGGATTGCCCTGCTAGTGTGGGATCCACACAATCCTTCATAAACTTCCCTAAATGATAATCTATATTGTTCCATATGTAAATAAAAATTAGAGTTTCATCATATCTTCTATGATATAGGGTTGGCCCAATTAGGGTATAACGAGAGGTTTTGTGGATGAAGGATTTTTGTTTCTTACATGAAAGGTAAGGTGGAATAATTTGGTATTGAAGATAGATAAATATGTCAAAATACTAAGGAGACGTGGGAGATGTGGGACCAAAAATCTCACAAACCATCTCGATGGCCGATTATTTGTGTGCTAGTGCTAAGATATGTTCCACAAGAAATTAATAATCCCCAGTTTTGTCTATGATCTAAATCATGGAACCAATGGTATCCATAACACCAACTATTTTCTTATTGGCTTGAGTAATTTATTATTTGAGAGTATTGACCATGTATTTTTATGGCACCAACCTATCATCCTTGGTCTGGTATTAGTTTGTATCCTAATTGATGATTAACTAGTAATCATTATGAACTAGTAAATGTTGGATGTTGCATTGTACTACTTGGTGAAGTTATATAATGAGTGATTCATATTTGGCCATGTTGTTGGTATAGGGAAAACTAATGAAAAATGATATATAAATAAGATCCCTTGGAAACATAATAAATAATATTCTATCACCTGAACCATGTGTTGTGAATGAACCATCAAAGTACATTTTCCACTATTTTACCTCAAGAGGTGCTTATGATTCTATGATCATGATGGATTCATATATAATTATAAATGTAATGGGTTAATTATCATGAAGAGGAGCTTTGACAAGATAGCCTATGAGTAATTATCCATTAATGGCCTTTTTATTAGCATATTCAATTTCAAAATCACTCAAAATCATGATCCACTTTATCATGCGGCCTTGTAGAGCTATTTTTTAAGGTAAAAACTTGAGTGGATCTACTTTGGTAATAAAAATGGTCTTATGATTCATCATGTAGTGACATAACTTTTGGGCTGCAAAAACCATAACTAAATAAATTTCTTTAATCGGTGTATAAATGTTCCCATATATGACCAATGTTAAGCTGAAATAATATATGGTATGTTCTTTACCTTGTTCATCATGTTGTGTCAAAATTTACCTCAGGGTATTTTTAGTTGTTGGCAGGTAAACTAAAAATGGCTTGTTTGGCATAGGAGGCAAATAAAATAGGTGGATTCGCTAGATATTCCTTAATATGTTCAAATTCTCTCTATCACTCTTCATTCTAGGAGAACAAAATACCATTATTTATAAAATGTGTAAATGGATGGAATTTATTAGTTAATTATGATATGAAGTGTTAGATTGATTAGATCTTGACCTGCAAACTAAATAGTTCCTTCAAGATAGATGGCAACAAAATTTTGATAATGGTTCAAACTTTGGCTAGATCAACTTCAATGCCCCTACGAGAGACAATGAATCTTTAAAAAAAAATTATAAATTACCCCAAATACACACTTCATAGGGTTCAACCTAATTTTGTACTCCTGAAGTCTATCAAATATTCTTCATAGTATGGATGGATTATCAGCATGAGTCTTTGATTTACTAAGGATGTCATCGATATAGTCCTCAATAATGTCTTACATCATATCATGGAAAATCATTGTCATGTCATGTTGGTATGTGGATCCTACATTTTTCAGTCCAAAAAACATCACCTAATGACAAACCATTCCCTATACAGTGGCGAATCTTGTTTTTTGTTGGTCTTCCAGTGTAATTTTGATCTAGTTATATCCTAAAAATACATCCATTGGAGAAAGAATTTTATATACGATTGTTGAGTTGACAATCATGTCAATATTTGGTAGAGGAAAGTCATCCTTTGGGCAGGCTTTGTTGATATCCCTAAAATCATTACAGATCCTAATACCTTATAGTTTTTTTCTCACTACAACAATCTAGAAAATCCATTTTGAATAGTTAATCAACCTAATGCAGCTCACGTCTAAGATTTTCTCAAACTCCTTGACTAGCAAAACAATGCAAGGACACATTTTTAACAACTTATTCTTAACAAGTTTTACATTTTAATGTACAACAAGATGGTACACAACCAAAGCAAGGTCCAAACATGGTATGTTAGAATAGGCCTATGAAAATATGCTAACAAACTCCCTAAGAAGGGATATCAAATTTTGCATTCCTCCTCAGTGAGGGATGCACCTAATTTGATTCATTTTGAGTCATTTTGAGTCCCAATGTTAACCTTAGAAGTGTCTTCCACAAGAAGTGTAGAACCATCTTATAAAATATTTGATAAGGAGGTAGATTGGTCAGTAATGGAAAAGTCCTCTGATCAAACTGGCTCATCTAATTATCCCAAGTAGGATGAATTAGAATCTCCTAATGTTAGTTAAGGCCATGTATCAAATACTTTAGGGCACTCTTGAATAATATGTACAAAATATTATTATTCCTTGGTACTAATTTTAGATCCATAAATAGGCCTTGGACTATTGGTCTCCTACCCTTCATATTGAGAGGAGTGAACATCCCCATCTAATGGCACCAAAAACTAGTTTTCACCAAAACACTTTCCTTTTTCTTTACTTTTACCCTAGTTAAGAAGCAAGTCAAAGAGGTTTTAACTTTTAGACCTAAATGTTTAACTTTTTTGGGCTAAGGAAGTTCATCCACTCTCCAAAATAGGTAGGAAGATCCAATATGATTAAAAAAAACCTTGTTTGTGATCTCCAAGAGGAATGTGATTCCTCAATCCTAGAAATTTGCATATGGCCTCATAGTTTTCAAACTCATTTAAAGGCATTTTTAACTCCTATTGGTCTTAGTCTATCAACTGTGGGTGATAAAGGGTAAGAGGTGAAGGGTGATAAATAAGGTTAAAAATACAAACAACATAGGGGTTAAACAAATTTGTATTAGTAAGGTCATTGTATATGTTACAATTGGACCTTACATTACCATCGACGTCATATTTACTATTCAATGGTGTTAAAACCTGAATAAGGTAAGTGGGTTTCCCCTACGAAATTCAAATTTGATACCATGGGTTCCCTTATACTTGGTCATTGAGACTACCTCGATTATTCCTTGTTGAACTATACCCAAGCCTCTACCTTCATAAGCTAGGATACCCACAAGCCAGTTAGGGATAGGATACTATGAACTTTAGTAACAATCAGCTAAATCATCAACATAAATCCATGAGTTGTCTTCATTTAAGGGGTCTTATTCTAGGCCATAGGCTAGATTGAAAATAATAGGTTTGTTGAGCTGATATTTTTGCTTGGTCCACCACTCCATAAAAATAGTTTTGGCCTTAAGTCTCCCATAGGCTTTTGGGTTCTGTGGCAACATGGAAATGTGGAAGGAATCATGGGTACCTTATTCTATGATACCTTTATCAGTTATGTATAAGTGATTGGCAATGTCTAGTGGAGGCATAGATAAGGTAGAATCTAAACTATCTGGGATAATGTATTTGGATTTCATTCTTGATTCAATAGATTTTTATTTCTTGGTTCTTCCTCTATCAGACTTGGGCATAGGATTCAAGCTAAAATGATAGTTATAGCTGCTTTACTCGACCTTGAGATGTTTATAATACTGATATGGCTAGAGATCAACTACTATAGTCACTTTTATCCCTAAATGAAGAAATTTTATACACTAATGCAACATGAAAGGTATGGCCCTAATTTATTGGATCCATGGTTGGCCCATGAAGTGGATGACTTGCTTGTAGCAATTCTACCTAGAAATAGAGTATAAAAAGGGAAAAGACAATACGGAAAACTATTGTCTTATAAATCCTCTTTAGTGTAAGCACTCATCATGGTGCTTAAAATATGTGACCACAACTTATCTAACTAGGTATTTCTCTACTTAGTAGATTTTAACTTCACATAAGCCTATATCGCCCTTGCTTATGGTGAATAGTTTTGAAAATTCCACATGTCTAACAAGTTTATTTACAATCTTATAAATAATTATATTCCTCGGTGTACACCTTTCCAATAAATCATTTGGAAGGTGCACTATGACAATACAAAAACACACTTTGGTGTTATTAAGACATTTGTAGAACTTTAGCATCACTTCTATTGGCTCACATGTGCACAAAAATTGAGTGTCAATCATATTTTTTAATCTTTATTGCATCACTAAGAAGATGAGAATTTACACACCTTTGATAGTTCTAACTAAGGCTCTGGAATCTATCGTCATGGGTTCCATGAATGGATTACTTATGAAAAATCATCATAACAAAATTATGCTCATTTTATTAAATAGGTTTTTAAACATGGTTGTCACAGTTTCTAGAAAAAAGGATCAATTTATAGGAAACCACATGCTCATTTTTCAGCCATTTTGGGTTCACTTTAGACTATCATCCTCTATTATGCTTGGCCATGAACCATAATTTTTTATCTATTTAAGGGAGACTTTTTGGGATTTGATGGATACAAAAGTTACCCAGTTTAAAACATTTCCCCTTCAGATAGATGGAAAAATAGAATTTGTCAATTAAACACTTTCCCATTTTTTGCACATGTAAAAGAAATGCACATCTCCCCACTTAGGATGGAAATTTTTTCTAAATTCAACTTGCATACAATTAATATTTGCACAATTATATGGGGCATAGTCGATTCTAGACATACCTTGGGTTCCAACCTATGATACCTCTATACATATCCTATAATTGGACATCAAATATGTAGTCACATATGTTGGAAATGGAAATGGACAAGGGACACAAGTTTATGTAACATATCTAACAATTTCATTAGGAGGTTTAATAAATTCTATTGTGCCAACAACAAAAGTACACAGACCTCCACTAAAATTTTGTTGTATATATTCAAAAGGAAATATTTAAGGTTTCTAATAAGAAGATCAAGCCTTTATGTTATGTTTTTACACCATAATACGCACATCTCTATAGAAAATACTTTTTTTTAAATCGACCACATTACTTGGGCCTACATCTAGTATTCAATGTGGAACTCCTTAAGCCATAATTTACACCTTTGCTTGAGATAGAAATAACTCATCCTTAAAAACTAGATGTTAAACACTTTTAGAAAAAGGCAAAGGATCAAATTGCATATATGGCAATGATGTGCACCCACCAAGGCATGCATAAGTTGTTAATGATAGTCAATGTAGGAAAATATGGAAATCATGATATTCAATAGCTTTAGGTTCAATTTATATAGTTGAAAAAGGATATAATAGGATCATTGTAGGTTAAGAAAAGATGAATGATTTGAGAAAAGGCATGTCATTCCATGTACTCGTCACAATGAATTCAAGATCCAAACATCACAACATTATGCACCACCTATGCATCCTTGTGATACCTTTGCACACTATTAAAATGTCATGAAAAATATTGTGCAGGTCTGTAGTGGCATCCACACTCATCAGAATTAATTGGTTATAGGTAGCTTCCTGTTGATTTATAATATGTCAGCATATACTTCCTAGGTTTGCACCATGTCAACATACCACTACACTTGAGTTCTAACCAGCAGACCTACAAGAAAGTGACCCATCACTTGAGTAGAAGGTGAACCATTTTGTAATTGTTATCTAGTATAACTGTCATCTATTGTAATTTCCTTATTTTAATGATATATATTAGTACTCATTCGACCCTTAGGGGCTAGATCAAAGTGACCATAGACTTGATAGTACATTGTTATCATTACTTGAGTATCTAACATCTCATAAGCATTTTTAATTCATGATTTAGTCTAGGCCAATTAGTAGGAAGTGTTTGCCCATCCTGATCATAGTGATCTTCATTCTCAGTGTTGTTAAACATTGTACACCTTTGTACTTTCCCTATTCATTCTTATTAAATAAAATTTGTACTATTTTTTTAATATTTCCACTTTTTAATGTGTTTTGGTTTATTTTTATTATTATTTTTGTGGCATATTCTATAACCCTTAGATTGTTGGCCAATATTTCAAGGTTGTTTGATGTACTAACAACTTGGGCCACATGGTGCATATTTTTTTTAGAGCCTTGCCCCTAATAAATATATTTATCAAATAAGATTATGCATGTATGTTGCTTTTTATAAATGTCAAATCCACAATTCTAGTTACTAATAACATGGAGCATATAGTTCTAACGAGGTGCTAAAATGAATGTGGGGTTTTCATGTTCTCGCTCCCTTACCCTTAAAACCTTGATTCTATTATTAAATTGTGACAATTGTTTACTAATTATAATACTTTTATCAACTCTATCTTTGTCGATTATTGCATTTTTATGTAAAACCACTTTCCCATACGAGAAAAGTAACAAGGCTCAAAACTTATGCATAAATAAAATAACAAAAAATACAAGGAAATCCTTGGATAAAAAGCAATGAATCTCGTTAAAAGGGATTGCACTTTGTGTAAGAGTTTAATTATAAACAAATCAATTTGAAGTGTACGACTTCAGTTTTCATGATCAGATATATTGAATATACATTTTCCAATTGAATCTCCACTAATGATGTATCGTAGGTGGTGTATAAGGATACTAATTTTACGTTGTGACATTTAATTCATTTTAATATGAGTCTGAGTCAGGAATAATACCTTGGTTTCCTACAAGCATCATGTTTTTATCTCTCCAGCTGAAATTTGTACACTGAAATCTGAGCGCATCAGTGAGTATCTTGTATATATGGTTTTCCACCTTGAAACTGGATTTCCCAGCAGAACATGACATTTCCTTGGGAATCTTGTCGAAAAAGGAAACATCATAACAAGGAGATGGATTCATGAGGAAGAATATGGGATCCAAACGCTTCCATCCCGGGGCACTAGTTCCGTAGAACATGTTCACGCTTACATTCATGGTCACTGACACGATTTCATCTGCGATTTCTATAAATAGAGAAATAAAGCAAAGTAAATAAGGTTTCCGATAGGTATTGCCCTCAGGGCACAAAACCAGATCGCCCTCCTCCATCAACCTCTTCATCCTTGGATCTATTTCGCGTAATCCAGACGGGCCATCTTGATAGGTGCCAGGATCTCTGACATCTGTTGATACTTTATGTAATTGCCGTCACTGGTTTCCAAAGGGCAATTGTAAGAAAAATTGCGTCCAAGTGTGTTTTGTGGGATCAAACATATAATACCCGTGTTCTACGTAGAAGGCCTTTCACTCTCAGTCGTACCCCCAGCAATGTTCCCATTGCCATAGCCATCTCCTGAGGCAGCCATATTCCAATGCACAGCCTCGTTACAGCTACCAGGCTATTACAATACCCATTTATCACCTGCATCTATGTTCCCACCACACTATCCACATTCAAATACTCTTTTAAGAAATGGCTCCCATTTATCAGCTGGTATACTATTTAGGCGGGTAGCAGTTTGAGCGGGATTTTTAAATTAAAATTAAAATTTGTTTGAATAGTTAATAGCTCTCCAAACTGCCACCATAATCGCTCTCCCAACAGTCATGCCACACCGTCAGTTGGAAACGGAGGTGGTCAGTCCGTTACTGGATGGCTATTCAACGAATGGTGGGGCCTAGAATCACGCAAGCATATATTTGAAGTTGTGCGTGCTGGTTAAGTTCTATCATTTTAAAATGTTTCAAACTTTCCCATATTCAAAGAACTTGACATAATCAAAGCTAAAAAAATTATAGATAGTATAACTCTTTAATGGATGATAATTTATTAATAATAGATATCTTGAAAGTTATAAATATCATGATATGCAATCTTTTATTTTTTAATCTACAAAACCTTCATCTACACCTCTCTATCCATTTCCCCTCCTGAATGCATTTTTGCCCTACAATATGTATATTAACAAATGGGCCAAAGTTGAAGTAAATCATATAGCGAAGTGCAGTATGAAGGAAATTTTAACTAAGAATCAAATCACACTTTCCGTTCACGTGTGCAACGTATGAGCGGGTAGGTGTGTATGTATATACATGGATAAAGTGTAGTACCTGTGAATTGCAATTTAAATAGGAAGACGTGTTTATCTAAATGAGATTTTAGAAATACATAGATGTTATTTCAAATCATGGTTAGATATATTTTTTTCGGTGTCTTTTTATGTTGGATCAATGTATATACTTTTTATCTAAAAATTGAACTTGTGTGAAATATGAGAAAATATTAATATAAATTAAATTAAATTTTATATGATTTAAATTAAATTTTATAAAATTTAATTAAATGTATTCAAATATCTTTAATTTATATATTTTATATGTAAAATAAAATAATCTATAAATTATGATTTTAATGTGGTAAAAAAATATCAAAACAAATTAAATCAAATTTTAAAATATTAAAATAAATTTATATATAAATATTATATATATACAAGAATATGTGAAAACTATCATTTTATTCTTTGAAAAACATCAAAATTAATTAAACTAAATTTATCAAAAATTTAAACCAAAATGTATATTTGGATCATCTTTAATATTTATATTTAAAAATAAGAACATATAAAAAGTATTACTCGAATCCCAGAAAAAATATAAATCCCAAAATGTACGCTTGAAACGTCTTTAATATTAAAATTTAAAATTAAAAATATGTAGAAAGTATCACTCTAATTCCAAAAAACATCTAAACCCGTAAATTAAATTTTAAAAAAATTTAAATCAAATATTACCAAAAATTTAACCATAAAATACTTAAACCACACCCAACTACTAATCATAATAATTAATTTTTTATTTTTAAACTATTTTTTTTAAGATAAATATTTTTTTAAATAAATATTTTTCTCACATTTCATTAACCTAAATAGTTTCCTAGCCGTGTGAATATTTTAAAAACGGGAAAAATATTTATTTATTGCTAGCCAATGAAAATATGCATATGAATATGAATATATGTATATATATGATGGCCTATATTCTTGGCAAATTTTTATTTGGATTTTTTTTTAAAAATGGAGTCAAGTGTTTAAGGTCCATCATCGTTTATATTGAGATATATGTATTTAATATATGTAATGTTTCATGTTGAATATATTAGAAACAAAATGTAGAACCATGGTTTAGATTTTTTTATGTAATTTAAAATATTGCTTAAATATATGATTAAATATTTAAATTATATATTTCAATCATTAATTTTGCATCTTGAAATTAATTATGTGTCTTTTCAAATTAGAATCATGCTTAGTATATGTATGTGTTATGTATAGGCATAAATATAATTATAAGTGATTTTTATATTTATAATAGGATTGGTTGAAATCTTATAAGATTTCTTTGAAAATATGATATAGATCTCTTCATTTGGGTTCATGTTTTGTTATTGTGCCTGTTTTTAATCTTGTAATGGCGTGACATGGTGACTTTAAACCCCTAATATCTTTTTAATCTATTAATTATAGTTGAAATTTATAGATCGCTTTACTAAAAATTCTTATGTAATATATGATTCTTTAATTTATTTCACATTTATTTGATTATGATTGAAATATTATTATTTTATTTTTGGAGGATTTACTATAGACTATATGTTCCTTGGATCATAATTCCTTGAATATAGGTTTTGAAGCAACTTCTTTTATGAGATTATATGCTCCTAGACTTTGAATTTAGAGTGAATCCTTAAAAAAAAGTTTAATTCTTATGATAATTTTTCTTTCATAAGCTATCTTATTTTCTAAATATGAGAAATGACCTCTCCTATATGCCAAAATAATGTATTCCATAAAAAAAATTCCTTAAATTACTTAAAGAATTATAACCAAAGTTAATTTGAAATTTGAATAAAATTAATATGTCATAGGAAAAGTTAATCTAATATGAGTTAGCTTATAAAATATTACTTACTACTCAAATTGAAAAATTAAAATCCGTTGTGAAAATTAAAATGATGAGATATATGAAAATATCAATTTTATTTAGAAGCATAGAAAATGAAGTGTGTATTTTTAAACCTATGAATCATGTGATCTTTTTCTATATTAATATTAGGTTTGAAGGGTCCCCTACCAAAAAAAAAATCATATGGAATATTACAAGGCTTGGCCTATTAGAATAAATCATGACAAAGCAAAAGACCAAAAAATCTAAAAAAACAACAAACACTAGAGATGACTATTAAAAATGGAAAGTCCAAAAGATAACATGATAGGAAAAGACTAGAGCCATAGTTCAATGTACCAAGAAATGCCAAGGTGATAGAAACCAAAACTGATCCAAGTCACCAACCAATAGTAACCAAAACTAACTTGAAACTAAGAGTACTAAACCCAACCTAGACTTGGTCTATAATGATGATCCAAGTTAGATCAACACCACTCGATACCTCACTAGATTTCAAAACAACCTCCATTTTAATGCCAAACTAGCTCACCACATCCACAAATAACTCAAAAAACCCAATATCTAAAGAATATATCATAGCTACAATAAGATCAAGATGCTGAATTACAACCAAAAAAGCCACAAAATACCAAGCAAAACATAGGATAATATACTCTCCACCACACCAAACATAAACACCCACAGACCAATAGAACTTGAATATGAAAACCAAACTCAAAAACACCTAAGATCACCACTCTTATAAATAATCCAAAGCCAAACCAATTAGCCTTAACATGGGACCTAAAAGTCCCCACCCCAAAAAGAAAAAACCATATGGCCATGTAAGGGTGAAGTGGTGGTTTCCACTTCACCCTATTGATAAATATTTCTTTCAGGAGTGGGAAACCTATGAAGTTGGACACCCACCGTATCCAAAAAAATAATTCTAACAAAACTAGTTTCCATGTTGACAAATGAGCCAATAGCCAAAAAGGAGAGAAATGCCATAGATCCCAAAGCATCCCAGTTGAAACCTTTACATCACCATTCCTATAACCCTTATGTCCACCTTATCCTTTTATTGATATTTTTCCATGTCTTTTTACATAGTGTCTATTTTTACTTCTAATCAATTCTTGATTTTAGTGATCTATTATTCAAATACACCATCCTTATTCCAATGTATGTAGAAAATTATAATTAGGCCTACAAAATGGGATAGCTTGTCAAGGTCAAAACATACAAGTATTACCCCAACTTCATGTTCAATTTTTTGAGCATATTTTAGTAAGGTCTCTTGAATCTTATTCACGGTCTCAACAGAATCAGATTACTCATGAGAACCATAGTATACAATGTTTCTTCTCCAACTAAATTTTTGTCACTAAAAAATATAGTAGGATTGATCTTCAAGGTTTTATGAAGAAATGTCGTTATAACCTAGATCTACTTACTATTTTCCACTATTTCCTAATATAAATTTTGATGAGGAAAAATTATGTACCAATAAGGTATGTTATCTCTTTCTTTTCCCAATATTAGTATTAAGATATGTTGACAAATATCTTTTTGTTTTTAAGGTTGTCATTATTGTCTTCCAATCTACTTCATTTATTGAACATTATACATAATTAGGTTCTGAGCTTTAGTATTTTATCTAGCCTCCCTTTCCTTTGTATGTGATTTTTCACCCTTATTCTTTGACTATTTTTTGTATCATATCTAGACCTTTTATTATTAAAATAGCATCTACCATGTGTGACTAAAGATATTGAGTGGATGATAATTGATAAAACAAGATATTGAGTAGATGCTAATTGAGAAAAAGATTCAATATTATATTTATCTTCAAACTCCATATCATGTGGTGGTAATTTTGGAGTAGATTTAGGAGGTGATTTTCTAGTCAATTCTTCCTCTAGATTTTTCACTACTTCCAACTAACTACCTTTATATAGTGTGGGGAAATTAAATTCAATATATTCTTCAAACATATTCAAGGCATATTAATTTTCATATAACCCTATAACAATCTAAGTCTCGTATCCTTTGGAGTGTCTACTAAAACATCTAGCTTTGTGAAGTCATGTGTCAATGGCTTACCTAGTGTAGTAACTAAAATTGTGAATGGGATTTTTTTTATTTGAATTTATTTTCTTTCGCATTCATATGCATGATGTATATGTCCTATGAAAGTTTCACTATAATAATTTGAGTTATAGAATAATATTTATTTTAAGGTCTTACCTCAACCTAGGATTAAGAAATAATCATCCTTTCTACTTTAGTTGTAGTAGATATTAGGATCCACAAGTACTCATGAGTTATGGGATTATATATATTAGAAAGTTTATATTATTATTGATTCTCAAAAACCTACATCCAAATAAATTCATCTCGTTTCTCTTCAGTTAATGGTAAATCACATACATTTGGTGGAATAGATCTATAGGCTAGTGTGACCTTATCAGTGAGAATAAATGTTATAAATTATCTATATGATGTCACTTTGGTGTTTTTTAATGATTTTTCCCAAAAAAAATTATTAATTAATTATGTGGTTTCTTTTTTTTTATGATTCATTCCCCACATACACCTCCTTCTAAACTTCTTCATTTTCCCTACAAGTGTTATCATTAGATTGTGAAGGCTAAACCCTAATCACCTTTTTTAGGTGCTTCATTAACTAATTTTTGGTGCTTCTTTTACTTGTAAACTTTATTTTCAAATCATTTATATGATCTTAATACATTGGGGTCCTTAATATAAATTGGATTTACTTGTAGGTTTTGAGTTGTGCTCTATTGATGTGTTAATTATTGTAATTAAAACTTGTTTATTTCCAACATTGGAAATGGATTAGGATCAAAATTTATTTGCCATGTATATACAACCAAAGTTTTTCCTCTCATTAATGTACCATACATATTCTCTACAAACTCATTAATTGATATGCATGGTTCTTTGGGGTTATCATTGATGAGATCCCTTACTCAAAAAACCAAAGTGACAAATAATTTTTTTCCTGTTTCTATTATGCATACCCTTGTTCCTCAAAAAATACATAATTTACATAGGTTCATAGTTTGGAGAAAGATTCAATGGTCCTTATAGGGTCTTCTATTAAACACATAGTATTAAAACTAGAGGAAAAAAATACTAAAATTTTGAAGACTATTGTACCATAATATTTTTTTCATGTATATTAAGAAATTCAACTATAAATTAATTAGGATAATTGGATTTGATGTCAGATTCCACCATCTAGCATGAAATATAAATTATTCTTACTATAACATCCTTCCAATCTTTAATTTTATCCCAGAACTGATCCCTAATATGTTCATAGAGTTTTTGATCCATCATATCACTCATAATTCATAAGAGAACATATCTCATTACCATCTTCCATAAATATATATTCTTTACATTATGGATTATACCTAGTAGAATATTTTTCCTATATCGATAAATATTTTCCCCTTCATTAGGTTGATTGGTTGCCCAAACTAGTGTTTTTTAATGATGGGTATAATTGTATTAGGATTCATTTATATTTTTCCCTTTTGATATTATTATCAATACCATTTATATTATATAATTCATAAACCTAAATAAGGGTACATTGATAAGTTTAAAATAATTTTTCTCTTCCATTTACTTATGTTCAATCTTAAATACTTATTTACTCGAATTATTTAGGTTTTACATTATTAAAAAATACCTATGTGAGAATGGTGAATAATTGGTAGTCTAAAAAGACACTATAAATCCCTTCATGCCAATGTCTCTTTTTTTATTCAATTCTAGTTGGCTATTGTTGTTGTTAATTGATTATTATAATAGTCATCTTTATTCTATGTGAATTAATAAAATTATTTACCAACACTCTATCTTGATGTCTTAGACTTTATTTTTACATACTCTATTTTTTTTTTGGTATAATGTAATTTTGCATCAATTTTCTAAATTGGCATCTTGTGCCAAATTTTTGGATTGTTTGTGAGCTAGTTTAGTTAGTGATTTGCAATTATTTTTTGAGTTTTATAAAAATTATTATCTTTTAAATTAGAAATAAAAATTTAAGGTAAGGTTGGCTAGAAATATTGAAAAAATAAGTGGATTGAAATTTATGATAGGGTATAATGAAGGGAAAGAAGTAATTTTTATTTTTAACTCTTCGTATTCACATTGATTATTGTGAAATTTAATGATTATAGGCACCCACATTACACAAGATATTTTTTATGGAGACTCTTGAAGACTATTAATATTTTACCACTAAACACATAAATCAATTTGTCAATTGTTCTTCCCAATTCAAGCCCTTCTCTTAAAATTTTATAAAATCACATTTCCTTCAAAAATAACAAGTGAACTATTTTTTTTTTTTTTTTTGCTTTAATTGATATTTTTTAAAGTGAACTTATAAAATGTGTTTGAATCCCTTGGAAGGGTCACATTGAACCAATTTAGATTGTGTAAATTTTCCAAACACCTTATATAATTAATGGCATTCATCATTGAAAGCTTCATGCAATTGAAAGTCAACATCATTAAAATCATAAATCATATTCCTATACAAAAATACACATGTTTACATCCCTATGAAAATTGTAAAACTCATAGGAAACATGAATCATTTTAATGGCTGGTACCCATTATTTAAAGTTGGATAAATTATTTTTTATTTCTTAAATAGATAGAAAATGATAGTCTTCCTAAAGAACTTAATTTTAAATATAGTAAATATATGCTAAAAATATAAACACAGATGCTGACATTCTATATAATTTAATGATTCCCAAAAATTCTTAAGCACTCTCTCTCTCTCTCTCTCTCTCTCTCTCTCTCTCTCTCTCTCTCTCTCTCTCTCTCTCTCTCTCTCTCTCTCTCTCTCTCTCTCTCTCTCTCTCTCTCTCTCTCTCACACACACACACACACACACACATACTTAAAAATAATTGAAATGACATAAAATATGACATAATTTTAATAATTCATAATCTCTCTCTCTCTCTCTCTCTCTCTCTCTCTCTCTCTCTCCTCTCTCTCTCTCTCTCTCTCTCTCTCTCTCTCTCTCTCTCTCTCTCTCTCTCTCTCTCTCTCTCTCTCTCTCACACACACACACACACACACTCACACACACACACACACACACACATAAAAATAATTGAAATGACATAAAATATGACATAATTTTCATAATTCATAATCTCTCTCTCTCTCTCTCTCTCTCTCTCTCTCTCTCTCTCTCTCTCTCTCTCTCTCTCTCACACACACACACACACACACACACACTCATACTTAAAAATAATTGAAATGACATAAAATATGACATAATTTTCATAATTCATAATCTCTCTCTCTCTCTCTCTCTCTCTCTCTCTCTCTCTCACACACACACACACACACACTCACACTCTCACACTCATACTTAAAAATAATTGAAATGACATAAAATATGACATAATTTTCATAATTCATAATCTCTCTCTCTCTCAAAAAAAAAATTTAAAAAAAAAAATTTAAAAAAAAATTTAAAAAAAAAAAAAAAAAAAAAAAAAACATAAAATATGACATAATTTTCATAATTCATAATTTCTCTACTCATTTAAAAACTATTGTAAATAAATTTTGTACAAGAATTTTTTATTATAATTTTGAAACTTAAACATTATAACAAAATAAAGAAAATGATTTGGATAATTTTTTTATTTAATTGAATGCTCATTAGTATTTTATCTTTTATTAATTTTAATTTTATTTATAAAATTAGATAAAGTGGTTTGGATTATTTTTTAAGTTAAAGAAAGTTATTTAGATAATTATTGCATTTATGATGAAAACACAGAATAGTTAAACAAAAAAATCAATATGCATAAATGTAAAATTTGCATGAAAGTAAAAATACTATTAATTCTCATTGAATGAATAAAATATTTACATAGGAAGCTTTAAATAAAGCTCAAATCAAAATTGGAGTTGATATGCATAGTTAAAAAATCTAAATAAATTTATATATACTTAAAGCAGCTAAAGCTAATAGACCCACACATTTTTTAGAAAATTGCTATATTTAATAACTATCGATTTCTAATGATATTTTTTAACCTTTATTTTTAGAAGTCTTGCATGCAAGTTCAAATGGGCCTAAAATTTTTGACAAATATTCTAAACACTAAAATTAACTTAATGGATAAACTTTAACTGAAGTTCAAGTCCAATTACAAATATACACTATTTCTAAAAATAGAAAATTCCTAAAAAATACTAAAATGTATTTTCAGACCCTTAAATGGTCATGTATGACCTCCCTAAAAATTAGAAAAGCATCCCTAAAGAGATAAATATTTTTATGACTAAATTAAACTTTCCAAGGTAATCCTTTTAATGTAAAAAAAATCTCAAATAAAGTTACTGGTCAAAATTTATGACCTCCATCCACATCAAGTTAAATTCCAATGTTCTTTCTTATTTTATCTCCTATCAATTTCAAGATTTTTTATCAGCTCTATTTTCTTTTACTCAAGTGAAAGAAACTGATTTGGATAATTATTTCATTTGAAGGAATGGATTTTATTATTTTATCTCCAAGATTCCTTATCAACTTATATATATATATATATATATATACCAAACATTCATCCCTTTAATAAGCCTTATCCCATAATGTATTAGAGGTTTTTCAATAATGGAGACACCTTTTTTATAACTACATAAGCCTTATTTTATCCCAAACTCTCACGCATTAACTATCTTTATTTGTATATAAAATCGTTCTTGTAACTTCGAAATATGCACTTCATTCTTAGCCTTAGATGCACTCTAAATACAAAGCATCAAAATATGTTTCTAAATTCTTATCCCAGGATGCGCTCATGTGAGCTTCGTAGGTACACTTTTTATAGTTTCAGAGAACACGTAAAATCTCTATAAATATTTTGTTAAGAAATTAAAATTCAATTAAATACTAATAAAACCAAAGTCATAATATTATTATTATGAAGAAAAAATAAACAAATTAATTTCATTATTTTTGCGAAAGCCACTTTAAGTAATGGAAGAATAAAAGTATGTAAGAACTCATTCCAATATTTGTTTGTTTGGATAATGTATTTCTTTATCTAACCTTCCTAGTAAAAAGAAAAAAAATTAACCATTGAAAAATACAATTTAAATGAGATTTATTATATTTAGTTCTTTGTTTTCTCAATTTCATAGATGAAACAATATACAATAGGATTTTTCTTATTTGTTAATATTGCATAGCATGTGAATCAATTATACAACTCATTTTTCAATTGTATTCTTTTAGTTTTATTATCAAGGTAGTCTTCAACAATTTTAGATAAGCTCTTGTTAAATATTTTGACATGTGAAGTGACTCTAAAATTCACAACTAAAATTTATTCCTTTGGTTTTAGTTATCAAGTTAGTCACCATCAATTTTATATAAGATCTTGTTAAATATTTGTCATTTTTGAACAATTCATAACTCAAATGTGTTTTTGTTTCAAGTTGATATACTTAGTATAATTATGAAAATGATAAACTAAAATTTTTAATTACTTTAAACACCTCAAAGAATACCTCTTCAAAATTTTCTAAGTGTGAAGGATAGTTTATGCATATCTAATCTTCAATGTATTAACATACATTAAAATTGTTAACATAGGCCCAATAATGATCCATGACATAGATGACCATGAATTTAAACTTCTTGAACATTCTACAAATTTGATTTCATGATTATTGATTGTGGATGCAATTAAACTATTTATATGATTATTGATTGTGTATGTAATTAAACTATTTTAATGAATCACTCGGCCTATAAAGTATACTCAGTGATAAGAAAACTTTCTCGAATCTAAATGTTTTTATTGCACTCCTCTTGTGTGTGGAGATTTATTGCATTCCTCTGGCGTGTGGGGCTTTATTACTTTCCTCTTGCATGTGGGGCTAGTAAACTAGATTATTTGACCTCTTCATTTTGAGTGTTTATGATCTCCTTCTACATGATTCCCCCTTCTCTACACAATCATTTATTTGTCCCTTTTCTTTCCCTTTTAACTAGTCATTTATATATTTTATATTAGGCTTCTTACACAACTTTTTTAATCCATTTGAAAAAAAATTAACTTGTTAAATTTAAATTGAAAATATCAAGATAAACCATATAATCATCTATCAATAATATGTAAAAATATACTAGTTGTTCATATATATATTTCCAATTTTCATTCACACTTCTATATCTTGTCAATCACATAAACAAGTTCTTGATGCTCCAAACCATATATTCAATCAGTTAATTTTGAAACAAAATGATCGTAAATCTATTCTCCAAACTCATATCCATTAGTAGAGATAGTATACAATAAAAGTTAAAGACCAATTTCTCAAGCATATAGAAAAATTCTTGATGTTCAAGTTTTTAATGAGATCAATTTATATTTAATCTTCGATGTTCAAGTTTATAATGAGATCAATTTATTTAGAAATATGGAAACTGTGCCATTCACCAGGAGAATATGTACATCATGATTGGGCATACCCATGTTAATTTCTTTCTTCAGTTTTATAATTTTATAATTACAAGTTGAAAGGGATTGGGTCCAAAACCTATGACAGTCTAGGTAGGTTTCATGAAAACATATATTAATGCGCACAAATGAACAAATAAATCAAAGGGGTTCTAAAAGTACTTGGTTCAGTCGAAACATTCAAAATGTGAATTCAATTATGATAAATAATAGGTAAAAAATTATAATATTTCTTATAAACTTTGACACAGTTCCAAAACATATTTTTCTTGAAAGAATTGATGTGTTTGGTCACTCGGAGTTAGTTTTCACTTCTTCGGTCATTACATTGCATGAGAGAGCTTTTAGGCACATTCTGTTTCAAAACAAGATAAAAAATCAATATTTTTTTGGCAGTCCTATATCAATGTTTTGTTTCCAGTTACGCAAACTGCCTGGATCAATGGCCACTGTAACTATATTTCTTCGTGTTGGCCTCCATTTCGTCGTGGCTATTTTGGAGATCGACTGGGAGAGTATGGATGAGGCTATACCAGCTTTCATTACGCTCATTTTAATGCCTTTGACATACTCTATAGCCTATGGTCTTATTGGCAGAATAGGGACGTACATGGTTCTTCATTTGGGTGATTGAGCCAAGATGCTTACCGAGCGGTCACGGGCCGTAAACCGCCCGCCGGGTCAGTGGTCGATTTGGACACCCAGCTCATAGATGTCGAGATGAACGGGAATGCCAACATCATTGTCTGATTGTGAATTTGATACGGGGAGCTGTTCGATTTTCTTCATGCAGAGATGTTTTTGTCATTTACGACGGTTTGTATTATTGTTGATTTATTTTCATTATTTGAGTTAGGGACCCCTCTTGTTAATAGGGGTTTCATAACTCTGGGGAGAAGGGCTATAGGGCTGCCCACTGGATACAGAAAATGCCTTAACACGAACACTCTCGCAGCCACCCTTCCCTGCAAGTAAACTTTCCTCCGGATCTGGTAAGTAGTTAAGAATTTATCGTCCTTGTCTTTTATGGTTATTGATTCTTTGTGACAATGAGATTTGCAGAAGAGGCTTGTCAAGTTTTTATGGCGGAAATCCAGAGGGATCGTATTATAGGAAGAAAATGTTTAAGAGCTGCAGATCGAAACTTAATATCACTTCAATCTCATCCGCTCCACTGATCTCAGAGAAACCTCTGAGGGCTTCGAAAATGATTGTGAACAAATCGGCCATGTGAATTCCATGCCACCGGTTTCACCCACCAAGCATATTTTTTAGAATAGGGTTTAACTGTGCAGTATACAAAATACGAGATCGTACAAGTATAAACATTTTAAATCCATTATTTTGGTTCTATGATGGCTTTGGAGGGGAATGGAAACCAAGTTTATCTGGTATGTATCATATTTATTATTACAATAAAAAGCTATACCAAAAACTAAAAAGACTAAAAAAAACAACAACAAATAATAAAACACACTAGATCAATGGGTAATAAGTTTATCTGGTTTTTATTTTATGGTTATTCATTGTTTTTTTAATGCTTTTCAGAAGCTTTTATTATTATATGTTGGTTATTTTATGCTATCTGCTATTGTTTAAGCCTTTCAATATTAATTTTATTGTCCATGAAGTCGGATTTAGCTTACAATTTTAAAGCAGAAAGGTTATATACTCTAATGAATATTAATACGGTAGCTTACTTAGTTGAATATTAATATGGTAGCTTGCTTAGTTGAAGGTTATCAACAAACTATTTGTACACATGATCTGTTTTCTTTGTTTGACATGATTTTATGAAGGCTCCCTTTGTTTGATTTGATGACCTCTTGAGTTGTAATTTTGGGGGTTAATGATATTGTCAAGGATGTTATATAAGTAGTATTTTCTAAGTCAAATTTAAATATAATATTTCCATAGTATTCATATGTTTTCTTTTCCAAACATGAATACATCAAATTTACTATATGCTTGAATAAGTTTATTTTCTTTTTGAAAGATTGTTTACAAGTATTTAAGGCATTGTTTACTCTATAATTTCTCGAGAAAACTTTCAGGTAGATGTGGGTTGATTTTTCATGAGACAATTGATTGGTTTGTGGTAAAACTATTTTAAATAGAGCTTGTTGTATGACTAAATAAGTAGGTATCAAGGATATATTATAATATATAAAAAACTAATTTTAAATAGCATAAGATATATCATAGTTGATGGAAGAAATCACTTTATTCAGTTGGCATTAACTAATTGGCAAGATTTGATAGTTAACGTATTTTGTATTACTATTTATTTTATAAGGCATCTATTAGTTAGTAACAAAGATTATTGAAAAATAAGGATTATCAAAGCCTTGTTTCGTATCTTGACTTATTATTATAAATTTGGGATTGAAATGAATGATGACTAAATCGTTCCAAGCTATAGAAACTCAGATGTTGACAACAAAGAACATCACAAAAAGAGAGATCTATAAAATAAAGGGTTGCAAACTAATATGCAGAACAAAATAGTAAATATTATATATTACATACAAACTTCTTCTATGTTATTAAAAATGAGAAACCTTGCATATACAGGCAAGGACAAACAAGGAGCAAAGCATCCTAACCAATGTGTAATAAATCCACAATAGGAAAAAAAATAAAAATCACCTAGTAAACATGAGTAACCTACTCTAACACCCCCCTCAAGTGAAGCTAAGGGCTAAAAATAGCCAAAAAAAAAGTGGTATATCCATAGTATGAGTCCCAACAATAAAGCCTGATTAGGTACTTGTGTATACCATGAAGTGTAGAAAGAGAAACCCCATAAGAAACAAAAATGCCACCCCACTCCTACTTCCCCTCCCCCGCCCCCCGCAAAATGATGTTAAAGAAGGAAGGAAGGACATAACATAGAATGCCCCCAAAGATAACTACCATCAATACTGAAGCTGTCAATACTCCAAGTTTGGCTCACAAGATGACCAGTGTCAATTTTGAGATCCTTGGCTAGAATAATATAGATTTTCTATCTGCACTGAACAATGTTTCTTTATTTTTCCAAAGAAAGAATAAAAATGGTGTACTATAAGTCTACCCATTTCATAATGGAATATGATGGAGGTAATAGTACAAAGATCTCTAAATCACATCCAAATATGAAGTGTGGCATAGATCTAACAAGATCATGCACAAGAACTGGATGTAAATCCATGAAAGTGAATCGATCAAAAGAAATACATGGAACATTCACTAAAAGAATGTCCATAGGAATTAGATTGTAATGCTCAATAAGTGTGCTCTCAGTGGAACTAGTGGAGTAATCCAAATGGATAATATGTGGTGACTCAACATCATGCATAAAAATAAAGGTATGTTTTGCAAATAGACATCTTGAGTCTATCATAAACTCATCCTATAGAGGTGCTTCAATAAATATAAAATCAATGGCTATTAGGAATGTGTCATCATAAGAAACTATATAGTAGGAAGAGAGAGTACATCATTAGAAGAGAAAACATCACGCGTAGGAGAAGGATATGGATAAGCATCATCCACATCACTATCAAAAGATTAATCCTCACTAATATGAGGAAAAGGAAGTGGAATAAGTGGTGGATTAAGAGAGGGTTTAAAAAACTCAAAGAGCTTAATATCTTCATCAAATAAGGTTGAAATAGCATCCCAAGCTTCCTTTCATGATATGGCATCCATAATATGAATGTGCATGTTGTTTGAAATATTAAATAAAATCAAGCAAAGAGATTCATCTTGCATAGATGTAATCCAATCAAGATCTTCCTCATCTATGAATTTGGGAAGGTCACCAATTACCACTCTCCAAAAACCTTTCATCTAAAGGTGTATCTTCATTTTTATTTTCTAAATAGTTTAATTTTATGAGTTGAGGGACTCCATTGTTTAAATAAAAAGAATAATTTAAGAAGAAGAAAAAATGATCCCCCCAAAATAACGAATCTCAATTTAAAAATAATGAAAAGGAACAAATAAATCCTTAAAAAATGTGTTGCATCCATTCTCACCTAGGTCGAATGGTGTAACCATATCAACCTTAAAAGGTGGAGTAGTGCCAAGGTCATCAAGGGTGTTAAATATTGATTGTGCTACTCAAGGGAGCTAACTTTTGTACACATATAAAGGCTCAAATGATGCATCTTTATAAGGTCAGTGTATAAATGTGTATAGAATTTGAATATGTAACAATAAGTTGGTGTGTTTTCATGGATTATGCACCTTTAATTGATTTCGAGCTCAATTATCTATCAAAATGTAACATTTAATCTATAAATTATGTATAATATATGCCAAAAATATGGAAAAAAACTCAATCTAAAATGTGTGAAAATTGATGCCAAATGTATAAGATTTTGACCCAAGTGTATATATGAAACTTGTAAACTATATCAAATTATACCAATTCTTATAATTATATGTATGTGCACTCAAGTCTCTATGACATGCCCCAACTAATATGCCATCCCCCTTTTAAAGTGAGGTGAATGTTGTCTGATAGTCACCTTATCTCAAAAGGGTAATATAGCCATGTTATATATGTATCAATCATGTAGTAAATAAGTATATAGTGAAATCATGTCTAAGTAGACGTATCAATGAAGCTCCTCATAACCAAACATAACAATCCCTAAGATGCATGATATGGATCATGACAATGTCTAGAAGTAATAATATCAATCTCAAAAACAATCAAATACACACACAAAAGCACTCAATGTCATATAAAGGAGGTATAATAAGGCATCAAACAAGGGGCTTGTTCAAATGTTTTCACACCAAAAAAATAACACACGTTGTAACTATAGCTAAGAAACAAAGAACATGCTCAAATTTTCCACAGTCCAAACAAGATAAAAAATAATAAAATACACTAAAGTAAGCCATGTGATAATATTAATAAGTGATGTATAAGTAACTATAATAAATATATCATACTATTCCCTGCATACATGTGGTGACAAAATATTATGTAGTATAGCATATCTATTACACTGTGTAAGATATAATCAAGAGTATAGACATGTGTAAATATGAGCATATAAGCTCAATCATTATAATTCAAATTAATTATAAAATAATAGATCAATCATCAATAATGATCAATAAAAGAAGATTCCCCCAGTATAGTGTGTCATGTGGGTAGAGAAAATATCCAACATATGTATGTGCATGTATTATGGATTTAGTGTATGCATGTTTCACATTCAAGTACCTATGAAAAATGGGTGTATATAAAATAAATGATATGATATATAATAACATCAAGTAGATAACATATTCAAAAATCAAGGAAACATGTGAAATGTTATATATTTTTATTTTTTAATTCATTTAAATGTTTTTGTATTTTCTTGATTATTTGATTTTTTGTATTTTTTTAGAATTTTTGAAATGAGAAGTCTAGTTGATGATCCCATCTAAGGGATGTTCATAAGGTTATATATTTTTAGGATGGGGTATAATATATTGGTCATGGTTCCAATTATTATTTATATGTGAAAAATATGAAATTAAAGAATATGCAATATTTTACCTATGTCTCAAAGGACTATGTGGTTGTGATGTAGTAGTAGAAATTGTAGTGGTTTGTGGAATCTATTATTTATTGTTCTATTTATTTTTTGGTGTAACTAAAATTATGGATCTTTTTACCCACTCTAAAACATATTAATTTATTTTCAACAATTTTTTGGGTCCTATAGGTATTATATATGATGGCTCTATGGAGTCCACTATGTATCTATGATGTAATATCCTCTCAAGTATCAGTCACCTAGGAAATAGGATTGCCTTTTACTTACCCTTTCACTCATGATCAATCTTATTAGGTTGTATAATTATTTTTATTTAAATAAACTTCTCTTTTTATAATGGATATGCATATTAAATTCTTGAAACTATGATTTCCCTATTAATTTGAATATACTTAAGACATTTATACATTGTAAAGGGAACTACACCAAGATTATGAATCCAAGGTCACCCTAGTAACATATAAAATACTCACATATGTGGTATACATAAAAAAACATTATAGTCACATGATATGGACCAACCTATAAATTTAAATCAATCTTATCAAAAACTTATGTTTTCCCACCAAATGCTCTGACCGTCTTGGTCAAAGTGTGTAAATCATCATGTGTGCATCGAGAATGTGTTTGTGGTTTCATAGTACATGCATTCTCACTAATACTATTATCAACCATAAAATTACATAGATGTTGATCATCAATATGTGCTCTAACTAATAATGAGTGAGTATCATAGTCATCATCCATAATTTCACTATCATTATATCTAAGAAAAGGTCTTTGAACCATAAGAGGTATCTCATGAGTAAGTGTGAAAATAATCCCATATAATGGGTTTCCATAATATGATGGATATAGATGTGCATTATATGCCATTTTCACTTCTATTGATTCCTTAGAATGATCTTGTAATTTATTATTGATTATCTTCTAGTTGATATGGTCACCATGTTGTGATCTTAATCCTTTGTTAAATCATCAAATGTGATATTTTCACTAATAATGAAGTCTTTTATCTTATGCTTCAACTTGAAACATCTATTTTTAGGATTTTCAACACATTTTTCATTTGCATCATATCATTTTGGTAGAGGTCGACTCATATCAAACTCTAAGGGAGGAGGGAGAGATATGAGATGACACTCCATTAATTTTTTAAGGAATAAATTTGGAGACTCAAATAATCATTTATATTATCTCTTAGGTTCATTGGATAAGATGAGTTGGCTAGGTTGTTTTAACACTATATTCACTTTTGTTGTTACTTCCTTCTTAGCTTCTATAGGTTTTACCTTATATCTTAGTTTGATATGAAACTTGGTATTTGATGTATTTAGTGTGTTGGCTACATACTTAAGATTTTTCAATGCAATAATTTTAATTTATTGATCTCAAACAATATGGCCTTAGTCATTAAAATGTTTAAACTTCTTGAATATAATAAACTCATGTAGTGGGGCAAGTAAACTTTACTTGAAGACATCCTGAATCTCTCTATCTACCATTGGATTTGTCATTTTTTCTAACATCATCTTGTAACTCAAACATATTCATTGATAATCTCATTGGTTCCTTGTTTGATATTTTTTAATTTGTGCATATTACAGCATTTCAATAATGTTGATTGAGAAATGTCTAATAAATTAATTTTCTAAAGGCTTCATTTTTTTTACTAATTGTATTGGTATATCATAGAACCATCTCAAATTTTATAATTGGAAGCATAATCAAGGTGGGTGGCATATAAATATTGGAGTTGTTAGTTAGGTTTACCCTTTCCATCATAAAGTATGAACTTGGGTGCTAAAAAATAGTTGGCAAAGGGTGAAAATATATCTCAAGTGAAATTTGATTATGAAATATATATTATGAATCAATGGCATGAGTATATTTTGAATCATTTTTCTCAATATTGGTAACCTTAGCTTCCAAAGATGGAATAATTGGAGAATATTTTTCATACTAGACCCATTGAGATTAAGATTTGATATTTGGGAAGTCACCAAAGGGGATGCAAACACCACTTATGTTGATGTAGTCATTGAAATTGGTAATTGAGTTAAAGTATTGATTATTCCCATAGAGGATATAGAAATATTTATTTGGTCTTTGGAGAATAATGTATTGAATACATAGCTGGTGCCCCCACTAGATATATGAATCAATGGTATACTCAAGGGGAGGGATAATGGAAGAGATATCAATGGTTATTCCCTAATGTTTTTTTTCTTATTTAGTTTCCAATATAGTATTGATAATATTCTAGAGATATCTATGATTTTTAAGAATATGCTCTCAAAAATTTGTAATAGATTTAACTTTTTATTGATTTACTTGCTCATGTTCACTATTCTCATGTGCTTCACTATTTTCATGATAAGATTCATCCTCTATGATAATTTTTTCATTAATTTTCTCATTTTCATTATTATAATATTTTGGCAAGGTATTTTCTTGAGACACTTTAAATGGTATAATAGGAATCTCAATATGTTCAATAGGTACACCACCTATTCTATCACTACGTGTAGGTTACATACAAATTAATAAAATTAAAATGTGAATAAGTATTATAATCTAAAACTGTAGAAGGATGAAAACCCTAGGGTAAGTTAGGATTGGCATAAGCAGATTCAAATGTTGGGTTCACCAAATGTTTAACCCTTTTTATAAATAAGGTAAAGAGAATATTCTAATTAACTAAGGAATAGACTATCTTAAAAATCAAATTAATTAAATAATTCATATTCATAATATATTCTAATATAGTTTCTTAATTATTGAAATATGAAGTATAATTCCAAACATTAATTTGATTACCTAAACATTAAAAAGGAACAATAATTAGCTTATTTAATGATGTGCAAATAGATCTAGGAAATGAAGGTGGTGAAATGGTTAGGATGATGCTTAGCAAAGATTCATCAGATTCTATAAATCACATCTTTGTTAACCTAAACACTATAATCAAATAAGGACACTATCATTTATGTTTCTATCATATATAAAATATAGGTCCATTTTTATAAATTTTATATGTTTCTATTATGGTTCAATGTCACCTTGTAGATTGTATCTTCAAATTGTAAGCATGGGTTTTGGATATCAATGTGTAACTCAAAACCCTATGTCCTCTAATTAGGGCATGACACCTTGTAATATAGGGTTTAGTGAACTTAAGCAAAGTCAATCTGACCTCAAAGACACCTCTATCAATGAGTGCTACCTACATAGCCAATACTTTCAAGAAGGCCTTAGACTGATGTAGTTCCCCCTCTTTATGCTATATTATGTGTGAACAATTTTGTAATATGATATATGTGAGTGCATGTAGTGATTTAACTTATAACTATTCATGGATTGACCTTTAAATGTTTCAAACTTGTAAAAATACTACTCATATGATTGATTTGGAAATAGGAAAGAATAGGGTAATTTTGTAAGCTTGAGATGTGATTTTGTTTTTTATAATATGATGTATGCTTGATGTTAACTAATGGTCTTTAATTTTTATTTATATCATATATTTTGAAATTACCTCATAAGAGGGTTAACTAAGACAAATAGGCCTACCCATACATGTGGAAAGATTTAAAAATTTGAGGGTTTTTGAGCTACAGACACTAGTGTCAAACCTAGGACACTGCCATTCACTCTAGTTTCCTAGTCTAGATAGTAATGTACAAGAGAATAAAGAGTTATTGAATATTGATAACTAATAGTGTATGATATATATCAGGTTTAAGCATACTTTAGGCTACATGTTATCTGGGTAATCATAATATCAGAGTTAGACTATAAAATAATCTTTTAAACATAATGAGATGGAAAACATGAGCCTTGCAGTAGTGGAAAGGTCCTGAACTAAAGGTTTAAGCCATGATTTATAATTTTCAAGTTTACAAGACTATTTCATCATTATTATTATGATGGCATAATCTTCACCTGTTCACTCACCTAAAAATGGGGGCATTACAGTAAGCTTATCATAGAGACATAAGCCTCAATGAATAGTAAAATAAATTTTAGTATAGATTTCAGAGATTCAAAATGGTTCAAATATAAAATGGTTTGGTTATATGATATATATTAACACATTAGTATAAATTATGGGGGCATATGCCATGCACATGTAATAATTTTACATAAACTTGAGCTCAAATTCATATTCACTTAGGTGCATGTGTATGGGCATATGCACACAGTTTATGGGAACATAAATTACAAGTTTTCACATACACATTAACTTTATATATAGGTTCTCAAAGTTATCATATAGATGAGTAAAAATCTATATCAATATATCAATTGATATAAATTTAGGGATCATGATACTAGTTCATGCACATATACACACTTTTCAATTCATGAGACATGATTCTAGTTCATACATATATACATACTTTCATATTCATGAGTTACGATATTGGTCCATACACATGCACGGTAGTATAGTCTACAAGTTGAATGGAAAAATGTTTTCATTCTACTTCATATTTATAAAATATGTGGTCATGATGGCGACATGAACATTGTTAATTATTTTTCAATCATGAACTTTTATTTTGCATTGAGCAAACTTGAGAAAAACTATAAAATAAAATACATGGTCATGATGGGGGCATTAAAATTATTCATTCTCTTTTGATCATGCATTTATTTTACATTGAGCTAACTATAGAAAAACCATGGAATTAAATCTATAAGCCATCTACATTGGTTGATATAATTTTTATTTCTAGTGAGCCCATAATATGGTTCCCCTTTCTTGTCTGAGTATTTATTTGGGTTATTATAATGTATAATTATCCTAAAATTTATGATTTTGGGGAAATATATCTTCCCAACCCAAGGTATTTCATAGGTACACATATTCAAGGCATAGTCACCCCAAATTTCTATGTGTTTCAACAAGGAAGAACAAGTTCTCCATGGTTTGACAAGAAGAACCAATCTCCAACTGATCTAACCTAAACCAAATTTCTCCAATGCTTCAAAAATGAATTATCATCTCCATCAATTTGAAAGGGAAAAATGGTTTTCACTAACACACAAGTGTAATCCTTCGTTACTCTTTAATTTTCAAATTTTCAAATTAAGATTTCAATCTTCAATCTATGGAAATTGACTACTACATTTTTGTTTCAAGATTTTGTATTGAGTGAACTGCATAATTGGAGCTTCTTACAAAAGATAAAGTGTGTTGTACACACTTAGGTATATTTTTTCATTTTACTCTATCAATTTTATTATTATAATAAAATGGGGCATTTATAGATATTAAAATATGGTATTAAGTACTTGACAATGACAAACTTTATAAAAATCTACAACACATGACTTGAGCACACAAATATGTCTTGAACCACCATTATCACACACCTACATGATACCTTATGAGCTTGATCCTTTTTTTTTTTTTTTTCGTTACACACCTAGAATAACCTCACTATATATTTCAAATCAGCATACTATCCTATATAGGCATGCCCAAGTGTTTAGTATAATCCACCTATATATGGTCAATAATATTAGGTTTAGTTAGTATCACAAGTATTGAACTAATATAGTCAGTACCAAGCCTCTCCAAGAAATAAATAATTTTTAAAATCAAATATTTCCATAGGATTAGCCCATCTACCTATCATGTTAGTGGTGTGATAAGTTACCCAATTGGGCTCATATATGTGAAAATCAGTGTCTCACTTAATACAAGACTTGGCACTTATTTAGTACACATCTATACACTAGTGCATATTAGTCAAATTTGACCTATTCTTTCCAAATAAAAAATATACCAATGGGAGTAATCACAATCCAAGTTTAAATCATACCAAATCTAAGTTAAAGCAAGGATTCTTAATAATCAAAACCAAATTATCAGTTGCATGTACATATAGGGAAGGAGCATAATTTTACAATCACATTAGGTGGGAGAATTACATGTGGCTTGATTTCCCTCCTCAAGGTATCAGATACTTAGGAAAGATTTAGTGATATAATGGGGTGACTAGGTACCTCTAATCCCATTACACTTTCCAAGTTTTTATAGTTTTTCATCCCTTATAGTATCACCTATGGTTTCAAAGTGAAGGAGGTTGATTTATAAAGTTGTATGCATCATCAAAGTTTGACATTGCACATATAGAGTTTTTTGAGACAAATGAATGTTATTGTATGATCACATACCCTCTTTTCTACGCTAGTCAATATTAACAATTGATATTGATCCAGATCCAATGGAAGTAACTCTATATAGATAGAAACAGAGATCCTAGACTAAATGAATCATAGGCCTACTTTTTTTTTTCCACTACTAAAATACATTCATATTCAAATAGTCACCCAAAAATAAAATTACTCATCCCTTTTTTGTACTCATTATATTTAGAATATTCCACTTGTTAAATCATTGCAATCATTTGAAAATAATTATATTCTAATGTATGATTGAATGCCATATTTATCTATTTGGATTATTTTAATGGTTTTAATCTTATTAGGGTTTGTAAACCAAATTAGTGTAAAAACACTGTCATAAAAAAACCATTACTTATGATGTCAATGGGAGTCAAGCCTATACATTGAGCTTAAATTCATTGCTACTCTTAAAAGGATTAATCATGTTATATACATGAAATTTGTGATAAACTTGCATATAGAAAGAATAAGTAGTCAACTTTTCAAAACACATTTTGTAGTCCATCATCAAGAATAATAAATTAAGTATATGGATCATATCACTTTATACAAATAAATCCACATAACATGAGGTGTACATCCTCTACAAGCATCTAATTTGATATTATCAACGTTTGATTATGATTATTTTGGATGTATGGAAAACTTTCATCCAATGCTCATGACATGTTTTAAGTTATCATTTAAATCATATAAAAAACCATACCATTAATGACCTATGTTTTCCCATCTTTTTAAGGATGAAAGTAAGTATACATTTTCAAATTGGTGTCTATATGGACAAAATGTAGACCAAAAAGTGTTAAGAAACTTGTTGTCCATATCTAACATAATTATCTATGGTAAGTTGAAGTGGAGCCACACATACCCAAATTAGAGCCTCGTAATGTCTTCAAATTTGATTTAGGATGGGAAACCTCAATATAATTACTCATAGATATTTGTAATGCTAATTAAATCAAAGAAATAATGCAAATATCATATTTTTAACCTAGTGTATACACCTAAATTTGGTACAAGACCATTTTCATTATTTGTTTTCCGTATTTTGTCACACTTAGTCCACTTGAGTATATTTGGCTATTTTTAGACACTTCCTACCAAAAACTAGACTTTATCCCACCTTTGAGTCCTCTACATGTCATTATCATTCATATGTTTTCATATTTGATCCTTACTTATCTATTTTATTATTTTCCCTTATTTTGGACTTTTGTTTCTTCAAGGATGGATATAATGGTTATAGGTGAAGTGTTAGATCTATCATGTTCAGCTTTAGTGGCCCATTGAATTTCCCTTTTTGTCTTTTTAGGTCCTTCCTACCTTGGCCTGATTTCCTACAATGTGAATTTATCTTATCATAATCTTCCATGGTAGACCTTCACATGTTATGTCTTAGAAATTACTATATCTATAAATCATTACTAGTAATTTTACCAAATGTTAAGTATCATTCAAGGGTTGAGTAAACCATCTCCATCATTCAAGTTAGATCATTCATTAATCATATATATGTTTTACACTTGGGATGGAGATAGAAAATTGATACTTCATCATTATTAAATCCTTGTGACAACATCCACTATTTCTAAGAATTCTTTTTAGGAAAATTTTTGTGTAGTTTCCTTTTAAATTCACTAGGGAGAGGAGGCAAATTCCTCAATTTAAATTCAACTGACTTACACAAGATAACTACATTAACTCTAATTATAAGCATGTGAGATATGTAGATATAGTTCCTTGAGGGATAGCCTATGTTGGTGAAAATTTCACACATTTCTTATTGTCATTTTTCAAGGGTTAAATCAAAGAACAAAAGGAAGATAAAAATGTGAATTATTTGCATCAATTATGTATTATGATTACAAAACATTATACCACATCATAATGCACACCTATAAATAAAAATACATAATCCTAAAAATGGAAGAGTATAAATGTGGTGGCTTAGAACACATTAAATGGTTTCATGTAATATAAAATTGATGATTGGCTAAATTTGCCCAGGGTATATTTAGTAGTTGCAATTAAAGTCGTTATTCTAGCTTTTTAGAGATATAAATTTGACACAATCTACACAATCACTTCTGGATCCTTTTTCCCATATCATAATCCTAATATTTTGCCTAATTTTTTTGGATTCCAAACTCCTTTATCATTTTATTGTGAGTGTTTTTATTTGGCTAGTTTTCATTATTCTTGTTTTATTGGTCCATTTTTAGCACAACTTAGTGTTATAATTTACTTTTACAGTGTATTTACTTTATAATACTTTATGCCTCCTATTTACCTTAGTGTGCATTAATTTATTTTCCCTAGTAATCATAATTTCAATAAATTTAGACATATTATACAAAATATAGACTCAAATAGCTCTAATATTACCACTATTGAATTCTAATTCTACTACTTTTAGATTCCAATATTGTTACTTTCATATTCTAATATTTATACTATTGGATTCCAATATTGTGACTATCATATTACATTATTTATATTATCAGATTCCACTATCAATAGTTTTATATTCTAATATTATTATTTTCATATTCCAATATTTATAAGATCATATTCCAATATTGGTATTATCAGATTTCAACACTACTATTATCATATTCCAATTATCTCAATATTTTTTTCCACATTGGCATTCATATATATTAATGTAACAAGAATAATTTTAATTTTAGTTTGGATAAAAACATTTATTACAAAATAAAACTCTATTCTTATATTCACCATTTAAGAAAGATGAACCCAATGAACACTACATTCCCAACATTGTTTGTAGCATATAATGGTTACTAGGAATATAGTAGCCATTGGGCTCCTAAAATTGTATTTTAGAGATAAAATGTTAGGAACATAAGGGACACTAGATTTATAACATTTATAATTACATATAATTATTGTTAGGATCCTAATGTCTGCTTAGTTCCCAATTACATATTTACATATCATATTGGGTTGGAGCCTAAAGGCCACCAAGTTACCAACATTGTTCTTTAGATATAACAATCCTTAGAACATATTAGCCAATATTTATCCAACATTATTAATTACATATAATGGTTCCCAATATTTATAATTAAATTTTATGGTGGTTAGGAAACTAACATTTTCTGTAACATATAAATTTTAGGAACCTAGCAACCACTAGCTTTACAACATTATTCTTTATAGATAAATGTTTAAAACCAAGCATGTACAAGTTTTTTAACATTATTAAATAAATATATTATATTTTATAAACCTATTAGTCATATTTTTTAATGTATTTTTAATGATAAATAATTATTTTTTGGAACCTAGTAGCCACTAGGTTCCAACCATTTGTAATTAATTATCATAGTTGTTGGAAGTTTAGAGGGTGCTAGGCTCAAAATATTCATTATCACATATAATAGTTATTAGGAGAATATCAATTGATAGGTTACCAATATTTTTAATTACATATAATTATTATTTGGATCCTAATATTCAATAGGTTCCCAACATTCATAACAACACAACATATAATAGTTGTTGGGAGCCAAATGCTTTTTAGGTTCTAAACATTTTTGATTACATGTTAGTTTTTTGGATCCTAGTGGCCAAAATTTTGTGAACATTATTTTAAGGCATAATAGTTATTATTTTAATTTAAAAAACCCATTTTTGCATATTAATTTGTCTAGAATTAACTAACCACTAGATTCTCAACTTTTTTCTATAAAAAAATAGTGTTTGGGAGCCTAACGATGTTGGTGTGTTAAGTTCCATTTAATTTAAGTGTGATTAGAGGATTAATTTATTATACATGGTATGTACACATTATGACAACATACCCACTTACGTTTCCACTTTATGTTGTCATTACCACTTATGGATGCCTCATCTCTCTCTCTCTCTCTCTCTCTCTCTCTCTCTCTCTCTCTCTCTCTCTCTCTCTCTCTCTCTCTCTCTAAATAAATAAATAAATAAAATTTATACCTATAATACATTAATATGGAGTGAAGAAATAGAGGTGTTATTATTAACAAATAATTTGGATTGAGTCTACTATTTTTCATTATCATATTTTAAGAGATTTATATCTACGTAGATCTAAAACTTATCCAATTTGGTATCAAAGCCAAGGATAGGAAGAAAAATCCCAAACCTATTTTGTTTTTCTTACCTCAAACATGTATTGTCTACTCAAAGACTCTATAATAATAGGAAGAAGACTCTATAATAATCATATATACCACAATAAGGTTACTTCTATCAACTCCTCTTATGAATTCCATCCCCTTGGTTCCTTTACTTGACGTCATTATTGTTGTTAGGATTTTTGTCATTACATAAATTTATGTTACCTACACATGAAATTTTTTATTTGAGTGGTGTTTTTACACCTTTTTTTAGTGGTTTAAAACATTTCTTGATGGTCTAATTTCCTTCTATGACCTCTCCAAGCTCCTCACTTCCTCATAATAGTCGATCCACCCCTGTCACCAAAACTATCACCTTTAAAGGCCTTTATAATTATCCCTACCATTTATGTGAAAGGATATTGATGTGAGAAGATAAATACCAAACAAGTAAGGATGTTGGGTAGTCCTCTATAATGGCATAAATGTGCTTCATCTTCAAATGGTTATTGTTTCTACCATAAGGCCTGTCGCCTTTTCCAATGACACATGCTCACTGCCACACAAAGGAGTGATCTTCCACCACTCCATTGTCTCTCTAACATGCACTCTTCCTTTTCCACTTCAAATACATCATTAAATATACTACCCATACATAACTACAACTCATTCAATCTCTCCTTCCCCTACACAATTTTCATAGTTTGTCAACAATGAGAGAATCATCTCATTCCAATATTTAAATGGTGAGGAGATAAAGGTAAATCCATGAGACCTAAAAGGTAATTACTTTTTATTTCAATTCAAAAGGATGCTCTAAGTAAAACTCCAAATAGAATTTTTTGCATTATAATATTTATAATGCTACCTAGCCCAAGTGGCTAGTGTATTATTTATTAAAACTTTCTATAGAGGTGGTTAAGGGTTCGAGCCCCTTATAAGTCAATGGGGACATACCTTTTGAGGAGGAAAAATTTATATTGTGGGGGGTTTATTTTATAATGTGAGAGTACCTTGTAAGTGGGGGAAAACATTTTTATGATGGAAATCAAATTATTTATAACAAGGGATATATTGTTTCCATCAAAAAGACATTGAATTTTTGAGAGGTAAAATTGTAAACTAGGGAAAATTATATAGGAGGATTTTTTCTAATAAAATGTCTACAATATTCATCCTTACATCTTATTATTCCTATTCTATAGTGTAAAATCAATTATTTGAAACACTAATCAAAAATAATTATCATTTATGGAAATTGAAGATGTAGTAGTTACTCTAGTCTAAAGGCTTGTGGTGCATTTTTGATGACAATGTTCTAGCATTCACCTCCAAAAAGGATAATTACTTGTATTTGTAAAAGTAGGATTAGTCACTTGAGCTCATCATCCTGAACGTGTTAGATAACCTAGTGTTCCATATCACTAATGTTATAACTCCAAAAGAGGTATGGAAACATTTTTTTAAGTTATTAGGTAAAATAAATCAATTTAGAATATTGAAGTTAGATGTCAAGTTAACTTCATGTTCTCTTTCTGATTTTCCTTCGATTGAGGAATTTTTAGCAAAATTGAAATCACTTAGAGCTTAATTCAAAACTAGTGGTAAATCAAAATCAGATGATGATTGTATATTTTTTTATTTTGTGAAATTTAAAAGGTCTATTCAATGTATTTTCTTTTACTTTCTATTTTACTATGGATGCCCTAGAGATTAGTTTAAAATGCCATTCTTTGATCTATTTTTTGAAAGGATATCTCATGAATAAACAAATTTAATATCACTAGATGCCTTACCCAACTCAATTCATGCCATGGCTACAAATTTGCCTAAGGTAAAATGGAAGCCTATATAGAAATCAAGACCTCCTAATAAACTAGTAGATTCAAATAAGTCTTCAAATACCCCTACTGAGTTCTATGAACCTTCTTATTCTATAAAAAACAAAAATTCATTTAGGAAAAATAAGTTTTATGTTTCATGTTCATATTGTAGGATAAAAAATCATCCTGAATCTAATGTTATCACATAATGGAAGCATTAAAAACAACACTAAAATAGCACAAGATTGTTATACCTTCACCTTCTTCTTCTTCTAACACAAATAAAGGAAAATCTCTCTTTGCTAGAGCATATTCTCCAACGTCAGAGAGATGAATATTTGATTATGGTTCTAATCATATAACTCATTCACATGGTAGGTTAAGTTCTATTTCTAATTGTAACACTTCCCAGATTATCATGAGAAACTCATCGTCAATTAAATTTTTAGGATCTATAATTATTCATATGCAAGATGAGTGCATCAATGATGTACTCCTTATTCCTAATATTTCTTCAAAAATTTTGTCAAATTATCAAATTTTTAATTATGTTAGTGGAAAAATTATGGAGTTTACTCCACATTATGTTGTAATTATATATTTGAGTGATCCACAATATTTATTAGTAATAGGTATGGTGGACCATAGTTTATGCTTGTATGTATTTGAGAAATTAAAAACCTCTATAATTTATTCTCTATTTGATCATGATGATAATATGATAAAATCATGGCATGAACATTTTGATCAATTCAATTATAGGTATTTGCAATCACTGAGTTCCCAATGCTTGGTGATTGGTCTTCCTAAGGTCTCTAGTAATGATGGTGTTCATCCAAGATGCATTCTTGAAAAACAATGCCTATATACCTTTATAAAGGGGCAAGATAAGATAGGTGATGCTCCACTAGAGTTATTACATAGTGACTTAATGACATTTTTCACTCATTTATTTTTTGGTGCCAAGTATACACTAACCTTAATTGATGATTTCACTTAGAGGATTTGGGTGTATTTATTATAGTATAAAATTGATTTTTTTGAGAAATTCAAAGCCTTCAAGGCCTTTGTATAGAATTAAACATGACTTAACTAAAAAATATCCACACAAACAATGGGGGGAATATGTCAGTAATGATTTTTAGGAGTATTGTATGAACATGACATATAAAACCAATTCATGGTGCCTTACACCCCTCATTAAAATGGTGTTTCTAAGTGAAAAATTGAACACTCAAGGAAATGGAAAATTATATGATATAGTCCAAGGACTTAGCACCTTAGTTCTAGGTTGAAGTAGTTAATTGTGCTAATTACATCTAGAATTATATTACCCACAAGGCATTGCTGAATAACAATCCTAAACAAGATTGGTTAGGAGAAAACATGATGTTTTTGTATTTCATGTATTTGGAAGTAAGTATTGGGCATTTTATCTTGATGATAAATGAAAATCTATGGAAAAGAAGAGCCAAGATCTCATATTTGTTGGCCATTATAAGGATGTAAAGGTATATCACTTGCTTGATCCTCACACATGTGATATCTTGTTTTGATGAGATGTTTGAGTTGATTAGATGATCACTCCATTGGTACCATATATAAAGTCTTCAAAGTATTTATTGATACCTCCTACACCTAATAAGGAGGACCTACTTCATGATATTGCTGAAGATGATAATAATGATGATATTACTCTTTTACTTACCTTCCCCTAAACCTCACATGCCCAAATGGGCATAATCTACCTTACAATCAACCAATGATTTGGTTGATAATATTTATGCTCCATGTTATATGTAGACATCCAATTTTCACCATTATTATGTCAAAATTACAATTCAGAATGACTTCATGCAACAATGCACAAATTAAACCAAATACTATTGAAATGATATAATTCATATTCAAACATCATGTGTAATTTTTAAAGTGTATTGATGCATCCCTAATTGGGGAAATGAACTATACGTAATCTCTAGCTAACTTTGATTCATCTCCAGTCAACTTGTGAACTAGGAAGTTGACATTTTTGACCATTTTTCCATGACAATTTATTAATTTATAAGAATTACAAAAATGTTAATCAGGACTAATTCAAATTTAATTAAAATATTTATTGAAAAATCCATGAAAATTGAATGAATATATAATTTTAGAAATTCTAAAATTCAAAAAAAAAATTAAAAGTGATATCAACATGATATCATAATTCACAAAAGTTAAGAATCCAAAATATTAACATAGATACAAAAAATATTAGGAATGTTAAGCCATGCCTCTTAATTTACATATTAAATCTAAAATTTAATTCCTTTGGTCGACCAAATTTGATTGATCTTGGGCCCTTGGTTCTGATCTTGATATGGATAGTCCTCCTCACTTTGCCAAACCTATAAATACAAGGGCCACCATAAAAAAATTAAGAAGATTGATTATGCAAAGTCATTATGTATAAAATCCTCCAAAAATATTCACCTATTGTCTTTAAATCAATCCAAAATCACACTAAATAGTTCTTGGAGAAATGTTTGATGGCTTTTGAACCATGACATTGCTAAAGACTTTGAGCTCTACATTTGGGCACGAACATGAATTTGAAGGGAACATACAAACAAAAGGTAAAAATGTATTTTTTATCTTTTTATTTCATTGGTTGTCACTTCAAATCTTTCCCAATTTGAGTACCACACTTGAGATGTTATGTTCTTTTAGTTTTTTCTTGATTTTCATCGCTAATAGATGAACTACCTTCTTTTTAATTCATGTGTTTACATTTAGCCTTCCCAGTGGAACCACGTACCCCACACATCTCTTTCCAAGCCTTTTTAAGTCTTTTAATTACATAATCAAACCATTTTTTAACATTTATTTTTCCACTTTTTTGCTAAATTTCTCGTGTTCCATCTTCTATATATTAAAAAGATTACCTTGTGAATCGGTGAGATCGACCCTAAAAAAGGTGAATTAGACATGTGTATTAATGGGATTACATTTTATTACTCTCTATGGTATTTTTATGTTTAAATAGGTTGACAATATTGATTTATGCTTTGGTGGGATTGCCTTGCATATCAATGATGTTAACTGTTAATCAGTGAGGTCGTGTTACTAACACCACTATGATTTATTATAATCAGTGATATTTTCATGTAAAAAAATTTATTTGAATTCATATATTCACTCTATTTTTCTATAATTAGTTGTATTTACCTATTAAACAGTGGTATTGACATATAAATAGTGAACTTGACCTACTAAATAGTGAGGTCACTCAAGAGGTAAATTATGTTTTTTGTGTTTAGTTTATTGAAATGGTGAGGTTGTCATGTTAATAAATGGCATCACCAAAATTATTTTCTTGATTCAATACAAAGTGATGAAATTAAACTGGAATCGATTGGATTATCCTACAAAATGATGGGATTGCCCTATGTGAATTTTCCCAAGGCCTAAAATTGCAAATATCTTGCTTCATTTGTTATCCAAAATAATTTTTGAAACACTTAATCCTAGTTATTTCAATTTTTAATAGATTAAAAGGTTATTTTACATAATTAACAAGGAAATTTTCATTTATATTTATATTTGGTGTTTAACAAGGATCATACACTTTAATTTCATGCTCTTAAGAGAACTTGCACTTTATAACTTGCTTAGAGTACTTTTACTTTCTTGTCTTTTTTTGTGAACTAGTGTGTATATGTTCTCCCCTTTCCCCATTTAGGGAGATTGTGTGATAAAAATCACATATTTTAATTGTGTTCTTGTCTACCCAAAGGCCTATTTTAAATTATGTTCTTCTTTTTCCCATTAGTGGGGTCCTGAGAATTAGAACAAACTATGTCATTCCTTTTTTTCATTTTTTGACTATGTAGGGTGGACTTCATCACCTTATTTTGATTTTTATGGGTGTGTTGACTAGGAAGTCACATCCTAGCATCATACCTACCTCGTTATATGATGGGGTACACAAATTGAGAGTACACCAATGGTATCCTAGTTGAAATGTTCCTTAGAGCTTGGCTCAATAAATAATAGTTCACTAAGATCCTTATAGGTGACACTTCACTGAGATCCTTTTTTAAATGGTTCATTAAACCTAAATGTCCAATTGATGTATTTATTCCCTTTAGGGACCATCTATAAATCCAAATGAAAAATTAGAATAGAAACCACCTTTTTCTATGAAATTCTCATTAATGTAGGGGTGCAAAAGTATCTAACCCCAATGATTGCCTTTTCATATAAACCTTTGAGAGAAGGGTGGAAATAAAACACCATCATAATTTATTTAATTACTTAATGAACCATTAAATTTTTAATCCTCTCAAAGCTGAGTATATTATAAGGTATGCTCATGATTTCTTGAGTATTTTTTAAAAACTAGTTTTGTGTTCACAACCACATTCAAACAAATACTTCAAGTTGTAGAAAGAAAAGGTTAAAAACACATCTTCACATATTCACACCCTAAGGTATTATGTTTCCCACATTTTAATCCATCTTTCTTACATTTAATAATATTATGCTTTCTAATTGGAGAAAATTCTTAACTTAATTGGTACTGTTATGCTACCCATTCCATTATTGGTTTTAAACTTACATTTTCTTTTGTCAAAACCAATTTTAAGGTCCAAAACTATTCATTATTATTCCAATTTAAAAATTTCTAAAAAATCAAGTCAAAAAACAACCAAGGTCTACCCTTCTCAAAAATTCAAATACCATTTCAACCATTCCTAATTGCACTCATAGTGGGTCCTCTTAGGGCCCTTGTTTTGAATGAGAAAACTTATATGATCCTTCAGGATACATTAGGAATTATGAAAATGGTGAGGATGGGGAAGACCACCCATCTATATTTGAAGACCTCCCTCCTATTTTAGGATATAGTCAAGGAAAATTTGAAAGTTAAATCATGAAAGATAAATATGAGGTGCTCTTAAGATTGTTATAATCTAAAGCCAAGCACCCACCTAACTTCCCCATAGAAAAATTACAAAGCCTTTTTTGAGTAGAGGAGTCACCTCAAGTTGTAATTGTTAACTAAAGTTAGCCTATTACCCAAATTTTAATACAAGCTATAGCATATCTATCAAAGGGAAGGGTCAACTTGTTGACCCATCCCAACATGGTAATAGTATTGCTTATATAATACAATAGATTAGTCAATGGAACGTAGATCAGATTGTAGCTCATTTTATGACTTCTTTAACTATTACTTAATTCAATAATGCCATATTTATAGACCAAAACTAGATTCTTGAATAACCATAATAACCCTTGGCCAATTCTACATCTAATATATATTTATTAGCACCTTTTGAATAGGCAATTATAATGAATTATTTGTAAAAAATTTCACTTGACATGTAACATACCAAATTCAATCATCAAGATTCCATTTACAATATGCAATAAGTACCTGATAGTCTGTAACAACACATTGCAAATAATATGCCACCATAATAAGTAGTGAATGACACAAAACCCACATTGTCTACCTCTTGTAATTCACAACAATAGTAGATTCTTGTAAACTAAGAGTAAATTATTCAAAATCAATAACAAATCCCCTTTAATTCACAATAATATATTCCTCAAAATCAACAATATATTCCTCTAAATCAACAACACCTTACCTATTCATATTCAAATCAAAACCAATAGTAATTTCCTTATCAAACCCAAAATTTAGGTTATAGAGTGAATATCCCTAACATAATGACAAAAATAAGCTCCATCCCTACTTACATTATAACCAATCCCATAATTCCATGAATACCCATCAAAATTCCTTCCTTCCATCAAAAATTGATCCCAATGTCTAAGAGAGGGACATAATGAAGGAAATCATCTCATAACTTAAAGTAGGTAACCAAACCAAAAAGTACAAATTTGATGAGCTATGACCTTACCCTTTTGATCTTATAATTATTCAAGTGAATTTTCCATCTTATTTAAAACTTCCAAACTTTGAAAAATATAAAAATAAAGGTGATCCAAGAGAGCATTTGCATGCATTCTTTATTTCTTGCCAAGAAGTAGCTTACAACAGTATCTATTTGCTTCACTTATTTCCATGAAAATTATGTGAACAAGACCTAGAGTGTTTCTTAAAATTACCAAAGGGATTGATAACCACTTTTAATGACCTATTAGATAATTTTTTCAATCATTTATCCTATAACCTAAAGCATGAGTTGATTGTGGTTGATTTATGTAATGCTAAACAGTGTGTTAGAGAAAGCTTCTCAACATTCTTACAAAGGTGGAGAGCCCTAGTAAGTTTTATTCATAATTTACCAAATAAATATTTAGTTGGTATTTTTTCATAGAACCTAAATCCTAAGGTTTCCTATAATTTGAGACTTCATTACGAAAACACATTCAAAGAAATCATTGACAAAGGGGTGCAGATTGAAAATCCACTTATTGATAAGGGTTTATTTAATATATATTGTTAATCCCATCCACCAGACTAGACTCAAATTCCAATTTAATCAAGTGTAACTAAAAATCCTAAGGTCTTCAATAAGAAAAAAAATGGTTAGAAATGGGTTCACAAAAGTAAGATGTGCAAACGGTGTAGATACTACCTATCTAAAATACCCCACCTAATATACCACTCACCCTAAAAAGAGCTCCCCCATGATGGGGACACTTCCAATATATATTTTTCAGTAACCTAGGTGAGGCCATTGAGGTGGTATTCCAAAAATTAGTTTTATCAAACATGATTACTTTGCCAATTCTAAATCCCTTTTCGGAAGGCCAACTCAAGCCAATGTTGTATTGAGAGATTTAATATTGAGAGTACCATTGCATCATCAACCATGAAATATATATATGTGTGCAACTAAGTAATATTATCCAAGATCTACTCAAAAATGGATAAATTGAATTGGATAAAAGAGCTCTCAATACTAATCAAGATATGGGCATCTAAAAAAATCACTTCCTAAAGCACAATAATAAATAGCAAGGGTAAAATCACAATCAAGGGCAGGGTCATAATCAGAATTAAGGTTAGGTTCATCATTAGAATTAAGTCCATAATTAGAACCAAACCAATCAAAATCAATATCATGATACCTAATCCAACCAAATTAGTTACTACAATATTTCATATGATTATAGAAATATTGTATGGTGTGTTACAAGTAATTACATTGATATTATTAAGTTCATTACTTGTACACCATATAACACTCATCAAAGTGTTATCCCTTATATTTTAGGACCATCACATTTATATATAGGTAATTTCACACCATGTTATATCAAATTAATTTCACCTCGACCTTTTATGAAGTACTATTCTTGAACCTCCACCTAATTCTTCTAATTTGAGTAACTCTTTCCCAACTCAAAATTGTGTAGTCACAACTATATGTCAAATATTTAACCTCCAAATACCTTTATATTTCAAAATACTAATCCCATATAGGATTCCACACCTTCTAATACCAAGCCATGTCAGCTTGTTATTGAGAAGTAGTATGATATTTGTGAATAATTAAGAAAAAGCCCTACACATAATTCCATCATGGATATCTTATTTACATTAGAATTTCATAGGATAATATTGAATGGCCTTCTTCAATAGTTTAAGATACTTGATGACAATGATCATGCCTATTTATAATAACTTTAGGGACATTTATCCCCAGGGTAACAATTTACATATGATCAATGTGATATGTCATCCCTTGGTCCCCTACACAATAATTCTTTATATATCGAAGCCATCATTTCCCACGACAAATTTAAGTGGGTTCTCATATATAACAGTTCAAGGTTGAATATAGATTCATTTAATTTGATCCATAATTTGGGATATATATCAGTAGATATGTAGCTAGATACCATCATGATAAAATCCTAATATAATGTAGCATAATAATATCCAAGTACCATTTATTTACCTATCATTATTGGGATTATCACCCATGACACCTTTTTCCATGTAATTGATATAGAGATGCCCTATAATATAATTCTTGGTCACCCTTGGATCCATGAAGTATGATCATTCCCTTTTACATTACACTAATGTATCAAATTCCATTATTATGGACTAGAGGTCACTATTCCTAGCAATTTATAGCCATACCAATATTATAAGAACCTATAAGTCGAGTATGGGAACTAAAAATATTTCCATAGAATTAAGTTTGTAGGTAATAACGATAAACAAATAGTTTTTGAGTCTCAAAAATATAACTACATTGATCCTATAGAGGACTCAAAGATGATCCTACTAAAGTTAAATTTATAATGTAAATGCCTCCTCACTCTAATCTGAAGCATCTCCATATCATATAGGGAAAGGTAAAATATATTCATTGGTTCATTTCATAATTGGTAGGAAGATATCATATTTTTACTCACCTTTTGAAGAGAGGTGTCACATTTCAATGGGGTACAGGTTGTCAACAATATTTTAAAGATTTGAAGACATATTTGGCCAATCCACTTGTATTGACCCCACTTACACTAGGTAACCCATTTCTCCTTTACATATTAATAATAGAACATGCACTATGGGCACTTTTGGCTTATCATGATAAATAGGGCAAGGAGTATGTAGTCTATTATTTTATCCAGACATTTGTATCTTATGAAAATTTGTATTCATCAATAAAAATAGATTTTTTATCAATGGTTTTTTCTTCCCAAAATTTGTGTCATTACATGTTAAATAACAAGACCATTTTTATAGCCAAGATTGATCCCCTCAAATATCTATTATCCAACACAACTTTAATAAGTTACATGGCTAAGTGGGTAATGTTGCTAAGAGAATTTGATATTGAGTATTAGAATCAAAAGGACATTAAGGGGCAAGTCCTTGTAGATCAAATTGTTGAATCTCCTTTTCTCAATACCAAGACCCTCATCTTATATTTCTTAGGTGAGCCTATATTTACCTTAGAAGAAGTGCTTATTGAATCCAAAAAATGGAAATTATACTTTAATAGTTCATTCACATATCATGAATCTGGATCTGATATTTTTCTCATCATATCACAAGGGGATCTCATCCCAAGGAATTTCACAGTGGCTTTCACTATACCAACAATATGGATGAATATGAGGCACTCATTTCAAGACTATATCTTTCCATCCAATAGAACATTTAGTAGTTAATGGTATATGGGGATTCCCAATTGATCATTAATCAGGTTAGAGACCAATATTAAACTAGAGATGAGAATATTATACCTTACAAGAGTATGGTCAACAACTTCAAACAACATTTTAAAACTATCTAGTTTGATAAGATACCACATGTCAATAATAAATCAACCAATGCAATGGTAACCTTTGGGTTCATGATAGAATTGTCAAAGAGTATCAATTTTTCATTAAGAACCTCCTTTAACCTACTCATGTACAACTATATTTTGAGATGATAAGTGATATTGTTGGCCAATTATCCCTTGGTACCAACACCTATACAACTATATTTAAGACTAAATTCTTCCTTATGAATTTAAAAAAAACATACTTAAATCCTTCATCCATAATGCTTCATGTTATACCCTACTTGGTAATAATGATTATCATAAAAGCTATGATGGAAAGTTACTTCATGGTTTGAATTCAGGAGAATCCAAACATAGTGATTAAGTAAATACATGAAAGAATTTGTGTGGTCCACATTAGTGGTATGGTCCTTTCTAAGAAAATCCTCTGGATAGGGTATTATTGGCCAAAAAATGGAGACATACACTTGTTAATATGTCAAAAAATGCATTTTTTGTCAAAATCATGATGGTTTAATCCACTTTTATTCCCTACCACTCTAATTGATCACTGTGCCTTGGCTATTTTCAATGTGGGGACTCGATATTTTAGGTAAAATAAACCCTACTTATTCTAATGGCCACAAGCATATACTTACTACAACATATTTTTTTTCTAAATGGATAGAGGTCATTCACCTCACCTTATGTAACCAACAAGTAGATTTCAAAATTTATTTATTTCCACCTCATCTATCACTATGGAATTCCATCCACCATTATATGATAATGATGGATCATTCAAAAACAAAGACGTCAAGGCCCTCCTTCCTAATTATGTATTAATCATAAAATGTCTACACCCTATTTTTATCAAGGTAACAGACAAGCCAAGGCTTAAAATAAAACTATTGTTAATATTTTTAAGAATGTTTTCAATGGCATTGGCCATGATTGGCACTTGAAACTATGGTTAGACTTTTGTGATTATAGTACCAATACTCACATGCTTATAGGAGACAAACAGTGCTCTTTAGCCTTTGCTTTTTAGGCCATTATTCCTATAGAGATTAATTTACCCTCTTTGTGCATTTCCTTGCATAATATCATCGATGATGAAGATTATAGATTTTCCATATTAAAAGAGGTGGATCTCTTGGATGAGAAAAGATTGGATGAATTAGGCCATTTTAGATCTTATCAAAATTAGCTACACCACATCTATAAAAAAATATATTCATCCTATAGAGTTTGAAGTTAGTGATTTAGTGTTGAAAGAAAATCAGAAGAATACTAACACTAAACATAAAAACAAAGGCAAGTTTGAGGTGAACTAGATAGGTTTGTATATTTCTAATGAAAATTATGGTTATGTGGCATATAATATGGCTACACTATATGGATAAGTGCTTGATGAGCCTATGAATATTTTGCATTTCAAACACTTATACGATTAACTAAGTTGAACCATTATCTATGAAATCCCTTATTTAAGGGAATCTATTTTGCATTCACCCATTTTCCCTTGTTTTACCATTCCTTGGAATTTTATTATCCTCATAATTCCTATTACCATCACTATCTTGATTACTACCAATAGGTGTTACATATAGATACAGAGAACATTTCTAAAGGCACTCCAGATTAATCAACATCAACAACCTTTTTTAAAACAAGTGTATCAAGGCATGTCAATAAGTGTGTTACCTACTTGATAGTTATTTGATATGTCCTATACTTCTCCCCATATTATTTCCCCATTGTGTACCTTCTTATTCATATCTTTTTGTTGCATGGTATTTCCATTTGCCTCATTGACTGATCTTGGTTTAGGTTTGGTACCATTGTAACTAGTCTAGCTATTATTTGAGCCCCTACCAAGGGTCATTATTTCCTTTGATAGGGAGTTGCTTGTATATTTTTGAATATAAAATTGCTTTCCCTTATTATAAAAAACCTAAAAAAATTTAAAATACCTTAACAAAAACAAAAGTTTGAGAAAAATTATCTTAAAATATTCATGAGAGATATAAAGTTATAGAATCTGTGTTTGTTTTGTCATTTTCTTCATAGGAGAATCTTGGTCATATTATAAGTGGTAACCACTTATCCAATCCCAATAATTTCAAATTATCATTACCATTCTTTTATTATATCCTCCCATTTCTAGGAAAATAACATTAGTCTGAGGTCCACAAAGACTATGTAGGCAGTATTTGAATGCATGGGGCATCTCGTGTCAGCTTGATCTCTCTTCATTTTTGCTTATATTCCCATTTTTTTACCATTTTATTATTATCTCATCATTTTATGAGTAATAACTAGACTTATTCTCTTTTTTTTTTATTAGCAACAATTGGCCTTATGCTCCCACCATTTTATAAGCAACAACTAGCCTTATGCTCTTGTCATTTTACAAGTAACAACTAGCCTTATGCTTTCACCATTTTGTGAACAACCACTATCCTATATCTCACTTTTTTTAGCCAATTTACTATTTTTCCTCTACAAATCATTTATCTTTCTACTTCTCATCACTTTTTGATATCCCAAATCTTAGGAGAATTACATTTGCCCTGAGGTCCATATGGACTATGTAGGTAACGTCTGATTGCATGGGGCATTAAGGGGTAACTCATCCACCCCTTATTTATTATTATATTCCCCATTTATTGATCCTAATAATCACTTTAGACTATTCTTACCTTGACTTGGGGTAAAATTATCCAATCGTAATACATTACTAACTCGCACATCCACAAAGTATTGATTACTTAGTTGAGTCTTGTCTTCTTGCATTATGTTTTTATGTGTTTTGATTATCTGATAGTTTGCTTGTTTGTTTACACATTGATTTTTTTATTATTTGTTTTTATTTAAATGGATCTTGTTTTACACTTAGTCTCAATTTTTCATATCATGGCTTAAAGTTGTTTACACTTGTATTTAAATTAATTTTTGGCCTGCCTTTTGTTCACATGCATTATTTTTACACTATGGTCTTGATGTTTTATATAATGATTTTAAGTTAAAAAAATATTTTTTTTATGAATAAGTCATTATTTAATTTCTTACAATGTATTAGATGTTATTGTATTTATGGTTCATATTATCATTTTCAAAAATGAAAAACAAGTGCTCAAGTCCTATATACCAATGTCATGTTGAAAACATCTCTCCAAGCATGATCTAGTTATCTAACCACATGATCAAGATGTCATTCCATTTTTTGTAATCACATCACATGATAAGATTTGAAACAAACATGGTCATCTATATGATAATTAAGGATATGCATCTCCTAAGTAAGCATATACCATCTAGTCATACCACATGTTACATCCATGAGATAAACACATGAAATGTTGACTAGAATGAAATATAATATAGTCATGGAAAATAAATAAACATCAACATCCATATTATGCTCAAAAATCTACATCTAACATCTTAGTAGTGAAAATAAATAGGATCATGTATAATAAAATAATATTGTAGTCCATGTACAAAAGGAAATGAATGTCATATAAATCTCAAAATCATAGTTTTATACATTGTTAGAGTATGTATTTCTAATGTTTTCTAGTCTATTAGCTAGTTATTACATCTTTTTGTTAATTTGTCCTATGTGATCATTTAACAAACATTGCTTAGTTGGGCTAGTTCTTTATTTTTTTCTTGCCTACTTATGCAAGGGCTTCCTATTATAGTAGCATCTCATTCTGAATAACATTTGACTTGCCTTGTTTTGCATCTCATTTGTCTACATTTTCCTTGTGTGATGTTTTTTTTTTAACACTTCAAAATCTTGGCTTGGAATGTCTTTACCATTCCTAACATGGTTCCAGAGCTTTGAGGTGTTGCAACCATCTGCATTGGCATAAATCTTCTCAAAAATACTTACCTTACCATAGCTAATTCTTCTCTTGTCGTACATTCTCAGCCTTGTTTTCCCCTATTCTAGATCTATAATGGCATTGGAGAGGCACTTTCATTGAAGCTTTGAAGAAACTAAGTCGATTGAAGTTTCAAATAAATTGAGTGAAGAAGACATTAGACCTATAGAACACCTAAAGAGTATTGGGATTTTTATTTTATGCTTAGCATAGGAAATCTGAACCAAAGAGTTATGGAGAGGCATTGGAGGAGAGAAGGTGTAATGAGGAGTTTGAGGTGAGAGAAAATGTGTTTTTCTATTGGAAAGACTATGTGGTAGAGAGAAAAGAGGTGTTAGAGACATCGATGTGTTTTTTTTTTTGTGTTGAAGGAGATCAGAGTAGTTAAAGGCATCTTGTTTTGTTTTGACTACTACATTGGGATCTGTTTGGAGCTGGAATTTTTCTAGCAGGAGGCATTTTGTTTTTGTTGTATTGGAAAAAAAATTCAATTGGTGCATTGAAAGTAAAAAGCATCCTTTTTTATTGAAAACTACTAGGAAGAGAATCAAAATGGAATTTTTGTCTTCATAGGATACCACCAAGTGGAGCATGGAATTATAACACTTCATCTTGCCTATTGCATTAGAATTTGTGGTGCAACACTTGAGAAAGGATAGTGCCCCTTTTCTATTATGCATATTCCTTCTTTCCAAGTGCCATTCTTCTAATTTATGTATTTGTATCATATTACACATAGAATTGGGATATGCATCTTCCTGAAGGTGGCATGAAGAGGTTTGAGGAAGGAGGCATTGGATTTATGATCCTGGCCTACATGGAAGCTTGTGAAACACTGGTTCTTTTTAGCTTTTTTTTATGACATCTTTCTTTATGGTGGAGCTGGAAAAACACATTGGCAACCATCTATGAGGTAGCATCCTATATCTCCACTCACACCAACTTAATTGGTATCTAAGAGGTGAAATAAAATATTAATACATTATTTCTCCTCTTAAACAACCTTTTTATTTCATTATTTTCTTTGTTAGGCTATATTTTTCCTTAAAGAGGATGTGTCATTCACTTACACACACACCAAGGTAACTAAGAGGATATTTTTTCAATTTGGTTGAGTTTTATAAGTCCATGGTTCAATTTTGGATCCAACGAGTGGTTGGACACCTATAATCAATTCCATTTTGGTCACTAAGATCTATTTCTAGTGTAATGTTTATTATTTTTTACCCATTTATGAGAATTAAAAAACCTGTAACTTTTAAACCGTAACATGAATTTGAGTTTTGTTTTTTTTCAAAAGTGTATAGTTTTAAATTATCTATCCATTGGTGTCATTACTTCATAAAAATTCACTATTTTTATAAAGTGCCAAATTTGGGGGGTCCTTAATATAATCTTTTGGGAGGGTGTCTTGGTGTTGATTTTGTGAACCCTTTTGTATTCTTTATACTCTTTAGTGACTTAATATCATGGATTCTACTTCTTATATTGACCATTTTGATATTTTGACCACACATAATTACCATGCATGGAGACCTCAAATAGAAACAATCATAAAACACAAAGGATTGTGGTCCCTAATGAATGAAACTCAACCACAGTTTACACAAGAGTTTGAAATTTTTTAGCTCCAATGTAAGTTTGAAGGTCTTATGTGCATGATAGTTTATTGTTTCATTTTAATGGGTGTGATACGCCATTCAAAACATGGGTTAAGCTAAAGGGTTTATTTCGGAAAGTAGATCACTTGAGAGCCATACAACTTGAATTGGAGCTTACTTCACTCGATCTAGATGACTTTTCCTTTATTTTAGACTACTTCACTAATTTTAATCATTTTTGACATGTTTGAAGGGGAGTGGACAAGATAATAAAGATTAAAAGTGTGTGTACTTGATTTTGTCTAAGTTTAGTGGTCCATTCCAAATCCTTGCTTCTACTTTTTCTCTAGCATGGATGCCTTAGGTGCCACATTCAAGATGCCAGATTTAGAGTTTTTTTTTTAGAGACTTACTAGTGAGGAAGCCAAATTATCTTATATTGAGTATTTCACCTCTCAAAAATCATTAGTAGCATCATATCCTAATACCAATGGAAAAAAAAGAGTAAGAAGAAGAACACTCCTCTTCCATCTCAAAATGCACCTAAGCCAAACACCAACACTAACACATCTAAACCCAAATCTTCTTACAAATCTAAAAATAAGTCTAACCTATCATGCTCCTATTATGGGGGGATTGATCATGAAGAGTCCAGGTGTTTTAATAGAATACAATCCCTTGAGAATGTTCTTAGGAAACATAATATTTCTTTCTCCATTATTTCTCCATCTCATAAGCATGGGAAATCACTTAATATTGTTACAAGATCATAGTCGCCTATTTTAGATAGTCGGGTTCTAAATTATGGTGCTTCACACCATATGACTTCTTCCAAGGAGTCCTTTTTATCTCTTGGTTTGAGTTCTACTTCCAACATTGAGGTTCAAAATTCTTGCTTTATTTTTGTTAACAAAAAGGGTGACATATAGCTAGATGGTGGCTATATAAATGATGCATTATATATTCTAGACATAACTACAAATATGCTTTCAATTTATTAGATTTTCCATTCTGGTCAGGGTAATGTAGTGACTTTTACACCATAGGGTGCTAAAGTTTAAGTTTTGTTAGAGGCACATAAACATATTGCATATTTTTTTGTTGATCATAGTTCTCAACTCTATTATTTTAAGGGTTTTGATGATAATCCTCCTCTAGGGACATGCTTGTTTTCTCATGAAAATTCATAGATTAGGCCTTGGCATGAGAGATTTGGACATCTAAATTATATATATTTGAAGAAGTTAAGCACTCACAGTATGGTAGAATACCTTCCTATAGTTTCATGTCTTAATGGAATTTGCCCTAGTTGTGCATTAGGGAAGCAACACCAAGATCTATTTCTTAAGGGTATGTCCATAAGATCCTCTTCACCACTTAAGCTTATGCATAGTGATTTGATGATTTTTACTACACCTTATTTCAACATATCTATGTATGCACTTACCTTTATTGATAATTTCTCAAGGTTTACTTGTGTTTATTTAATCAAGTACAAGAGTGATGTCTTTTTTCACTTCAAAGTCTTTAAGGCTTTGGTCAATAAATATTCTTATAGTTTAATCAAGAATCTTTCTATAGAAAATGGGGGGTAGTACTTTAGTCAAGAGTTCTCAAATTGTTTATCAGCTCATGGTATTATTCACTAGCATTCTATTGCACATATCCCATAGCAGAATGGCTTAGTAGAATAAAATAACCAAAATTTTAATGAGAAGGCAAATTGCATGATGTATTCACAAGATTTACTTTATATATATTGGATAGATGTAGTTCATTGTGAAAACTACATTTAAAAACACATACCACAGAGAATTTGAGCATTTGAATATGAAGGAGGATTGGTCTAGAACCAATCCTGATGTCTCACTTTTTTTAGTCTTTGGGAGCCTTATTTGGGTTTTTATACCAAAAAATAAAAGGAAATCATTGGATAAGAAGAGAAAACCTTTGATTTTTGTAGGGTGTTGAGATGACATGCGAGCTTATCATATTTTAAATCTTGATATGCATGGTGTTCATTTTCTAACACATGTATAGTTTGATGAGCACTTCATATCTCATGAATCTTCATTTTATTCCATGTCTTCTTCTTTTGATGATTTATCACCTCCTTTTGAGGATTAATTCTTTGAAGAGCTAGTTCAAGATATTCTTGAGGAGATTATAGAGGTTAGGGTTCCTACTCACACTGATGTTACCACTATGTCTAGGTGGGATCATACTATAGTTTTTTAGGATATACCTTTCATATAGAATCTTCCACCCACTCGACATCATCATGCACATTCTATAGGTATTGGACTTTTGTGTTAGGAATTCTCTTGGGATCCACAATCTTATTTACAGGATTATGGAATACATGAGTGGGATAATGTGATGACATATGAGTATTCTTCTTTGATGAAGAATTAAATTTGGGATTTGGTCACTCTTCCAAAGAGAATAAAATTGGTTAGGTGAAAGTGGATTTGCCACACCAAGTATATATTTTATAGGTCCATTGATAAGTATAAGGCAAATCTTTTTGCAAAGGGGTTCTCAAAGGTTGAAGGTATTGATTATTCTAAGACTTTTGTGCTCATTTCCAAGATGGATTCTATTTTCCTTATACTTTCTCTTATTACATCAAAGGGTTGGTAAGTGTATTGGATGGATTTCAAGAGTTCCTTCTTACATGGAGACTTGCATGAGTAAATCTATCTGGATCAGCATGTTGGGTTTTTTCATGATTCTTTTCTTGTTTATCAACTTAGGAGGTCTCTTTACGGTCTCAAAAAGTCCCCTCAAGATTGGTATGAGAATATGGCAATTGGTGTGTCAGTGTATTGGGGAGGACATTTTTATGTTGGTCTTATAAGTTGATGATCTACTTCTCACATGCAAGTCCTCTTCTTAGATTTAGGCTATTCAACAGGCACTTTTAACATAGTTCAACATGAGAGATCTTTGGTCTTTTACATTTCTTCCTTAGTTTACAGATTTCATTGTTAGATACAAGTATTCATTTGATTCGATATAAGTTAGTAAAATTTTGGTATTTTTATGAGCTCATTTTTTTGTAATCATGTAAATCCAAAAAAATAGGAATGAAATCATTTCTTCTAATTATGATCATTTCAAGCATCTTTTTTATTTGTTTGAAAAGTTATTGCTTTGTCTAAATGTCTCATCATGCCCTTTCAAATAGGGTAAAATTTAGACATCCAATTTTCACCACTATTCTAATGAAATTACAAGTCAAAATGACTTCCTAAAATAACACACAAACTTGACCAAATACCACTGAAATGTTTTGAACATGTCACATGCAATTTTTAAAGTGTATTGATGAATCATTAATTGGGTTGATACATCTTACTTAATTTTCACCTTCCTTTAATTCATCTCCATTCAAATTGTCACCTAATAAATTTATATTTTCAACCATTTGTGCATGATAATTTATTAAATTCTAAGAGTAGCAAAAAAATTAATTGAGATTATTTAACTAAGCAAATCCAATTAAAAAGGGTAAGTGAAAAATCCATGAAAATTAGATGAATATCTAATTTAAAAAATTCTAAATTTCAACAAAATATCTAAAAATGACATCAGCATGACATCATCAGTCACAAAAGTCAAGAATCCAAAATATCAATATAAATATAATAAATATTAGGAATGTTGAGCCATACCTATTAATTGTTATATTAATTCCAAAATTGAATGCCTTTGGTCCAACAAATTTGGTTGATCTTGGGGCCTTGATTATCATATTGAGATGTAAGGTCTTACTCACTTTGCCAAACCTATAAATATAAGGGGCACCATAGACCAATTAATAATATTGATTGTGTAAAGTTATTATGCAGAAAAACCTCCAAAATGATTCACCTATTCTCTTCTAATGAATCCAAAATCACACTAGATGGTGCTTATGAAAGTGTTTGATAACTCTTGAACCATGACATTATTAAAGACTTCAATCTCTACCTCTGGGCACAAACATGCATATGATCCAGATTTAAAGGGAACATTCAAATAGAAGGTCAAAGCATTTTGTTTAGATTTCTAGTTCATTGTTTGTTGCTTCAAGTATTACCCAGTCTAAGGACCACACTTAAGATGTTATGTTTTTTTAGTTTGTTATTGTTTTTTATCACTAATAGATGAACTAACCTCTTTTGAATTCATGTGTTTACATCATACTCATGCTCTAATATCCGGTATTGTTCTTTTGAGCCTTGTCATTTCTAATGATCTAGTATTGTTATATGAGTTGATCGATAAACTTGAGTAATAAGTTGTTATGAAAGTATAATAGTATTTTATCATGAATAATAATGCATGGAAGTTGGTGCCTATTCCTAAGGGAATGAAATTTATGTGATGTATATAAGACCAAATATGTAGTAGATGGTACTGTAGACAAGTACAAGGCTCATCTTATAGCTAAGGGTTTATCACAAGTTAAAGTAGTTGATTACTCTAAGACTTTTTCCCCTATTACATATATGGATTCAATTCACATTTTTATCTCTCTTGTTACATCACACCAATGGCCAACATACCATATAATGACATTGGAGAGGCACTTTCATTAAATTTTTAAAGAAACTAAGTCGATTGAAGTTCTAAATAAATAGAGTGAAGAAGGTGTTGGACCTATAGAACACCAGAAGAGTATTGGATTTTTTATTTTCTTATTAACATTGGAAATATAAACCAAAGAGTTATAATGGAGAGGAATTGGAGGAGAGAAGGTGTATTTAGAAGTTTTAAGAGAGAAAAAATATGTTTGTCTATTGGAAATACTATATGGTAGAAAGGAGAGAGGTGCTTGAGACATCAGTGTTTTTTTTTGGTGTTGAAGGAGATCAGAGTATCTAAAGGCATCTTGTTTTATTTTGATTATCACATTGGGATCCATCTAGAGGTGGAATGTTTTCTAGTAGAAAGTGTTTTCCTTTTTTTGTGTTATAAATTATTTTATGTTGGTGCATTAAAAGTAAGATCCATCCCTTTTTGATTGAAATCTGATAGGAAGAGAATCAAAATGGAATTTTTATATGCATAGGATATCACCAAATGGAGCATAGCATTACAACACTTCATTTTTCCTATTGCATTGGAATTTGTGGTAAAACACTTGAGAAAATATAGTGACTCTTTTCTAATATGCATATTCCTTCTTTCTAAGTGCCATTCTTTTGATTTATGCCTTTGTATCATATTGTACATAGCATTGGGATATGCATCTTCTTGGAGGTGGCATAGAGTGCTTGGAGGAAGGAGGCATTGGATTTTTGATCCTGGTCTACGTGGAAGCTTTTGAAAGGCTGCTTATTTTTTGCTTTTTTAAAACATACTTCTTTATGGTGGAGCCCAAAAAACACATTGAAAACCATCTATGAGATGGCATACTATATCTCCACTCACACCAGTTTCCTTGGTAGCCAATAGGTGAAAGATAATAGTCATACATCATTTCTCCTCTTAAACAACCTTTTTATTTCATTATTTTCTTTATTAGGCTATATTTTTTCCTTAAAGAGGAAGTGTCATTCACTTGAATGCACACTAAGGTAATTAGGAGGATCATTTTTTAATTTGGTTAACTTTTCTAAGTCCATGGTTTGATTTTGGTTTCAATGAGTGTTTCAAAACCTATCTTCAATTCCATTTTTGTCACTAAATTCTATTTCTAGTGTAAGTTTTATTATTTTCAACCCATTTACGAGAATTAAAAAAGTCTATAGCTTTTGAGCCATAACTCAAATTTAAATTTCATTTTTTTCAAAAGTATATGGTTTTCAATTCTCTATCCATTGGTGTCATTACGTTATAAAAAAACACTACTTTTATAAAGTGCCAAATTGTTGCAGAGGGGGGGGGGGGTGTGGGGGGTGGTGGGGGAGTGCGGAGGTTGGTCCTTTATATAATATTTTGGGGGGTTGTCTTAGTATTGATTTTGTGCATCATTTTGCATTCTTTCTTCTCTTTAGTGGTTTAATAGCATGGATTCTACTTCTAGTATTAACCATTTTGAGATTTTGACTACACAAAATTACCATACATGTAGACCTTAAATGAAAACAAACATAAAATGCAAATGATTGTGGTCCATAATGAATGAAACTCAACCACATTTTACATGAGAGTTTTAAAAATTTCAGCACCAATGTAAATTTGAAGGACTTATGTGAGTGATAGTTTATTATTTCATTTGGATGGGTGTAATACTCTATTCAAAATATGGGCTAATCTAAAGGGTTTATTTGGAAAAGTAGATAACTTAAGAGCCATACAAATTGAATTGGAGTTTACTTCACTCAATCCAAATGACATTGCCTCTATTTTAGACTACCTCACTAAGTTTAATCATTTTTTGATGTTATTGAATGGGAGTGAATAAGATAATAAAGATGAAGAGTGTGTGTAATTGAGTTCGTCTAAGTTAAGTGATATATTCTAAATATTTGATTCTACCTTTTTATCTACCATAAATGCCTTAGGTGGTACATTTAAGATGAAATATTTAGAGTTTTTTTTTGAGAGACTTACTAGGGAGGAATACAAATTGTTTCATCTTGAGTCTTTCACCTCTCAAAAAGTATTAGTAGAATCACATCCTAAGACAAAAGGAAAATAAAGAGTAAGAATAAGAACACTCCTCTATCTCAAATTGCACCTAATCTCAACACCAACACCAATAAATATAAACCTAAATCATCTTAAAAATGCAAGAATAAGTCTAACCTAACATGCTCCTAGTAAACGGGGACTTGTCATAAAGAGTTTAGGTGTTTTAAGAGAATGCGATCCCTATAATATGTCATTATGAAACACAATATTTCTATCTCCACTATTTATCCATCTCATAAGCATGTAAAATCACTTAATTTTGTTAGGAGATCATAATCACCTATTTTAGATAGTTGGGTTTTCAATTATGGTGCTTCACACCATATGACTTCTTCCAAAGAGTCCTTTGTATCTCTTGGTTTAACTTATACTTCCAACATTAAGGTTAGAGAATCTTATTTTATTTTTGTTAGGGTAAATGGTGACATATATCTAGATGGTAGTTTTATCAATGATGTATTATATGTTCTACACGTCACCGCCAATTTGCTTTTAGTTTACTAGATTTGTCATTCTGGTCAGGGCAAGATAGTGACTTTCACACCATAGGGTACTGAATTTTGAAGTTTGTAAGAGGTACACACACTTATTTCACATGGTTTTGTTGATAATAGTTATTTACTCTATTATTTTGAGGTTTTTGATGATAATCCTCCTCTAGGTACATGTTCAGTTTCTCATGAAGATTCTGAGAGTAAGATTTGGCATAAGAGATTTGGACATCTAAATTATAGATATTTGAAGGAGTTGAGCACTCATAGTATGGTAAAGGGTGTTATTATAGTTTTATGTCTTGATGTAATTTTTCCTGGTTGTGCATTAGGAAAAAAACACCAAGACCTATTTCTTAAGGGTATGTCCACAAGAGCTTCTTCACCACTTGAGCTTGTGCATAGTGATTTGATGATTTTTCCTACTCATTTCAATGGAGCTATGTATGTACTTACCATTATTGATAATTTATTTGTGTACTTGATTTGATTTACTTAAGTACAAGAGTGATGTCTTTTCTCACTGCAAATTCTTTAAGGATTTGGTTGAGAAATAGTCTTCTAGTTGCATCAAGAAGCTTTATATAGATAACAAGGGGATTACTTCAATCGAGAGTTCTTTGATTTTTGGCATATTATGGTATTGTTCACCAGTATTATGTTGCACATGTTCCATAATAGAATGGATTATTATAACATAATAACCAAATTTATAATGAGATGGCCAATTGCATGATGCATTCATAGGATTTACCTCCTATCTATTGGGTAGAGGTAGTTAATTATGTGAACTACATTCAAAACCACATACCACATAGAGCACTTTAGCATTTGACTTCAGAGGAGGCTTGGTCTAAAACCAATACTAATGTCTCATTTTTTGAGTCTTTGGGAGCCTTGTTTGGGTTTTTGTACCAAATAATAAAAGTAAACCATTGCATAAGAAGAGCAAACCTTTAATTTTTGTAGAGTATTATTATGACATGAGAGCTTATTGTCTTTAGATCCTAATACTCATGTTGTTTATTTTATAACACATGTATAGTTTGATAATAACTTCACATCTCATGACTCTTCATCTTCTTCCTTACCTTCTTATTATTTTGATGATTTATGACCTCTTGAGGATTCATTCTTTGAGGAGCCAGTTTAGGAGATTCCTGAGGAGATTATAAAGGTTGAAAATCCTACTCATGTTGTTGTTTCCATCATGCCTAGGTGGTCTCATACTACATTTTTTAGGCAACACATTTCATACAAGATATTCTACCCACTCAACATCATCATGCATATTCTACAAGTACTATACTTTTGTGTCATGCATTCTCTTGGGATTCACAATCTTTTTTATAGGCTCATGGCATACATGAGTGGGATGATGTGATGATAGATGAGTATTCTTCTTTCATGAAGAATCACATTTTGGATTTGGTCACTCTTCATTAGGGAATAAATTTTCTTAGATACAAGTGGATTCACTGCACCAAGTATGCAGCTGATATATCCATTGATAAGTATAAGGCATTTCTTTTTGCAAAGGGGTTCACTATGAGAATTTCATGTTATTTTCCAAGATGGATTATGTTTACCATGTACTTTATCTTGCTACATCAATGGGTTATTCAATGTATCAGATGGATGTTAAGAGTGCCTTCTGGCATGGAGACTTACATGAGGAAATCTATATGGAGTAGCTTGTTGGGTTTGTTCACAATTTGTTTCTTGTTTGTCAACTTAGAAGGTCTATTTATGATATAAAATAGGATCCTTGGGATTGGTATGAGAATATGGGAATTGGTATGTAAGTGTATTGGGGAGGACATTGTTATACTTTTCTTTTATGTTGGTGATCTACTTCTCACAGGTATCTCCTCTTCTTAGATTCAGGCTATTTAGTAGGCACTTGTATCATAGTTCAACATGATAGATCTTGGTATTTTGTATTTATTCCTTGGTTTAAAATTTTCATAGTTAGATATAGGGATTTATTTGAGCTATCAAAAGTACACACTTGAAATTATTTAGCATTTTTTCATGGTTGATTTCAAGCCAAGTCCTTCTCCTTTTCAGTCTGGAGTGACTCTCACTACCACTTATACTACTCCACTTTGTGATCACACATTGTATAGGTAGATGGTTGGGAGTCTTATGTATTTGACTCATACTCACCCCAAAATTTAATTTGTAGTTAGGATTATATCTAGGTTTGCACATGATCCTCATCACAGTCATTAATAGGCTACTAAGAGGATTTTATGATATCTACAAGGCACTACTCAGTTTGGATTACACTACACTAGTGTTTATACTCAGTTGGTTAGGTATAGTGACTCAGATTGGGTAGGTTCTCTTGATGATAGGAATTCCACTTCTAGATATATCACTTGTCTTTTTTTTGCACCTATTACTTAATTGTCCAAAAAGTATCAAGCTATTTCACTATCATCTATAGAGGTTGAGTATAGGGAAATAGTTAAAGTGAGTCAATAGGTTTTTTTTCTTTGTTAATTATTTAAAAAGTTTGGATTTACATATGAATCACCCATTATAGTTTGGTGTAACAACCACATTTCTATTCATATATCCTACAACCCATATGAGCACCAATAAACCAAACACATTGAGGTATATATGCACTTCATTCATTAACACATTTAAGATGAACTTATTAGCTTGGATTACATTCTAACTTAGCAACAAGTTGTAGACATATTTACAAATAATTTTACATCACCTAGTTTCCTTGAGTTATGTGACATGATTGGGGTTTCAGAAGTTGTCCTTGGGGGGTGTTCATGAAGACATCTTCCTTCTTTATTTCATGGATACATATTGTAAATGAGTACTTTATTAGGCCTAGTTATCGGGACTTATACCATGGATATGCCACTATTTATTTTTTGGCTATTGTTGGCCCCTAGATTCACTTGAGTGGGGGTGTTAGAATATGTATTTCTCATGTTTACTAATCTATTATCTAGTTATTTCATCTTTTTACTAGTTTGTCTTATGTGAGGATTTATTCCATATTACTTAGTTGGGCTAGTTCTTTTTTTTGCTTTGCCTACTTATGCAAGGGCTTATTATTTTAATAGCATCTCATTCTAAATAAAATTTAACTTGCCTTGTTTTTTATCTCATTTCTTTACAACTTCCTTTTGTAATTTATTTTTTTATTAACACTTTGAAATCTTGGGTTGGAATTTATTTACCATTCCTAACATAAATCATGAGAATATATACATCTCATACATAGAAAAAATTTGAAGCTACAACCACAATATCATCTCTAATTTTTTCCATATCTGGGAGGAGTATAATCAAATATCTACTATATTCTTTGTTTTAGCAGATGTAGTGATGAGTCTCCCATAACACTCTATTACAATGTCAGTTAGGCCATGGATCTCTCTGATGTTTTGGTGTGACATGATCTTAAGGTCTAAATAATCCTATGATTGTGTGTATACTCTTTTAATAAAGGATCCCTATCCTCTGTTGGAACTACTAATTCATATAAACTTTGATAATATATAGCCTCATCCTTCACCCATAGGGCATCATCCTTGCCTATATCACATCAAATAATTATCTAGACATTCCTTGGTTTGACATACTTTTTTGTGCCTCATATCACTCCCCTCTAATCCTTTGAACATCATCCTAGGCCTTATCTCACTCTCCGATAGTTGTCATGAGCTCTACATCCTATAACATATGCTATCCCTATAAGTTAGTCATTTGGGTAACCTACCCTCTCAATGTTGCAATATATGTGTTATAGGCTATAATAATACATTATATCCTTATGATATCCCCCTAGGTTATATCCAACTCATCCCATAACCTTATCACATCCTAATCAAGACCTATAATCTTTTATACCCTAACAGTAATATCTCGTTATAGTCTATATATAACTTGGGCCTATTCCTCTACTGATCTAGTCATCCTTAAGGCGCCTACCTCATCTGCACCATGCTAAGAGACACCACCTATTATCTCTATCATATATGTATCTATAATAGGTCCATGTCCTCCATCTCCACCACCATCTTGGTTATCCTTTGTATCTAAACTTGAATATATCACCAGGGGTTCAAACTATGCACCTAAGACCTATCAAACCTAGTGTACAACATGTTACATAGGGATCCCCACTACTTTCTATGTAATTTCATGCACATGAACCTATAAAACATGTTAAGGGGGAACATGTGTCATAACCTATCCCTATGCATATGTCTTTCCTTGTGCATGTGCATTTCCCATGGAATAACTTATATTTATGTATGTGCATGTCTTTATGAATTTCCTTGTCCTAGTATCTGATTATATGGTGGTCCCTATACCAAGCCCTGCCTTTGTCTCACCCTCCTTTGATGTTATCCTTATTTTTGAGGTTGGGGTCAATTCAATCATGTGATCATGTATCCTACCCTATATGTTACATAGGCATTTATAATTCCAATATCTAAGCTAATTTTATATGCATAAACTATGGGTTGCACTGTTATGTAACTCCTAATCACCTCTACCCTTAGAAGGGGTGGCCCCCACTACCTCATCTCTTAGGTCATTTGAGAAAATAAACATGGACCTTTATGAACATCTTGATAGATGCCAAACTTTTACTAAACCTTATCTAGTCTATATTGTTCCACTTTAAAATCATGGCAACCTATGATATAACATGGTGTAAGTATTTACTGGGTAACAAATTTATCCTCCACCTAGCCAAACTATTTATACATATAGATATGCTAAATGAATCCATCATCCACCATCTAATTTAGGTAACATATATTGTAATAAAAATCACCTATGTGGCCTTAAACATTCTCTAATGTATGCTCTGGCTAACTGGCCACTCAATAGCTTTGTGCTCCTAGGCCTAAACCTATATTAATGTGATATGTTTGATTTTATGACCACTCTGATAGGAAATAATATTTAAATCATGGTATAACTAGGCTAATACTATGATGCCCCAAGAAAAACACATGGTCAAGTCCCACATATCTTACACCACTCTTATCAAATTGATCTAGAAATGTTACCCACTCTTGTTAGGCAACAAGATGCCATTGATAATACCAATTAATATCACCACCTTACTTAGCACTCAAGTCAATGCTAATGGTGGAAGTTTTAATGCATATCCCTTTCCTATCACTACTCCATAACCACCCTTACCAAGGATGACATCTTGTGAGAATGCTATATCCTATAATCCATCAATGCAAATGGCCCCACCCTCTATCACAATATCAATAACACATATCAAATCATATAGTATGGTTATCATCTCATTATATTTCCACTATATCCTCCATATATCTTATAAGGTCACTATCAACTCACCTATCATCAAATGAAATGTATATGTCTCAGAGTGCCATCTCTCAACTATTATTGACATGTAATCCATGCCATCTTGAATAATTAGCATATGTATAACCTACAACAGCTCCACTACCTCCAAGAATGCCACCAAGTCCTCTGTCATGATGTTAGGATGGATTATCACTCATGATCAACTATCATACATTGTGATGACCTCCAATCACTCCTATATATCATAAAGGCATGCCAAACATCACTTCATTCATCTCTCTATTTTTATTCTATGTCGATCCACATTACCACTTTCTTCTACTTTTATATAAAGTATTTCATTCTTCTTACCTACTTAGCTTTTTCTTATGAATTTGCCTAAGTTCACCTTTGGATGATCTCACCATTTTTTAGTAGTTTCACCATTCATTAGGGTGTTCTTGTCATTTGGTTTGTCACTTATCCCATTCTCTCTAAGATGTTCCACATCCTCATTATTTTCTCAATAAGATCACCTTTTCATAGGTCATTCCTATCAATTGACAAGACAACCTCGTTGTTCATAGAGATTTTGTTATTTTGTAATTCCCACTCAAATGAGCATTTTTGGTGATTCCTTGGCATTCCTAATGTTATGAGAATTTTTCATTCAAAAATGGTATCTCACCATTTTGAAAATTTTCCAATATTTTGGTTATATCACCAAATTGGTCATGGCCTCACTATTTGGATGCCAATATTATCATTTGTGTGAGCATTCTTGCCATTTTTCAATTTTTTTAAAATAGTTAGTTTGACATTTCATAATTTACCAAACCATAATAAATATAATTAATGACAAAATTAAGTAGGAAAAATTATATTTATAAATGCCCTACTCCCCATTGGTCGCCTCTACTCTTGCATGTGCTCACTAAAACAAATGTGATGTGGGTTGTGTACCATTTTCTTTGCTCCTATTGCGCACAAAACCAAAGCTTTAGATTTCTATAGGGTGAGGATGAAAATGATTATTTTTCACCCTTGGGTGTAATTTTATAGCCAGAATTTTGAATTTCCCCTTGGCCTTATTTGTGTTGATTTATTCTTCACAAGAGGCTTACTTTTGGCTCCTTTATCCATTTTTTGTCTCATTTTATTCTAATTGTTCTATTTTTCATTCTCTTCTACTAAAATGCATGACATTTTCTTTTATTCAAGGAATTGTCTATCAAATTTAGTTTTTTTGTCCTACCATCAAGGGGCATCATGGCCCTTCCAAATATTATTTGGGGCATTTTTATGAGTTTTTTTTTTGTAAATCAAGTAAATCCAAAAAAAATAGGAATGATATCATTTATTCTAATTATGATCATTTCAAGCATCCTTTTTATTTCTTTGAAAAGTTATTGCTTTGTCTAAATGTCTCATCATACCATTTTAAATAGGGGAAAATTTAGACATCCAATTTTCACCACTGTCATGTTGAAATTACAAGTCAAAATGATTTCCTGAAATAACAGACAAACTTGACCAAATACCATCAAAATGTTCTAAACACATCACATACAATTTTTGAAGTGTATCGATGCATCATTAATTGGGTTAATACATCTTATGTAATTTTCAACTTCCTCTAATTAATCTCCAATCAAATTGTGACATTATAAATTGACATTTTCAACCATTTGTGTGTGACAATTTATTAAATTCTAAGAAATTTTTAAAAAGGCTAATAAATATTACTTAACCAATCAAATCAAATTAAAAAGATTAAGTGAAAAATCCATGGAAATTGATGAATATCTAATTTTAAAAATTCTAAATTTTAAAAAAATATTTAAAAGTAACATTAACATGACATCATCAGTCATAGAAGTCAAGAATATTAAATATCAATTAAATAAAATAAATATTAGGAATGTTGAGACATGCCTATTAATTGTCATATTAACTCCAAAATTGAATGATTTTGGTCCACCAAATTTGACTAATCTTGGGTCCTTGATTCTCATCTTGAGATGTAAGCTCTTACTCACTTTGCCAAACCTATAAATATAAGGGCCACCATAGACCAATTAAAAATCTTGATTGTGTAAAGGTATTATGTAGAAAAGCCTCCAAAACGCTTCACTTATTCCCTTCCAATGAATCTAAAATCACACTAGATAATGCTTGGGGAAGTGTTTTATAAATATTGAACCATGACATTGCTAAATACTTCAATCTCTACATATGGGCACAAACATACATATGAGCCAGCTTCAAAGGGAACATTCAAATGGAAGGTCAAAACATTTTGTTTAACTTTCTACTTCATTATTTGTTGCTTCAAGTCTTGCCCAATCCAAGCACCATGCTTGAGATCTTATGTTTTTTTAGTTTATTATTGATTTTTATCACTAACAAATGAACTAACCTCTTTTTAATTCATGTTTTTACATGGTACTCGTGCTCTAATATCTAGTATTGTTCTTTTGCACCATGTAATTTCTAATGATCTAGTATTGTTTTTTGAGGTGATTGATAAACCTAAGTAATAAGTTTCTATGAAAGAATAATATTATTTTATCATGAAGAATAATACATGGGATTTAGTTCCTCTTCCTAAGGGAAGGAAATTTGTGTGATGTATATAAGACCAAATATGTAGAAGATGGTACTGTAGACATATACAAGGCTTGTCTTGTAAATAAGGGTTTCTCACAAATCAAAGGAGTTGATTATTCTGAGACTTTTTTCCCTATTGAAAATATGGATTTAATTCACCTTATTCTCTCTCTTGTTGCATCATACCAATGGAAAACATACCAGATGGATGCCTTCTTACATGGTGATCTCCAAGAGGAGATCTATATGGATCGACCTCAAGGATTCACTTATTTGTAGATTGCATCATTATTTTTATGGCATCAAACAAGATCTCAAGATTTATATGAGAATATCAATAGTTTTCTTATAGATTATGGCTTTTATCATTGACTTTAGTCATTATGTTTACATCTTAAAGCAAGATAATGAATTTTTTGTTTCAGTGTTATATGCTGATGACTTCATCCTCACTTCTATTTCAGATACCTTGATTTAGGGGACTAATCATAAGTTGAAGGAATGGTTTGATATGACAAATCTAGGATTTATCCACTATTTCCTTGGCCTATAAGTTCTTTAATATCCTATAGGGATTTTTATTGGCTAAAAAAATATACTGCATATCTACTTCATCACTTTTTCAAGGATGATTTCAAGCCTGCTCTCACACCATATCATACAAGTATTGAGTTGAATACCACTTTCACATCTAAGTTGGTTGATCCTAAATTATATTGACAGTTGGTAGCCAGTCTTTAATACTTGATACATACATGTCCTAATATCACATTTTTTGTTAACCTTCTCCCTCAGTTATCCCATGAGCCTCATGAGATTCATTGGCAAGCATCCAAGCATATCATATGTTATATTTAGTTCACTTTATGTATGAACTAAATTTATAAGTTCTAATAAAATAAATTAATATCAATCTAATCTAAATTCAAACCTATGATAGAGAAACAAATAAATAAACCATAAATCACAAACTTTATGCTTTGAATGTGCAATCTTTCTCCATTGCAATATGCATTAGATTTGTTATTTTAACATGTGGTGCTCACTCTTCCAATGCAAAGGAGAATGGGTAGCATTTTAGTGAAAAGAAATTATTTGATTCTCTTTTATTCACTTGTGTATAGAACTATGTTATCATGAGTATAGATTATGATTTCTTGATTGTGTTTATGATCTTTGAAAATGAATATTTGCAACATTACTTATATATTTTAAGAGAAGGGTCCAATGGTGGAGGATCATTTAGACTTTTTCAATGATCCAAATGATCAATGATGGATAACGAGTCCTCACCCATGAGTATGAAGACCAATTCAAATGGTTGAGAGAATCATGGGGTTGGTTAGCTAACTCGGCAATACTAAGTCAATTTTCTTGACAACTTAGGGGATGAGTCATAAGAGGCTGAGAAAGTTGTAAATTTGAATGGGATGAGAGGAAAAAAAGTGAGAGATGTTTTTATGAAGTGTAAAATATAGATTTTATTATTTAAAATAAGGATTTAAGTGTGCATAATTGACTAATTTGACTTTATTCAATTATTTTAATTTGAGAGGAGATGTGATGTATTAATTTAAGAAGAATTATTAATAGATTTAGGTGCATTTAGACACTAAATGAAATTTAGGTGACTACATTTGGCCCTCTTGGAAATAGTGTTGTGAAGTAATACTATTTATAATAATAGTATAAGAAGTAGAGTGTTGATTAAAAAGGAAAAAATTGCCCCAAATGAATGAAAATGAGTGTGATGATGCCCCCTCGAGGGTTTGTGAAAGAAAATGGATAAACTTTTGAAATTGATGAAAATATGAAATGGATAAAGTGATCTGAATGAAATATAAATCAACGTATTTCAGAATTGATGTTAAACTTGCAAGGTTTTGATTGCATTAAAAGGTTTCCCCTAGTTGATGGAAACTAGAGTATGGATTTGAAAAACAATAGTTTTAACCATTCGAAGATTGCACACTTATTATTTTGATAATGATATAGGGATCAATTGAGTGATTTTGGTAATGATATATCCTAGAAATAATAAATTATGGGTCTTAAAATAGAAAAAAATTAAATTTTCAAATAAGTATTTTTATTCAACGCAGATAGATTGTTGCAAGATTTTGAAAATAAGTTCAAAATGAATTGACTTACTATTTCTAAAAAGTTAAGAAGTGAGTTGGATGAAGGGATGGGGGGGATTTTTGGTAGTATAGAAGAATATAAGTAGAATAAATGGGGATTATAAAATCATTTGTGTAATTTGATTATCAAGGTTAGTTACTAAAAATTATGATTTGAGATATTTTATCTAAGGCTTGTGAGGAAACATGGATCATATTCCACACCATGAGCACTGAGCAGAGCAAGTGAGGAGATTTTAGAGACCTAAGAAGAGTGGACCTCCGCTAAGTGAATTTATTTTTGAAAATATTTACATTCATTATCATCTATTAGGACTTATATTTAAAGAAATGAAATCATTTCTATCAAAATGATGATTTTGGAGTCGTAATCAGTGATTTTATTGTGGAAAATAATGATTTCTAGAAACATGGTAGTAATTTTGCAAAATAGGGTAGCAATTTCATGTTAATTAAAAATGTAAATTTTATTATTTAACAGCAACAAATTTTTTCAACCTAGTAGTGAAATCATTAGGTATATAAGTAATTTTGCTTGAGGTAGTAGTGAATTTGTGAAAAGGGGTTAAAAGTGAATTCAAAGGAATTAATAATGAATTTACAAAGTGTAGTAGAAATTTTGTGCTATATAAGGAATGAAAGAAGAATGATAAAATGGAATGAAAGGAAAAATGTTTATGTGATTGATATTTTTTGTTTTTTCTATTTTGAGTAAGTATTTAGAATGATGAATGTAATGCTAAGTAAAAGTAATTAAATGCTAAAATTTGTGATTTATAGGAGGGATTATAAGTGTTGGTGATGCAAGAGCAAATCTTTGTAATGATGGTGCAGATGGTGAGCTTAACTAAGTATGAGTTTGGCATATTAAATGTGAGTGGATTATCCTATATTACATAGATGTCAAAGTTTTGATTCGATAGATATCTATTGAAAACATTGCAAGAGAGATGGCACAATGAAATGAGCACATTTCACTTATCAATAGTGGAGATGACTATTACACTAGAAGATGTGTATTAGATTTTGGGTATCTTGATATGAGGTAGACATGTTTATTAGGGATAGGGTCCATATGATGTTACATTATACTATATTTTTTGGTGATGGTTTGATTTTAGTTTTTAGAGGAAGGATTGGTGTAGATTATTCTACTGATTTAGATATGGATTCTCTTAATATCATATTCATAGTTGTTGTTAGTGACATGTTGCTTCCTAACAAGGGTGGGTTATTATGTCCCATTGGTTTTTTAGATCTGATTGGAGACACGATGGATATGGGAGAGAGATTTGCGTGGGTTCCATGTGTGTTATCACACTTATACCATAATTTACATCACTTTGTATATTTAGGTTGGGTAGAGATTGGACCATCAACACTAATACAGGTCTAATATTGGGAGCACATTGCCATTTAGAGGCATTTTGGGCATATGAGCACATAATTTGATTATGAATCAATGGCATAAGAATGGAATTTGATTATTAGGACATAAAAACTACATTTGGGATATCTAGATTTTTATAGAAGGGTGATTGATGAGGTAGGCAATGATCAAATCACCTGGATACCTTTTAGGGAGATTGTGTTTCAATGTCCACATGAGGATCTTCACATGGACAACATGATGACCCCTTGTTACATAATCCAGAGGCATTTTTATACTATAGAGAGATATTACCCAGATAGGATGATGAGACAGTTTGGTTTGAGGTAACATATACCAGCTAGACTAAAAGTTTATCCACATTCTATGAGGGAGAGACCATTGTGGGGTATGATTACTGATCTAGCCATCATTAATCATAGTTTTTACATATTTATAGATGATTATATGGAGTGATCGAAAAGATGTCATTGATGTGGGAGTGGTTGATGATAATATAAATTGGTAGGCTTGATAGAGACCATTGAGATTGATTATGCCATATGGACTACCACGGACATGGAGGCATAAATTCATGGCTAGCCTAAGTAGACAACCATGAGTTAGATTTTTAGGATCCTCAAATAATATGGTTGCTAGTAGATATATAGGATTATCATGATCACAAGTATGAAGTAGATAATGTACTATGGAGGCTAGCTAACTACATGATGTGTAGATCATAGACGTGGAGGATATTAAGAGTTTGTGCATTGTAAGGGTTGACATTGATGTTGATACAGGGATGAATATTGATACAAAGTAGATTATTGGAGGAGATACCCCATTGGTAGAGGTAGATAATAAGGATGATGATGATGATGTAAGATAGGACACTACCATAAGAGCAACATATGACACCCAAACAGATAGAGGGGATGTGGTTGGATCTTCACATGCTTCAAGATCTTCAGAGGATCATGCACTTATTAATAGACTTTGAGATGATATTAAGGCTTAGGACAAAGGGATAGATGGATTACAATAGAGGTGGCCAGGTTATAGGGTGTAATAGATGGTAAATGTGATCAGGATGCTAAGATCAAATGATTATATTTTGAGGTGGATAGATTATAGGGTACTATATATGGGATGGAAAAGGATGTTATGACTATAGGATTGATTACACATGATTTAGGGACCCAGATGCTAGATTATACATCACTGACATAGCATTATAGGCATGAGAGGGATATATCTTAGACTAAGCTTGTAAAGGCTAGAATTTTATTACCTTGAAAGGGGTAGATAGCCACTTTGGACAAAGCAATGAAGTCCATGGATTAGGCCACATGCTACAAGATCCTATATGAGGATGGTGTACCATGAACTCAAAGGGAACCATATTTTATAGATTACTCTATTAGATGATCATCATCTACTAGATCTATTTAGTTGATGCAGTCAAAGAGGTCAGTGAGATAGTTACAATGTGTGATGGGTCTTCCACGAGGTACACCATGACATGGAAAGCTATTATTGAGACTAGACACTCTGTCTAAGGGATAGGATGAGACATAGATATAGGTGATATTTTGATAAATGGAATCATTAATGTATATGTATATTGAGATGTACCTTTGTGTGTGTCTATATATATATATATATATATATATATATATATATATATATATATATATTCATGATGGTTTTATAAGACTTTAGACTATGGATATTGGACATTGATAGACTATTTAATGGTTTATATGGATTTTATGCATGTTTGATAGATGTATGGATACATGGTAGCATCAGTTATATTTATTGCATTTTGATTTATGTTAGCATGTTTTAATTCCTTTGGCATATTTATTATGGAGTATGACTTATGTAATTATTATATGATGTGTATATATGTGTCATGTGACACAACTTCATTTCCTTTGTTTTTGTTATTTGCATTGGATTTCCAACAATATTTGATCTTTGGGAAACCTGATTTTTAATATAACATAAAACATAGTATCACTAATGATATTAAATAATAATAATTAATGTTGATGTTTTAATAATTTGAACAAAATAAAGAATAAATTTTTTTTTAGTAAAGTATGTCATGATATAGTCATAACCATACTATATATGCATTTCAAAAAATAATCTTTGTTAAACACATAAAAAACAATAAGTAACAACAAGATGGGAAAACAAAATTAATCTAAATGATTTTTAAAATGACAATGTAAATAAAGGTAGTCTAAATGATTATAACATACCAAATGATAATTTGCAAGAATTTGAAACAAGAATGACACACAGAACTAAACAAAGAGTAATTCAAGAATTGAGCACACTTGATAAAAGAAAGCAAAATAACCATTTGGAATGGCTAGAGATAAAATGAAGGAAAGTAACCAAATTAATTTTTAAGGATAATGAAATTGATATAATTAATTAAGTGAATTGTTAGAGACAGAAAATAATCAATACAACAGTGAAAAAAAACAAAGGGTGTAAAAAGGTTGAAAAGTTGTAAACAAAGACAATTGAAGCAAAAACTAGACAATTAGATCCAAGAGTGAGGCTAGGAACCAAAAAATTAAGGTAAAATGCAAAGGATAAGCTAATACAAATTTGGGGAAATGGATGATGGGGAAGGTGTTGGCCGAGCTGACCCTAGAGACCCCATGTCTCTAAGATTTGCCTACATAATCCACCTTAGACAAAGTTTATGTGGGGATATTAGGTCAAATGTTGTTCTTAAAATAAAAGAAGTGATGATAAAGTGGATGATTTATGAATCATTTTTTTAATGTTTAATGAAAAGGATGCACAGTGACCCACCCAAGAAGGAACAAACAATGTGGAAGATAGTTTTTTAAAATGGTAGATGTGGTAAAATTGATGTTTTTTGGAGGTTTTTATGTTGTTTTTTATTTTTTGTATTTTTTAAATATGGGATATAATATACATTTTTTTAATATCATGAATACAAATTCAGGTTCACATATAGGAAGAAAAACATTGAACTTTAGCATGTTATAGGATAAATGACTAACAACTGACAAACTGATAAACTTGGAATATATAATGGATGACTGAAAAGAGTGATACCCCCAAGTAACTAGGGTAGTTATATACAATGGATTATGCATGGTGTTAGAATCCTATTTTTCACCATGGCACTTATCCAAAGTGCTAATAAACTAGTTTTCACATCTTAACGATCTATGTACACATTTTTTTATTATTTTGACTTTTTTTGTATATTTGATTTGTATATATTATTTTTTATTTTAGATATTGGATATATCAATCATAGAATATAAAATAAATTTTAGGAATATCAAATTTTAAGGTGCATGATTTTCATATTTTCATCAAGCTGCAATAGAGAAATAACCACATGAGGCACGATAAATAGGACACAAATAAGGTGATATACATATACACTTGATAAGATCGACTATTTAGAGTTGTATGACTTTATGTAGTCATATAATAATGTAAAATATTAGTTGTTTTATTGATAAAATTTAGAAAAAATGAGCATGGATTTACCATACCTAGGTGGAGGATACATTTCCAAGCCAAAGTGGCTCAATATATAGCACAAATGTGAGAAAAGAGAATAAGTGTGCAAGAGAGAGAAGATAGAAAAGTGTCATATATGTTAAAACAAGAAGAGGAGTTAGGAAACAATATTAATCAACTTATAAAACCATGTGTAGATCATCTTCAGGTGCTCTAGCTGTCCAAGTGGCATGAAAGGTTAAAATGCATGCTTAACACCTTGACTAGCCCTTTGAAACTCGTCTTCTTCTTGACATGTTGAAGTATAAGTGTCTTTATTTGTGGTAATATAAGATTCTCCTATATTTTTTATCTACTCTTGACACTTCTCATCTGACCCCAATAGGTTCCTCTTAACACATCACCTCTTTCTCATGCAAGGTGTCTAGAAGGCTCTTCATCTCCTTATGCCTATTTCGCAAACAAGTGTCAAAACTTGGTTTCAGTTACTTTAGCTCATAAAAACTTAATGTATGAACTTTTTGACTCATATTAGACCTAAAAAAATCCATTTTTATGTTTCAAACTATCCCCAACAAGTCACTCTCTACCAAAATCCCTAATTAGGCTTCATTCCTTGTAGCCTTTTTTCCTATTTTTCTCTTGTGTGGGAATTGTATGGATTATCTTGATAAAATAAAATCATGTCTAGGACCCTCTATCCTCTTATATTTTTATGTCAAATTTTATGAGTTGAATCTAAGTATAAGTCTACTTTTTTTGCCTATCTCTTCTGCCAATTAGGCTTAATTAGGCCTATAGACCTCAAAAATGAATTTTGGCTCTAAAATCCTCTTTCACTTGTGAAACCTATGGAAAATGTGTGATTAAATTTACCCATTATAAAACCAATCTCCATGTCAAGTTTGGGATTTTATGACATTGTGATTATATCCAAACCATGAAATGACAAAAAACAAGCCCTTCACAAGCCTATTTGGACTACCTTGAAAAATTGAGTTTATTTGGTCACTTCCATGGTTTTTTGAGAAAAATTATTTATTTTAGGAGATGAAATAAGTCCCATAAGACCTCCTCCAGTGATTTAAAATTATTCATCTCTATAAAATCCCTACAAAACACCAAAACACATAAAATAAGGGATTTATGACAATTTGTATAATAGTCTGTATAACTCAAGTACATTTTAAGAACATCCTTGGAGTAATTAACAACATCCAAGAGTTTTTAGGATCAAGTTATGGAATTTGATGTGATTTTTAAGTCGATCTCTACAAACTGATCATTATAGCCCTCCTAGGTATCTTGGAGATGGTTTGGGTTCTTAAGTATGATTCATAAATATGGATGTATGAATCCTCCAACCAATTCCAAAAATTGAAATATATTATGGTAGTGAACTTCCCATAGGATCACAAGGTACCATGCATCTTCTCTGATCTATACTAAGCAAAATAATCTAGCCTCTTAGGCTGGTAATGAACATTTAAGAGGTCTAAGAGAAAATGAGGTCTAATGGTACATGTTTTAGGTCTGATTTGACCTCAAATAACCTATATGAGGTATGTGAGTTGTTCATTGACATCTTCAAATAGGTTTCTTACCTCCTTATTTCATCAAACATCCTAAAACTCTCATTTCTCTAAGCTTAGGATTTACAATCCCAAATGACTATATAATCCTGTATGACTATTTTCATCCCTTTTTTCTCTCTATCAGGATGTCTATGCTTCATGAAATGTTTTTGTATGTTTCTCACTTTCCCCTCAAGGCTTTTCAAGGCTCATTCAACTCTACTAGTTTGTTCATCACCTTTTTGTTGATTGCCCATATAGGACTATGTTTTTAACTTAGACTGCATGGATAAACAAGTTAATGACTATGATACCTTCAAGTTTATTAACCTCTAATCACATATTCAAACACAATTTTATCCAGTATCATGACATATATATGAACTTGTAGATGCATATATGGTAGTAGTCTTGTCAGCTCCTCAACCTCTATTGCTTTAGGTGCTTAGAAACCTTCATACATTCCATATTTATTTCAAACCTGACACATCACAATGTTTCTATGGCATATATAACCTTTATTGACATTGGAACCATGGATATACCTTGTAATTTCATAACTATAGGTGGTAGGTGAATATGAGGACTGCAACTTTGGGTAAGAATCTTGAAAAGTACAAAGTATGGCAGTTGGGCTTAAAGATAATTTCCTCCAAAGGCATCATCATATAAAACATGCAATTTTAACCTCAAGTTTTTGTTGAAACACATATTTAAACATCACTCAAATCACCTTGTATGCAGAAGCAAATAGAAAACATAGTCTACCAAGTGGATGGAGATTTGACCTCCTCTTCAAACATGTATGAATTGATTAGGTGACCAATAAGCCTTGAATGAATTTAGAGAGTATTATAGTAAAATAAATAACCATTAAAATGAAATTTACCACCTAGAAAACTCAAAAAAGTAGGAAAAAGGCAATCATTTGCAAATAATGCAGAAGAACCATTTTCCATGCTAAAAGGACATCCACACGTGTCACTAAGATGAATGAATGTTTTTAATGAATATAAATACATATGATATTTTTTTCCAATTGGTTTCAATCTTTCATGATTTAAAAATTTATTATGGAGTTGATCCAAACTCAGTTTGTGGGGTTTTGAGTTCTAAAAAATAATTTGGGATCTCAGCGATTGTTCATAAATAAAATAACATTAATAAAATGACCAATGCCATAAAATTAAATCCTATAGGGGTCAAAAACTTTGGCCATAATTTAAGCCTCCAACTCTAACCGTACTACCTATACCATCTACTTGAAGTTGGCCTTCACTAGCTTGTGAAGGGGACAATGAGAGAGAGAAGAATATGTCTACAAATTTTTAACTAAGAATTTATTATAATTTTTTTTCCTAACCTTTATAATACAAAAGGATACTCTTCAACTATTTTCACTTGCCCATTTCTTCAACATGTCCATACAACTTCCTCTAATTCTTCAAAGTGGTATTGAACTCTAATAAATTGACTTTATTTGACAAGATTATAGGTGTGGCTTTTGATTAAATACTCTAAGATATTTTTAATGAGTGTTTTACAAATTTTTAAGTTAATTAACTTTGAAAAACATAAATATTACCCAAAATCACCCTTTTATGCATATTCAACACCTTACAATTAGAAAATGCTCTTCAAACTTTATAAAAACGCATGAAATATTTTTAAAAGGTGTTGTACATGTATAAAATGTCATTAATAAACCCTCATAAATGACACACCTTGACCATTCCTTATTTCCTCATGACACCATAGGCTAATTTTGCATATAATAGTTTAGTGAACAAATCAATAGGAAAATCATAATTTTAGATTTTTAATGGGAGAAATTACCAATTGTAGAATAAGTTAGTGATTATGCAAAAGCATTTTCAAAGCATATACATTAGTTTCAAGAAGTGAAGATAAATCTATAGGAAAGTAATGAGAAGTAGAAGTAAATGTTAGAAGAAGGTCAAAGGTATTTGAAGAAGGAGATTTAGCTATTGTTTACTTGAGGAAATAAATATTTCCAACATGAACATTCATCAAGTTGAATTACAAGAAAATTGGCCTATGAAAAATTGTGAAGAAAATCAATGAAAATGCTTATGAGGTGAGTTTAACACAAAATTTTGATATATCTATAGTATTTAATGTTTTAGATTTATATGATTTTCATGGATAATATGGAGAATGTAATAATATTAATAAATATATTTGTGGTAGTAGGTACCAAAGAAGAATAGAAAAAAAGATAACACGTGTTCTAGATAAGAAGATAGTACACAAGGCAAGGAAGTTATAACAAGTATCTAGTATAGTGGGAAGGCCTAGACCAAGAAGAAAACACTAGGATTTAAAAATTAGGAGCTAAAAAATATTGAAAAGAATAAATGGTAGGATTTCAATAATGGAAACTCGTAGGGATGAATTATTTTCAACCAGAGGAGAATAATGCGAAGACCAAAATTCTAGAGGCCATAAGTTTTCATCCATAACTATGTTTGAGCTATCATTTATGCCAAAATGATCATCTCAAAACATTTAATTGATCCATAACCCATCCTATCCATTTAGTGATGTTTCAAAAAAAATTTAAAGGCTATACATGACCATCTAAAGGTTTGAAAATGTATTCTATTATGTTTTCTAGAATTTTTCCATTTTTAGAAAGTGTATTTTTGTATTTTCAATTTCAATTGGTCGATTAGGTTAATTTTATGTTTATATTATATGTGGAGATTTCTACTCCCATCTAAGATTGCATGTAAAAATTCTAAAAATAGAGGTTGAAAAATCACTAGAATACTAAAGTTACTAAAAATAATAATTTTCTATAAATTGCATGGGTTAATTATCTTTAAGTAACTTTTGATTTATTTATATTTTTTAATTATGCATGTCAGCTCCAATTCTGAGTTGATATTTATTTAAATACAAGATTTTAAGTCTTATGTAGTATTTTACTCATTCAACAAGAAACAATAGAGAAGTTTACTTTTATGCAATTTTTTATTTTTATTCCTATGGATATTCTCCTTAGCTAGTATGTGTTTTCATCAAAAATAAAGATCTTAAAGACATATTTAAGAGAAAAATTCTTGGCCATTACATGAGTTCATTATTTTCAATAAGTTCAAATATTTTTTATTACTTATGTTGTATTTTCCAAGGTTGTGAAATGAATATTCTTTCCTTAAACAATCTTAAGTATATAGCAAACACATCGACTACATCTTTTACCAAGTTTAATATCAAACCAAGCTAGAAGTTAAAATCTAGAGAACCTAAAATGGAAATGACCACAATGGTTAGTGTAGTGTAAAATTAACCTTATCCGTTCATCTTATCTAATGTAGCAAAGAGATAATTTACATTATTACCTAAGTCTCCAATTTCAATACTTAAGAAACTTATGGATTTTCATCTTATATCTCTCCCTCCTCCCATAGAATTTGATATGAGTTAACCTATACCAAATGGATATGATGCTAATGCATATTTTGATTATCACAAAGGACCTCATAATTCTAAAAATAAATGGTATACCTTGAAACATTAGATTCAAGATCTTATTGATAACCAACAAATTACATTTGATGATCCTCCATAGGATTTAAGTTCACAACTTGGTGACCATAAAAATCAAAATATATTTGACATTCCTCTACAATATAATTCTATGAAAGAGCCAAAATTGAAAATGGCATATAATACACATCCCCCTCCGTCACATTATGGGCACCCATTAGATGGGAATATTAACATTTGTACATGCACAATATCTTTTTTGGTTTAAAGACATTTTATTTCATATGATGATAGTGAAATTATAAATGAATCAAATATTCATTAATTATTTATTTGATCATACCTTGATCATCAGCCCATACATAATGTTATGATTGATAATGGTGCTAGTGACAATATATGTACCATGATGTCACTTACACATTTAAGATATACACATGATGATTTATACCATTTGACCAAAATGGTCAAAGCATTCTATGAAAGCATTATATGTAACATCACAACACATTATTGGTGAGATTTATCTACCTTTAAAAGTTATCCAATTGCATGTGATTACTAATTTTTTAGCTATAACATTTATAGGAGTCTTTGATATGTTATTTGGATGACCTTGGATACATAAAATCTGCACAATACCTTTCTTAGTACATGCGTGTATCAAATACATTCATACCAATAAGGTAGCCATAGTTTCTGTAATTCCTTATGAACATTCACTTGAACAAGATAAGTTTATTCCCATATAAATAATTATACAACCTATTAAGTTTAATCTTCCATAAAAGGGTAAGAACCAAATAATTCTATTTCCTAGTCAACCCATATTTGAGATACCATGTCACCATAGATACACAATAGATTCCACATAATCCTCATCTACATCTACATGGTCTACCTAGTTGCTAAAAATAAACATGTTCCAATTATAGCTACACTGAATAAACCATAGAGAACTAAGCCATGGGATCTAGAATAAAGTGATAAATGATGGAAAATCTTTGTTTGGTTTAATCGAGAAATAGCATATACCCAAAGTTTAGTGTTATTTAAAATAACCACCAATTTAATGGGTTATGATATTATGTGGCTCACATATCCTTTTGTGATTAATGAATTGGGGGTCATTCTTGACAAAATAGAGGTGAAACCAAAGGTTTTGTGTTTTAATATATTATTTTTACTTTTACATTTTATTTTGTTGTTTTTTATTTCTCATGTGATCATATATATAACATTCATGATCTTACACCATAAGTGTTATTTACAGGTATTTTGAAATTAGTTTTTATGTGTTAGTCACATAATCCTTTGTGAAAATAATTTCTTATAGAAGGATATAAGTTATTACATTAATAACATTATCCCTAATTTTATTATAACCATATATTATAGTATGTAAAAAAATAATATTTATGACTCTAAATTGATAAATGTTAAACTTATCCCATGATAGTAGCTTCCTATACATGTGTTGGTAGTTGTAAATGTTACCTAAAAGACTATGGTAAAAGTTTCAAGAGTAATATATTATTGAACCTTGAATTGGCTTTTATTACTAATTATTGTATTAGGGATGAAAAATACTTACATGAGATAAATTTATTGATGTTAATGGTTATACCTTGAATAAATCTGCTCAAGGTCCTACTTCAAAGTTGTTGATTGTGTTATTAATTTAGGAGGGTATTATGCCATTTTATGTAAATTATTTTTATTTCTATTGATTATTAAGTGCATAATGGATAAAAATAATAAGTAATAGGAATCAACTAGAGAAAAGTCATTTGTTAAATATTATCATGAGTTAATTATCTTACCCATGGGGAACAAGTACTTTAAAAGAATTACATTATATATATATATATATATATATATATATATATATATATATATATATATATATATATATATATATATATATATATATATATCTGTGTGTGTGTGTGTTGTGGATATGTATTCTCATAAACTTATATTGAACACTACACCCTAGATATATGATTTGAATGTTACCATTAGTGTTTTTCTATCTTTTTAATTTAGTCAGTTGACCTCCATCTTTCCAGTCTTGTAATTCTAAATTTTGTTTATATCTATATGATTTTTTTTCCCCTTAATATGAGCTACGAGGTTGTTAGATAAACATTATTATTAATATTTTGATTCCTATTATATTAGGATAATATTTAAAGGTGATAATTAAAGTTTGAGGTTATATTAAAATGTCAGTCCTTCCTTCAAAACTTGATGATTCTATGAAAATTAAAAATATTTTTGAATGTTTAATATGAATAATGGAGCCTATGTAATAACACTTTCTTAAATAAACCCTAGTTAGATAGACTAGTGATGAATTAGACTTGTATCCATTGTGTAATGGAATTTTAAATTCAATGTTATAGCCTCATTTTGTATATTTCTTCCAGTCTACTTTGATTGATTAGATAAGCATATCATATGAAATCCATTCTTCCCTCTTGAGGTCTAGTAGTATAGAACATAACTTGATTCAATTTATATACAATTAAAAATCACTTAGCTATTAGTAATGCCTAATTACCATGCAAAAGATGTTTTCATTTTTCTACTAAGATTATAATTATTTGGAGTATAGATAATAAGGGTAAGTGGATGGAATTTTGCGGCCAAAATGGGGTCTTAAGTGGACATGTTGAAAATTAAAATGGGATTGAGACATCTACACTCTAAATTTGAATATCCTATAACATGAATTGTAGCATTTTGAGTCCAGTTTCTAATACAATAAAAAAATTAAATGGTCAAGTATAGCATTTTAGTATTACATTCACATGAAATCGGCCATTTTATTGATTTTATTATAGTTTTTTTAAATTGTCAAACTTCATGCATGACCTTAGCTAATGTTTATAACATTGAATCTTTGTACATAAAAAAATGTAAATCTAATTTTGACTATAATATTGATGTCATTTCCCTAGCTAAATAGACTATTTTAGGGTTTAGGGTTTTAAGGTTTAGGTTTTAGGTTTAGGATTTTTTGATTTAGGGTTTCAAGGTTTAGGTTTTAGATTTATTGTTTTAGGGTTTAGGGTTTAAAGTTTAGGGTTTAAGTTTTATATTTTAGGGTATAGGGTATAGGTTCAAGTTATGAAAGTAATTGGGGAAATTTTGAGGTTGTTGAAACTATTTGTGACTACAAAATGTGATTTTGGGCTCAATTGATTGTACAAAAGCATCATCAAGTCAATGTAAATTTTGGTCAATAGGTCAAATATTGATTATGTATAGGTGATGATTGTTTTATAGGGTCTCTTAGGATTTTTTGGAGTCCTTATAATTTCAAAATTATGTTTTTTGGAGATAATGCATTTTTTCATCAAAATGAGAAATTTGAAATTATTGTAAGGGTTTATGACTATTTTAACATGTTGTAAAAGAAGTAAATCTATATAAATCGGTCATATGGTTTAATTTCATGTCCTAAGTGTTTCTCAACCTTCAACCTAACCTATACATGTTTAAAACCCAACCAATATGTTTCCAATGTAGAAGGGATATTATTTAAGACATGTTGGGAGATAAGTCATAAGTTATTGAGAGATCCTTGGTGGATAAAATAAAAAGAGACAAAGAATAATCATTATGTAAAAATTTATATAATTATAATAATAAAAGATGGGTCAATAAAACAATAAATATAAGAAAAAAGAGTAGATAAGGGTGGTTGGTGAAGGTCTGTATAGTCTATACATGAGTTCTAAGCATAAATGAATAAAATAAGATTTGTTATGAATGTAAATGTATTATCAGACTTTATATACATGTGATTAAACATTCATTGATTTTTTACATCTTTTTTATCAAGTTTTTGGTGTTTCTTAGGGTTTTAGAGGTCTAACAAAGGGTATTTATTGACACAACCTAGGTAAGAAAGTATATTTTGTATGGTATGTTGATTGTTCAAACTTAGAAACCACTTGAAAGATTTGAGACAAAATCTAAGGGTTATAATCCAAGTGATATATATATTTTATCATTCATAAAACATGACAAATCATCAAGTTTATGCTCTTAGGTTATGTATATTCTATCAAACCCTAGGTCAGGGTTTAACTCATAAAAATTGAGATATCTTTCAAATGAACCCTCAAAAACCTATGAAATTTTATAGGTATATGTAATAGATTATGTTTTAAGTGAAACAATTTTTTTTCAGTCCTTGAATACCACTGAAGGTGAATATATTTATGATTGAGTTTCTGTAGACTTGCAAGTACTATGAAAATGGGGTTTTAGCTTATTAAAACATCAAAAAATATTCAATTTTAACCTGCCAAGTGTCTTAAAAATGTGTATAAGAGTTAAAGGGGATGATTGAAAGGTGATAAAATTGGTTTGAGTGTTTTTAGGTATCTAGGGAGTCACATGCAAAATAAAATTAGAGAATAGGTCTGTAAATAGGCCTAGAAACCCTATTTGAATTTTTTTTTTTTTTTTTTTTTAAATTAAAAGAATGAGTTAGAGAGTATGAAACCTTGTAAGGAGGTAAAAAAATATGTCATTTAATTTTTAAATGTGTTTTCAAGATCTATTTACCTATATACCTCAAGTTATAACCTATTGATTAGTTTTTAAATTTATGTGCAATGCTTAAAAGATAGAATTTGGTGTTTGTTTAATAAAATGATAACAGAAAAAGAATTAGAAGTATGGTCTAGATTGAAATAACAAAGAGAGGAGTTTATAATATTTTTAAACATATAAATAACCATGTTTAGGTATAATGATACCAATTTTGAGGTTAACACTTATATCTTAGAAGTTCAAAGAGCACACAAATGTTGATTAGTTCCTTGTTAGTGAAGATAGTAAAAATCCATGCATAAAAATATAATGAAACTAAACACTCTTTCCTAAGAACTAGGGGTAGCATAACATAATGAACAAGATCATAGAATAGAGATAAAAACACATAATAATTTTACCTCCTTTATCAAAATTGATGTCCACTTGTTGTCATAAGGATGTTTGTGCTCGGTCTATGACATTAAAGCCTCTTATCAATGCTTCTCCATATTGGTATCACTTCTCCAATGGTCACTTGTGGCTTTGATTTAATTTTTCTTGGGTTGGTGTGAATTTTGGTATCAAATGGGCATTATAATTACTTTTATGGCTTCTTGAAGGCATTCCTGTAGAATAACCTTACACATAAAATCTTGTTTGGGTATGGTGTGGGCACTTGTATTTATAGTTATAAGAACTAACTCTAACCCTAGGGAGTTTTGGTTTAGTTCTAAGTTTGGTTGAGTCCAAAATAACCTAGGTTGAGTCAGATTAACCTTGGGTTGGGTCAAAGCACTCATGAAGTCTTGACAACTCATTTTAGATATTTGTGAGGTTATGACTCACCTTTTTGGAATATTTAAGAATTAATAAATCATTTTATTATCTCCTTTGACCTTAGACTTTATATTTGGCTAAAAATTCTTGTTTAGATAAATAAAATTCACTAATTCAACTTGTAATTTTTACTTAAGCAAGTTAAGTGAGTTTTTATTTTTAATTAATATTAATTAGTGATTTTTGGCTTTTGGAAATTATTTTAAATATTTTGAATTAATAGCTTGGCATGCCAACAATAACAAATTATTGGGTTGTAATTTGAATAGAGTTGAAACTAAACTAGATTATTAGTGCATACAGGGTAATAAATAAAATAAGCAAGTAATTAAATCCCTTACATGCATGAATTTAGGTATTCAGGTGATTTCCAAGCTTAAATTACATCATTTACTAGAAATTGATCTGAATCATGATTTAGGCACAAAAGTGACCAAATTTAGTGTCTACAATTTTACCCTATTTGAGAAGGCTATGCGAGACATAGTCATAGTAACACATTTTCAAAAAATGCAAAAGTTGTTAAGTTTAATGGTTCATGCCCTAGGGTAGTTGATTAGCCCTTAGTGCCCCCTCGAGGGAATGGGTGAAAAAATAAATTTATCAAACATTCCCTTGAGATGAATAAAATGATATGATATAAATGGTAACGAGGCTAGAACTAATAATTTACCAAAAATAAATTATAGTTAGTAATGGTGTATAAGTCACTAATTTTCCCAAAGGTGGTTATAATCAATAACATAGGTTGGGGACATTGATTTTCCCAAAGGCATTATAATTAGTGGTAAAGTAAATTTTCCCTATAGGGTGGTGGAGTCATTGATTTTCCCAAAAGGTAGTTATAATCATTAATTTAAGGTGGGACATTGATTTTCCCAAAGGTGGTTATAATCATTAGCACTAATATTTTCCCCTGTAGGGAGGTGGAGTCACTAATTTTTCCAAAGGAGGTTATAATTAGTAACAGAGAGTGGGATGTTGATTTTCCCAAAGGCATTTATAATCAATGGAAATGATATTTCCCCTATAAGGTGATGGAATTGATATTGATTTTCCCAAAGGATGTTATAATCAATAACAGAATGGGGGACACTAATTTTCCTAAAGGCAGTTATAATTAGTGGCATGGATTTACCCTAGTAGGGTAGGTGGAGGGATAAAATAATGATTTTCCCAAAGGTGGTTATAATCATTAAATTAGTCAAAAAATAATGATTTACCCACAAAGAGTTATAATCATTCACACATTTAAATTATGTGATTTAAAATGTGTTTACCCTAGAAAGGCAAGATATATTTTTGATCGATCGAAAAAGAATTTGGCATAGCTTGGAAAATTGGTGATGGGATATAATGTGAAAAAATAGATTTACAATGAGTTATAAAAGAGTAACAACACATTTATATCCTATGTTTTAGTACAAAGATACATGTTCACACAAACATGTAGTATAGGTAAAAAATAATGTTGTTAAATGGGTCTTAGAAGAGGCCCAAAAATATAATCTAGTTATAACACAGGCAAAAAATAAGGTATGTAGGATCAAACGACATGGAAAATAGACCACAAATGTAAAAAATACACTACTTGGACTGCATGGAATGAACTCTATGCCCTAGGGGGTATATGGGGTGAAAAATAATTCATTTTCACCCTATCCATTTGATTTTCTAAGATTTGGTTTCTTTCACTAATGAGTTCAAAAAAATGTCCCACAGAGGAGCTAGACGACACGTTTTAAACGAAGTGAGGGATCACATGAGACCACCCTAAAATGGACCACTAGTGATTAGCTCCAATTTTTTCATTAATTATCTTTTTACTATATTTAATGTTATGTTTAGGTCATAAAATGGTGAATTAACCCTAGAAGTCAAAAACACCTAGTCTAGGGACCCAATAGGGGTCCAGCGTTTAGGAGAGAAACAAATAGGCTTAGTAGGCTTAGGAATAGGTTTAAGTAAAAAAAAATATTTAGGTAGATGGAATTTTGGCATAGTTTTGGCATATGTCATTGTACTTGTTGTATTGGCATATTGATGTATTTTGAGACACTATTATGATATGTATATATATTTGATGTATATGACATTTGAGACACATTGACATTCATTTTTGGGTCCTTTGAGTTTGATGTGTGTGTGTGTGTGTGTGTGTGTGTGTGTGTGTGTGTGTGTGTGTGTTTGTGTAATGCCATGTTTTTATCTTTTGTATCTCATGTTTAACATTTATTGAGCATTATGGATGCTTAACATCATTGATTTTTATGTTCATGTATGCTCTTTGATTTACTGATTTGTCATATATATGAGATATTAATCTATTATTATATGCTTATGTTTCATGATGTTATATATATGAACACATTAGAAATCATGTTTATCTATTTATTACTCATTGATTTAGGCCTCTGTTTGGGTATTTAGTTAGTTTGATCTCAAAGAAATACTACCATTACATTGATTGAATAGTATCTATATGCCTGATTTTTGTTGTAGCTTTTGATATTATGCAGCATAGTTATAAACAATCATAGTTACAATACATACCCTAAGCATGGAAAATTTAGTTTAAATGAAAATATAAATAACCTATGAATAAGATATGAATAATCAAATCCTAGGTGTAAATATAACAAATAAACTAAGTGTAAGACTAAATACAAACGTTCACAATGTAAGTACATGATATGGATAATCAAGAATTAAGTGTAAATAAAATGTAATATACCCATGAAAATTGATAAAATATCAAAAAGATAAAAAGGTAAATAAAAAAACTAGCAAATAATAATGAACTAAACAAATAGAAATAAATAAACAAGGCAATATAAACAAAACAACAAATAAAAAAAATGAAACATAGACAGACTAAAAAAATTATACAAACAAACAAACAAATAAGCACGAATAAACAAATAAAATAAATAAACAAGGTGAGATAAGCAAAACAAACAAACTAATCAAACTCAAACAAGATAACAAACAAATAAACAACAATACAAACTATACAAAAAAAACACATAAAATATAAAATATAAATAAACAATCAAAACATACCAAAGAAAATAAAATTTCAATAAACAAACTATTCTAAACACACAAAGGAAAATAAACAAGCTAAGCTAAATACACATCAATATACAAATAATGTTAATCATAATGTTAGTATAAATAGAATATAAATAATTCATGCATGTGTAATAAAGGTGTTACTCTTGGCAATAGGTGACCCATAAGCTAGTATCAATGACACAAGTAAAACAACACAAGAAAAAATAGCACAACCTTGTCCCTAAGCCATAGAAATACAACAACAAATAGGTACAATGACAAACATTTCCTCTAGGCTAGAGAGAGAAATGATACAAATAAGATGAAAATATTCCCCTAGGATATAGGAGATAATGATACAAACAAACAAAATTTCTGAAATAGAAGAAAAGTAAGGGCTAGCCGAGCTGACTCCAAATGCACTAGGAAAGAGAAATTACCTACATAGTCCCATGGACACTAGGTCCAACATGAACTAAATGAAACATGTAGCTCTCCCAGGATATGGGATAGAAAAAAATTGATGATAAGAAAACAAGATTGTTTTATAGAGGAACACGGGAATGGTCTCACAAAATGTTGATTACATAGGAAAAGAGGGATGACATTCACAGTCATGAAATCATTAACACAAACAAATTATGCAAGCATAAGAGAGCATGATTTAGGATAAAACCAAACTAAAAATCAAGATATGATTATACACTAATGAACTAAATTGGTAATTCATAGTGTTTACTACATATATGGATTGGAATGAGAATGAAGTCATAAAAAAGTGAGAGCATTGGCTGAGTTTACTTATAAAATAATGAGAGTGTAATAAAATAATAAGGATGAGGAAACTAAAGGACAAGTGATTAATTTTGAAATAGCCATAAGACCTAGAATCCTTATGGCAAAGAAGTGGTCATGGAAAAGTGATGGTGGCCAAGCTAACCCAAGATACCCCATGTATCTAATTTCTACCTACATAATCCATGTGGACCTCAGGCCAATGTACTTCACCTAGAAATAGGAGTAAAAAGGCCAAGTATCTTAGAAATGAAGTTGGATAGGTAAGAGAGTCCATCCCATAAAATTTTAAAAAATTTATATCTTGCATGGAAATTCTAACCCAATTTTCATGATTTTGTGATTTTTAGGATTTTCCTAGGTATTTACAAATGTTTAGGGGTTTTCAAATATTGAAAATGTTTCAAAATTCTCTAGGCATTTCAACTCAATCAAAAATTATAAGATACATAATGATCTAACTCATAAAATGGCAAGAGCATGGATTAGGTTTCTCATGAAATAGTGAGAGAATCAAAATAAGGGTGGTCGAGCCAACCTTAAAAAAATATTGAACATTGCCTACATAGTTGAAATGGAACTCAATCCATTGTATTTACACCTATAGTGGTGAAGGCTTGGGAATGGTTACCAATGTTTTTGGTATTTTGGGTATTTCAACTCATTAGATAATTATGAAATACAGCATGGTCCAAACTCATAAAATGGTGAGAATGTATGGCTAAAAGATGCTCACAAAATGGTGAGAGCATGGAAAAGGGGACTGAGATGACCTTAATGTAAATCGAGCACTACCTACATAGTCCTGTAATACCTCAAGTCATTGTAGTTCCATCTACATAAAATACATCCAACTAAGTACCATTAGGTTTAGGTATAGGAAAATGGCAAGTTAAGGGAAATAATGATGGTAATAGTGCATGGTAAAGGAGTTGTTCGTAATTTTACCAAAGGGTGTTATACTAATGGAATAACAATAAGGGTCAATTACACTAATTTTCCCATAGGTAGTTATAATTAGTAACATGAGTAATAAACGTAACAACAAATGAAGGATATAATTTCTAGGACCATTGTCATACTACTTTCATATATTTCCATTCAAATGTTTGATTATGAAACAACTACTGGAACTAAATATATCATCAACCATTGAACATGTTTGAAGTACAAATGAATCAAAACTAAGGCCAAAAGTGATAGATGGGGTTAGCTAAAAATAATTGGGTGGAAATTATAGGCTAAGGTAGGCTGGGAAAGGTATAGGGTATGATACAAAGAATAGGTATAATTTTTCATAACTTAAATGATCCTTGTAAATAATAATTTGAGTCCCTTAGGCATAAAAACATTTGAGGTGTATTATTTTCATTGGTTATTCAATTTCATCTCCTTATAGGGTGGAAATAGTGTATGCTCCATAACCATAGTTAAAAATAATTGAATAGGGCCCTAACTAGTTATGTTAGAACTTTCCTTTCTTCTTTATCTAGACATTGGCATTCTTCTAATTTTATTTTAACACAAGGTCACTAAGCTCAAACTCACGATGATTAATACACTAATTATATTATCTTTGTAATCTATTTTGATAAGCCTAAAGGTTATTCAGGGCTGTCATGCATTTTTTATTAAGTCTAACTCTTGCAAGTGAGTTATCTTATATTCCTCATTATCAATGATGTGCTTTAATGAAATCTAGAGAGAAGGCAACTCAACCTTGATAAGAAGAATGGCCTCATTTCTATAAATAATTGAATAGAGGGTAGCTCTTATTAGGGTAAAAAATGTGGTATGGTATGCCTAGAGGGCATTAAACAACTACAAGTTCCAATTACAACTAGCAACATTGACAATCTTCTTCAATATTGAAAATGGTTTTGTTAGAAGCCTCAACTTGGCTGTTACCTTGCAATCAATAGGTGGTAGATAAATGTTGTTGATATGGTATGAGGTAAAAAGTGATTTCACATATTTTATTTAAATGATTCACTATTATCAGATATAATGTCAGAGGAGATACCATAATGGCAAATGAGATGGTTAACTATGAATTTGTATATCTTCTTACCAATTATTTAAGTGAGGGGAATGACTTTCACCCACTTAGTGAAGTATTCGATAGTAGTCAGGACATGTTTATGACCATCTAAGGATGTAGGATTTATCTTTCGTATGAGGTTGAGTCCCCACATTGAGAATGACCATGGGGTAATAAGTGGTTTGAGAATCTTGGTTGGAGCATGAATTATATTAACATGTTTTTGACACTTCACACACCTTTTCAAATATGCAACTACATCTATTTCCATAGTCGGCCAATAATAACTAGTAAGCAATAATTTCTTGGCTAGGATCTCCCCATTGGTGTGGGATACACACACTCCTTCATGAACTTCCCTCAATTTTAATCCATATTCTTATTAAGGTAAATAATGAAGTAGAGTTCCATCATAGCTTCTACGATATAGTGTTGGTTCAAGTAGGGTATAACAAGAGGTTTTGTGGATGAAGACTTTTTGTTTCTTACATGAAAGGTAAGGTGGAATAATTTGGTATTAGAGATAGACATATATGTCAAAATATCAGGGAGACATGGGAGACGTGGGACCAAAAAAATTGAAAACCATATCAATGGTTGATTATTCATGTGCGAATGTTGAGATATATTCTACGAGAAATTGATAATCCCCAATTCTATCTATGATCTAAATCATAGAGCCAATGGTTGCCATGGCATTAGTTATTTTATTATTGACTCAATGTATTCTTTAAAATTGAATTTTGGCAATTTATTGTTTGAGAGTATCCACCATGTATTTATATGGCACCAAATTCTCATCCTTGGTCTAGTATTAGTTTGTGACCTGATTGATGATTAGCTAGGAATCACCATAACCAGCAAATACTGGATGTTCCCTTGTACTACTTGGTGAATCCCTACAATGAGTGATTTATATTCATCCATGTTATTGGTACAAGTAAAACCAATGTGAAAATACTTATAAATAAGATCCCCTTACGATGTGATAAATAATATTCCATCACTTGAACCATGTGTGATGAATGAACCATCAAAGTACATTTTCCACTATTTTACCTCAAGAGGTGCTTCCACTTCTACAGTCATGATGGCTTCATCTACAATTCTAAATGTAAGGGGTTGAGTATTGTGAAGAGGAGCTTATACAAGTTGTTTTACAAGTACTTATCCATTAATGTCCTTTTCATTGGCATATTTTATTTCAAACTCACTCAAAAGCATGATCCACTTTTGCATGTGGCCCTATAGAGCTATTTTACAAAGTAAATACTTGAGTACATCTACTTTGGTAATAACAATGGTTTTTTTTTTAAGCAAGTAGTGATAAAATGTTTGGGCTATGAAAACCATAACTAAATAGGATTTTTAAATCAACATATAATTATGCTCATATGCAACTAATGTTTGACTATTTACTTTATTCATCAGTTGTGCCAAAAAAAATTCCAAGACATTTTTAGTTGCTGACAGGTAAAGTAACAATGGCTTGTTTTCCATAGGTGGCAATAAAATAGATGGATTGGCCAGATATTCCTTAATATGTTCAAATTATCTCTATCACTCTTCATTCTAGGAGAACAAAATACCCTTTTTTAGCAAGTGTGTAAATATATGGATTTTATCTACCAATTATGATATGAAGTGTCAGATTGAATAGATCTTACCTGCAAACTATAAATTTGTTTCAAGTTAGATGCCAGTAGCATTTTGAAAATCACTCAAACTTTGGATAGATAAACTTTAATGCCCCCACAAAAGATAATGAAGCCTAAAAATTTACCAAAAGTCACCCCAACTATACACTTTTTAGGGTTCAGCCTAACTTTGTACTCTTGAAGTCTCTCAAAGATTCTTCATAGTACGATTAGATGATTGGCATGGGTCTTTGATTTGACCAAGTTGTCATCAACATAGTCCTCAACAACGTCATGCATCATATCATGGAAAATCACTATCATGGCCTATTGGTATGTGGCTTCTACATTTTTAAGTCAAAACAACATCACCTAATAACAAAACATTCCCCACAAAGTGGTGAATGTTGTTTTGTGTTGGTCTTTAAGTATAATTATGATCTGGTTATATCTTAAAAATCCATCCATAAGAGAAAGCATTTCATTAAGTCAATAATCATGTCAATATTTGGTAGAGGAAATTCATCTTTTGGGTAGGCTTTGTTGATATCCCTAAAATCAATGTATATTTTGATACCTTATGGTTTCTTTGTCACTACCATAGTGTTATAATTCCACTCTAAATAGTCAATCATCTTAATACATCTTGCATCTAATATTTTCTGAATCCTTATTGACTAGCACAACAATGTGAAGATGCATTTGTCATAGCTTCTTCTTAATAGGTTTTGCATCAATATATACAAAAAAATGGTGCACAACCAAGGCAGGGTCCAAAACTGGTATGTCTAAATAGGATTATGCAAATATTTCAATAAACTCCCTCATAAGGGATGTAAAAATTTCATGTTCCTCCTCAGTGAGGGATGCAACTAATTTGATCCATCTTGGGTCCTCTAGATTCCCAATGTTAACCTCAAAAGTTTCCTCCATAAGAAGTATAGACCATCTTCTAAAATAGTCATCAAGGAGGTAAACTAGTTGATAATGACAAAGTCCTCTAATCAGATTGGCTCATCTAATTCTCTCAATAAAGATGAATCATAATATCCTAATGCTGGTAAAGGTCATGTAACAAATATTTAAGGGCACTCTCAAACAATATGTGCAAAAGATTACTTCTCCTTGATATTGATTTAAGATCCATAAATAGGCCTTGGACTTTTGGTCTCCTGTGTTTGATATGAAGAGGGGTGAACATCCCCATCTAATGGCACCAAAAACTAGTTTTCACCAAAGACTTGCCTTTTTCTTTACTTTTACCCTGGTTAAAAAGCACCTCAAAGAGGTTTTCACATTTATACCTCAATGTTTGATTTTATTTTATTTTGGCCAAGTAAGTTCATCCACTCTCCAAAATAGGCAGCATGATCCAATCTGATAGAAAATCCTTACTTGTGATCTCTAAGAGGAATGTGATTCCTCAATCCTATAAAGTCACATATGTCCTCATCATTTTTCAACTCATCTAATGGCATTTTTTACTCTTGCTGGTCCCAGTCTATTAAATGTGGGTGATAAAGGATAAGAGGTGAAGGGTGAGAAATAGGGTTAATAGTATAAATGGCATATGGGTTAAACAATTTTTTTATTAGCAAGGTCATCGTAGATGCTATAATTAGACCCTATGTTACTACCAACATCATATTTTCTAGTTGATGGTGTTGGAACCCAATAAGGTAAGTGGGGTCTCCCCCAAGTAATTAAAATCTAATACCATGGTTTCTATTGTACTTGGTCATTAAGATTGGCTTGATTGTTCCTTGTTGATGTATCCCCAGGCCTCTACCTTCATAAACTAGGTTATCCATAATCCAGTTAGGGATAGGATAATTTCCACTTTGGTAATAGTCAATTAAATCATCTTTATAAATCCATGAATTATCTTCATCCAAGGGGTCTTGTTCTAGGCTAAAGGCTAGTTTAAAAATGATGGGTTTGTTGAGATGATATTTTCCCTTTGTCTGCCACTCCATGTGAGTAATTTTGGTCTTAAGTCTCCCATAGGCTTTTGGGTTCTACAACAACTTGGAAATGTGGAAGGAATCATGGGTATTGTATTCTCTGATACCTTTTTCAGTTATATATAAGTTATTGGCAATGTCTAGTGGAGGCATAGATGAGGTAGAAACTAAACTAGTTGGGTCAATGTAATTGTCTTTTGGTCCTAATTCAATGGTTTTGACTTTCTTGGTTCTTCCTCTATTAGACTTAGGCATAGAATTCAAGTCAAAATGATAGTTATAACTCCCTTACTTGAATTCGAGATGTTTACAATACTGATATGGCTGGAGATCAGTTGGTATGGTAACTTACATCCCTAAGTGGGGAATTTTAATACGCTAATTCAACTTGGAAAGTATGGCACTAATTTTTTAGATCCAGGGTCAACCCATAAAGTGGCTGACTTACTTGTAGTAATTCCACCTATAAATAGAGCATTAAAAGGGAAAATACAATAAGGAACACTATTATCTTATAAATCCTCTAGTGTAATCACTCTTCATGGTGCTTGAAACATGTGACCATAACTTCTCTAACTAGGTATTTCTCTACTCAATACATTGTGACTTCACATAAGCCTATATCACCCTTGCTTAAGGTGAATAGTTTTGAAAATTCCACATGTCTAACAGGCTTCTTTACAATAATATAAATAATTATATTCCTCAATGTACACCTTTCCAATAAATCATTTGGAAGGTGCACTATGCCAATACAAAAAGACACTTTGGTGTTACTAAAACATTTGTATTTCTTTAGCATTACTTATATTGGCTCACACATGCACAAAAATTAAGTGTCACGTCACATTTTTTAATCTTTGTTGCATCACCAAGAATTTGAGAATTTACACACCTTTGATAGTTCTAACTAATGCTTTTGAATCTATTAGCATGGGTTACATGAATGGATTACCTATGAAAAATCATCAAATCAAAACTATGCTCATTTTATTGTAAATGTTTCTTAACATGGTTTCATGGTTTATAGAAAAAAAGCATCAACTTGTAGGAAGCCACATGCTCATTCTTTAGCAATGTTTGGGTTCACTTTGGGCTACCATCAACTATTGTGTTTGTCTATGAACCACAATTTGTTAATCATTTGAGGGAAACTTTGTGGGATTTGATGGATATATAATTGGGCCAATATAAAACATTTCCTCCTCAGATAGATGGAAAAATAGAATTTGTCAATTAAACTCTTTCCCATTTGTTGAACATGTATAAAAATGCACATATTCCCACTTGGGATGGAAATTTGTTTTACATTCAACTTGCATACAACAAATCTTTATACAGTTATATGGGGCATGGTCCATTATAGACATACATTGGGTTCTAACCTCGTATACCTCCAAACATATACTATAATGGGCCATCTAATATGCAGTCACATATGTAGGAAATGGAAATGGACAAGGGACACAAGTTTATGTAGCATATCCAACTTGTTCATTAGGACTTTCAATTGATTCTCTTATGCTAACAAAAAAAGTACACAGAGCTCCATCACAGATGTTGCACACCACGTGAATCCAAGGTGGGTAATAAATTTTTCTTGTATATATTTGAAAGGAATTATTTAAAGGTTCTCATAAGAAGATCAAGCCTTTGTGTTATGTTTTTACAACATAATACACACATCTCTATAGAAAATGCTTTTTTTGAAATCAACCATATTACTTGGTCCTACACTAGTATTCACTGTGAAACTCCTTAAGCCATAATTTACACCTTTGATTGAGCTAGAAACAACTCATCATGCTTACAAACTAGATGTCAAACACTTGTATAAAAAGGCAAATGATCAAATTGTAGAGATGATAATGATGTGCACCCACCAAGGCACACATAAGTTGTTAATTCTAGTCATTGTAGGAAAATATGGTAATCATATTATTCAATAGATTTAGGTTTAATTTCTATAGTTGAAAAAAGATTTGATAGGATCATTGTAGGTCAAGAAAGGGAAAATGATTTAAGAAAAAAAATGTCATTCCAAGCACACATCACAATGAATTCGAGCTCCAAACATCATAACATTATGCACCACCTATGCATCCTTGTGATACCTCTACACACTATTAAAATGTCATGAAAATTATTGTGCAAGTCTCTAGTGGCATCCATGCCCATCAGAATTAAGTGGCCATAGGTAGTTTCACGCTGATTTAGAATATGTCAGGTTATACTTCCTAAGTTTGCACCATGTCAACATACAACTACACTTGAAATCCAACCATCACACTTACAAGAAGGTGACCCGTCACTTGAGTAGAAACTTAACCATTTTGTAATTGTTATCTAGTATAACTATCATTTGTTGTAATTTCCTTATTTTAATGATATATAGTAGTATTCATTTGACCCTTAGGGGTTAGATCAAAGTGACCATGGACTTGATAGTACATTTTTATCATCATTACTTGAGTATCTAACATCTCACAAGCATTTTTAATTCACGTTTTAGTCTAGGAAAATAAGGAGGAAGTCTCTGCCCATTATGATCAAAATGATCTTCATTCTCAATGTTCTTAAACATTGTACACCTTTTTACTTTCCCTATCCATTCTTATTAAATAAAATTTGTACTATTTTTTTAATATTTCCACGTTTTATTGTGTTTTGGTTTATTGTTTTTATATTTTTGTGACATATTCTATAACCTGTAAATTGTTGGCCAATATTTCAAGGTTGTTTGACTTGCTAGAAACTTGGGCCACATGGTACAGATTGTTTTTAGATCCCTAGGCCTAATAAATACATTTATCAAATAAGATTATGCATGTATGTTGCTTTTTATAAATGCCAAATCCAAAATTCTATTTATAATAACATAGAGCATATGGTTCTAATGAGGTGCTAAAATGATTGTGGGTTTTTCATGTTCTCACTCCCTTACCCTTAAAACCTTGATTCTACTATTAAATTATGACAATTGTTTACAAATTATAACACTTCTCTAAACCCTATCTTTATCGATATTGCATTTTTAATGCAAAACCTCTTTCCATGCGATAAAAGTAACAATGCTTAAAACTTATACATAAATAAAATAACAAAAAAACAAGGAAACCTTGAATAAAAATCAAACGAATTTCATTAAATGGATTACACTTTGGGTAAGAGTTTAAGTATGAACTAATCAATTTGAAGTGTACAACTTCAGTTTACATGATCAGGTGTATTGACTATACATTGTCCAATTGAATCTCCACTGATGATGTATCCTAAAAGGTGTACAAGGATACTAATTTTACTTTGTGATATAGAATTCATTTTAATATGAGTCTGAGCTGGGAATAATCCCTTGGTTTCCTGCAAGCATCATGTATTTATATCTCTGGGTGAAATTTGTTCACTGAAATATGAGCGCATGGGCGAGTGTCTTCTGTATATGGTTTGCCGCCTTGAAACTGGATTTGCCAACAGAACATGACATTTCCTTGGGTATCTTTTCAAAAAAGGAAACATCATAACAAGGAGATGGATTCATGAGGAAGAACATGGGATCCAAACACTTCCATCTCTAGGCACTAGTTCGGTAGAACATGTTCATGCTTACATTCATGGTCACTAACACGATTTCATCTGTGAATTCTGCAAATAGAGAAATAAAGCAAAGAAAATAAGGTTCTCGATAGGTAGTGCCTTCAGGGCACACAACCAGATCACCCTCCTCCATCAACCTTTTCATCCTTGGATCTATTTTGTGTAAACCAGATGGGCTGCCCTGATAGGTGCTAGGATCTCTGACGTTCTGTTGATACTGTATGTAATTGTTATCACTAGTTTCCAAAGGAGCATTGTAATAAAAATTGGGTTCAAGAATGTTTTGTGGGATCAAACATATAATACCTCTGTGTTCTGCAGTGGAAGACCTTTCACTCTCAATCTCACCCCTAGCAATGTTCCCATTGCCACAACCATCTCGTTAAGCAGTCATATTACAATGCACAACCTTGCTACTGCTACCAGGCCAGTCCAATGGACATTTATCACCTAAAACTTTGTGCCCACCACACTATCTAGTATATTGTTTAGGCAGGTGGTAGTTTGAGTTGGATTTTTAAAATTAAAATTTGTTTGAATAGTCAACAGCTCTCCAAACTGCCACATAATCAGTCTCAAAGCAGTCATGTCAAAAGGTCAGTCCATTATAGGATGACTATTCAACGGATGGTGGGGCCAGAGCCATGCTACCATGTATTCGAGGTTAAGTTCGGTCATTCTACATCTCATAAGATATTTCAAACTTTCCTATATTCAACGAAACCTTAAAAAAAAATTACAAATAGCATAACTCTAAATAAATAATAATTTATTAATGATAAATATTTTAAAAATTATAAATATAACCCTTTATTTTTTTCTTCTATAAAACCTTCGTTTGCATCTTTTTTATCCATTTCCCCCTCCTTGATGTATTTTTTCCATACAATATGTATATTAACAAAAGCATGGATGTCTTTCTATGAAATGCATTTACTTCATATTTGCAATTTTAAAATTGTTAGCACTGGATTTGCATTAAATTTGATATTCCATGATTAGTTGTCACTGTCCTTTTCAAATCTTGTGTGTACCTATGTACAATAAAATACTAGTTTGAGCCTAGTGCCCACTATGGGCCAAAGTTGAAGTGAAGCATATAGCAAAATGCAGTATCAAGGGAATTTTAATTAATTATTAAGAACTAAATCGTACTTTCACATGTGTGTAATTTATGAGAGGGTTAGGTGTGTATATATAAGTATAGATAAAGTGTAGTAAGTGTGAGTTGTTATTTAAATAGGAAAAGATGTGTTCATCTAAATGAGATGTTAGGAATATGGAGATGTTCGTAATTATATTCAGATATATTATATATTTTTGGATGTCTTTTTATGTTGGGTCAATATATATATTTTTTATCTAAAAATTACACTATATGAAAAATATCATTTTAATACCAAAAAAATATTAATATAAATTAAACTAAGTTTTATAAGATTTAAACTAAATTTTATAAAATTTAATTAAATTGTATTTATGTCTTTAATATATATATTTTATATGTAAAAATAAAATAATATAAAATTATTATTTCAATACGTAAAAAATATCATAACAAATTAAATCAAATTTATAAATATTTAGATCAAATTATATTTAAATATTTTTAATATATATTTTTTAGACGTAAATATAAGAACATGTGAAAACTATCCTTTTAATCTTTAAATAACATCAAAACTGATTAAACTAATTTTTTCAAAAATTTAAATTAAAATATATGCCTTGGAGTGTCCTTAATATTTATATTTGAAAATAAGAACATATAGAAAATATCACTCTAATTTCAAAAAAACATCTAAATCAAAATAAATCAAATTTGACAAAAATTTAAATTAAATATTACCAAATATATAACTTCAAAATAATTAGAGCCACACCCAATTACCAATCATAGTAATTATTATTTTTTTTTAGTTAATTATATATATATATAAAAACATTTCATGAACCTAAATAGTTCCTTAGCCGTGTAAGTATTTAAAAAATTGAAAAATAATTATTTGAGTATAATTTTTTTTAATGGCCTATAGTCTCAGCAAATTTTTATTTGTATTTTTTTTAATAATGGATTTTAGTGTTTAAGGTTCATCACGTTTATGTTGGGATATATGTATTTAATATATGTAATGTTTCATGTTGAATACATTAGAAACAAAATGTAAAATCATGGTTCAGATTTTTCATATAATTTAAAATATTACTTAAATACATGATTAAATATTTAAATTATGTATTTTAATAACTAATTTTGTGTCTTGAAATTAATTATATGTCTTTTTCAAAGTAGAATTATGGTTAGTATATGTATGTGTTGTGTATAGGTATAAATATAATTAGATGTGATTTTTAAATTTATAATAGGATTAATATAAATTTGATAACCTTTTTTTAAAAATATAATATAGATTTTTAAATTTTGGTTCATGTTTTATTATTGTGCTTGTAATTGACCTTGTAATGGTGTGGCATGATGACTTGAATTCCTAGTATCTTTTTCATATGTTAATTATAGTTGAAATTCATAGACTGCTTTGTTAAAAATTCTTATGTAACATACGATTCTTTAGTTTATTTCACATTTATTATTATTATTATTATTATTATTATTATTATTATTATTATTATTATTATTATTATTATTATTATTATTATTATAGAGCATTTACTATGGACTATATGTTCCTTGGATCATAATGCCTTGAATATATGTTTTGAAGCAACTCCTTATGTGATATTATATGCTCTTGGACTTTGAATACAACGTGAAACTTTAAAAAAAATTATGATTTGTATGATAATTTTTTTTTTAAAAGCTATCTTATTTTCTAAATATGAGAAATGACCTCTCCTATTTATCAAAATTGTGTATTCTATAATAAAATTACTTAAATCAATTAAATAAATATAACCAAATTTAATGTCAAAATTAAGTGAAATTAGTATGTCATGGGAAAAGTTACTCAGTTGCCTTATAAAAGATTACTTACTACTCAAATGGAGAATTCATATCCACTATGAAAATTGAAATGATGAGATATATGAAAATATCAATTTTAGTCAGAAGCATAGAAAATGAAGTGTGTATTTTTAACCCTATGAATCATGTGATCTTTTTCTAAATTAATATCAGGGTTGAAGGGTCCCCTACCCAAAAAATTATTCAAGTGAAAGATTATAAGGGTTTGGCTTGTCAAAATAAATCATGACAAAGAAAAGACTAAAAATATAGAAAAATAACAAACACTAGAGATGAATGTTAAAAATGGATAGTCTAGAAGATAACATGACAGGAAAGGACTAGGGCCATAGCTCAAGGTACCAAAAAATGCCAAGGTCGTAGAAAGCAAAATTGATCCAAGTCACCAACCAATAGTAGCCAAAATTAGCTTGAAAATAGGAGCACCAAACCCAGTTCTAGAATGACAATCCAAGTTGGATCAACGTCACCCAAAACCTCACTAGATTGCAAAATAACCTCCATTGTAATCTCAAACTAGCTCACTACATCTGAAAACAACTCAAAAAAACCTAATAACCAAAGATGAGGCCATGACTACAACAAGATCAAGATGCTAAATCACCATAAAAAAGCCCATAAATACCAAACAAAACATAGGATAATATACTCTCCACCATGCCAAACACAAACACCCACAAACCAATAAAACCTGAATATGAAAACTAAAATCATAAACACCCAAGATCACC
>JARHVA010010153.1:190000-212540 GCA_037957365.1 Torreya grandis
TCTTCTTCACCCAAAATTGGATATCTTCAATTTATATTATTTTTTTTTGCTTAACACTATGTGTGCATTTTTAAAAAAAAACTTACACATTGCTTTTTTTTGGGTTATTATTGTTAATTTATTAATATAATAGTCATTTTTCTTTCAATGTATATTAGTAAAATTATTTACCAAAAATCTATCTCTATGTTTTATTTGTCCATTAGTTCTTTTGTATAATGTAATTTTGCATCAATTCTCTATATTGGCATCTTGTGCCAAATTTGTGGATTATTTGTGAGCTAGTTTAGTTAGTGATTTGTAGTTATTTTTTGAGTTTTATAATATTTATGATCTTTTAAATTAAAAATTAAAATTTGAAGTTAGGTTGACTTGAATTATCATTAAAAAAAGTGGATTGAAATTTGTGATAAAGTATGATGGAGGGAAGGAGGTAATTTTTATTTTTAATTTTTCATATTCATATTGATTATTGTGAAATTTAATGATTATGGGTACTCACATTATTTAGGATAGCTTTTAAAGATACTTTTGAGGACTATTAATATTTTACTACTAAACGCATAAATTAAATTGTGAATTATTTTTTTCAATTCAAACCCTTCTTTTAAAATTTTATAAAATTACATTTTCTTTAAAAATGACAATTGAACTCAATTTTTTTTTCTTAAATTGCTAATTTTAAAGTGTACTTTTAAAATATGTTTGAATCCCTTGAAAAGGCTTCCATTAAAATGGTTTAGACTATATAAATTTTCCAAACACCTTACATAATTAATGACATTCATCATTGAAAGCTTCATGTAATTGAAAGTCAACATCATTAAAATAAGAAACCATAATCCTATCTAAAACACGTATGTTTACATCCCTATAAAAATTGTAAAAATCATAACAAACATGAATCATTTTAATGGGTGATCTCCATTACTTAAAGTTGGCTAAATTATTTTCATTTTTTGAATAGTTAGAAATTAATAGTCTTCCTAAAGCACTTAATTTTAAAATATAATAAATTTACTTTTAAAATATGGGTAAATATGTTATCATTCTATATAATTCAATGATTCTTTGAAATTTTTAGGCATTCTCACACACACACACACACACACACACACACACACACACACACACTCACTCACTCACTCATTGAAAAAATTGAAATGACATAAACTATGGCATAATTTGCACAATTCATAATTTCTCCACTCATTTAAAATTATTGCAAGGAAATCTATGCCATCAATTTTAGGTACAAAATTTTTTATTATACTTTTGAAACTAGACATGATAATAAAAGAAAAAAGGTGAATTGGATAATTATTTTATTTAAGTGAATGCCTTTTAGTAGTTGTTAATGTAGGATATTTATTATTCCATTTATTTATTAAATAGATAATACCTACACATGTAGATTCAACTTGCTTAGGTGATTATTTAGTCTACGATAGTTAGCTGCCACTTGTTTTAGCTTCTACAGTAGTTATTTGCCACTTGTCTTAGTTTAATAGTCATTACACATATGTTCTCCACTAGTCTACTATCAGTTAACTCCATGATTTTAGATGGAAGTTACATGTTATTTCAGCTATATAAGACTCCTATTGTAAAGTTATTAAAAATCTAGATTTATGTGGAGCATTCATTCTTTTTCAATATTCTCTCATGAATGGTTTCAATTTCTTTCAACTTATTATGTGTGTTTTTTTGACTCATGTGATCACTTCACCATGGTCATTTGTTGATCTAGCAATCTTGGCTACAACTTTTTCATGGTATCAAAGCATCAATCTATGTTCATGATTATCTATTTTTCTATTAGTTTTATTTGAAATTTGACAGTTTATTTTTACAAATAGAGTTTATTTCATCCTTTTAGGTCAACATTCACTTGGTCAGAGTGTTTACACTTTGTCAAATCTAGATCTACATGGTATTATTGTGTATTGGCATGTAGATTTGTGAGAAGGAATTCCACCACTTTTTGTAGCCAACCGTTTAGTTATGATGCCAGTTCATCTCCCTACGGGGCTTATCCCATGCCATCTAAGTTACACAGATTGGAAAAACATTCTTACCCATACAATTCAAATCCATGTGGAATATATCCTAGGTAGTCACTTGTACATGAAGTGATTTTCATTCTCGATAGGCCTCCATAATAGCCTTTCATCTAGATGGACAATTTAGTAGTCTAATTAGGTATGATAGGGTAATGATGCTTCCTTGATAGAATTATAAGATATATATCAATGTCTTATGTGGATGACAAATAAATTTTCACATCTCAAACCTTAATCATTGCATGTTGGTTGAAGGTTTTGCAAAATTTTACCATTTTTGCCTCTCTGAGGCTCCTTGATGGCCCCCATGACCTGCATGGTGGTTTCCTTCTACTCATTAGTTTGATTCAATACCTCATGTGTTTCATCTTGGCTTTATCTACATGTGGATGTGTTTTTTTAATTTTGAAAGGAAGAGATAAATTTTTTATAGAGGGTCTTATTACATCATTCTTCATGTGACATTATGTACTTACCTTATCTCTCTTGTTTATGGAGGCACACATCCTTCATAATTTTCAAGATACCAGGATCATCGCTATGTACTTGGGTACCTCATCAGGCCTTATTGTTAGGACCCAATTCTCTAGCCCACCTAAGTTATGCTTAGAGGGTGTGTTAAAGTGGGGCTTTCTAGTCTTACCTTCGTTTATTTATCCCTCTTTTGTGAAGAGTTTTTTTTCCCACTGGGTTTTCTCCTTTTACTCCACTTTTTAAGAGTTGCTTTGTACATGGGTACCTCATTAGGCCTTGTTGTCTAGACCCATTTTTATTCTCTTCCCACCTAATTTATGCTTAAAGGGGGCTGTTAGTGTAGGATATTTATTATTCTATTTATTTATTAAATGGATGATACCTACACATATAACTTTAGATTATTTAGGCAATTATTTAGTCTATAGTAGTTATCTACCACTTATCTTAGCTAAGCAACCTTGTTACACATTTATTCTCCCCTAGTCTATTATCAGTTAACTACATGATTCTAGGTGGAAGTTGCATGTTCTTTATCCTTTATAAGACTCCTATTGTAAAGTTATTAATAATCCAAAATTTTGTGGATCATTCATTATTTTACAATATTCTCTCATAAATGATTTCAATTGCTTTTAGTTGTGTGATGTGTGTTTTCTTAACTCGCATGATTTCTTCACCATGGCCATTCGTTAATGTGGTGATCCTAGATATAATTCTTTTAGTAGTCAATAACAACAAGGTTGATTTTTTTTCCATTTATTAAAATATGCCTAGGCTTCTCTATTCAAATTCTCCAATGTGTTTAGAATAATACTCAGCACATTATCATTGTAACTATTAGAAATAGTAATAGACCCAGATTTAGGTTGACCAAACAAAGCATCAACCTTTGTGGGTTCATGTTCACTAATGAAACAAATTCTCTCACTAGGAGTGGTTATGATAATGGGCATTTATTTCATTAATGAATTTCTTTGCCCCAAACTCCCAAACTAATACTTTTTTAACTCATCTATAACTCCCTCCTTAAGACTTGAAATAATACTTTTTGATAATAAATTATTTAATGGAAAATATGTAATGGTATTGTTAGACAAGTCAATATCAGTTGGTGGGGTAGGCAGTGAATAAGTACAAGGTCTACTACTGAGTAGTCACATGAACATTTACACCCTGAATAAAATCATGTGGATCAAAAGCATCACAACTAACTTCTTCACTTCCAATCCCAAGATATTCCTCATCAAGATCAAGATAAATTTACTATGAATAGGTTAATCCATGTACACTTGAGACACCTCCAATAGAAAAAGTGGGGAATTTAAAACTCGATAATTATAGTTTTCCTCTACTAGGTGCTAGAACTTGTGGTAGTGGAAGAGTCTTCCCCCTTGTGTGAATTATTTTTGGGGGTGGTGGTAGAGGCATACTTTTCCTCAGAGATTGAGTGTGCCTTGAAAAAGTAAATTATATTAGAAAAATGGTAAATTTAAAAAATAAAACTATATGCTAATTTTAAATTAAAGGTTTAGTACTTATATTTGGATACAATATTTCCTCGAATCTACGTGTCATATTTTGAGTGATGGGGGTAGTTTGAATTGCTATAATAGGCAAACTTCTAGTCATAAAAATCTATAATCAAGGAATCTTCAACTAAAAACCCAAAACATGGAATGCAAAATACCTTACATAGGGGGTCAAGAAGGAACATGAAATGTTGGAGTTTATTGTGTTTGTTTTTTTTCTATGCCAACCTCAACCAATACCAAGTCAACTGCACAAATCAAAAAAATAAATAAGATAGTGCACTTGAAAGTTAAAACATCATTTGAAAGTTTTAAATAGTAAACCTAAATATAGAGATGAGGAAGAAACTATTGGATGTTTTGAAAGTTGAAATGAATTCAAGGATGATTTTTCAAACTCAAAATCTCTAGATCCTTCAACTGAATGTTATCCTTTTGAGGTAGATTATTTTCATGTCATAAAGGCATGAAATCTTACCTATAACAAACATATTTTAATCCTTAATTTTGTAAAAATTCATCAAAAAATAAATATTAATCCTTAATTTAAGTGATTCATTTTAATGGTAACCTAACCTCCTATTCATCAACAGATAAAACATTTGTGTTCATATTAGGATGTAACACAGTTGGAATCATAGTTTTTTAAAGGTCATATAAGGCCTCATAGTACAAGGCCAGAATAAATTTTGAGTAAGAAACTATGGAACTAGAATTGGTACAAGCATAATTTAATTCTAACCTAATCCTAGAAGAAATAAAAGTGTACCAATAATATCTCAAACTAGAAAGAGTATGAAGAATGTAAAAAAATTCCCAATAGGGAATATCTGATGGTCTTCCCTATAATAATATTCTCATGAGGAAAAACTAAACTATTGCTTTAATTAAAAGGGTCAAGAATGTCATCTACTTGGAGGCCCCTCTTGCAACTATCTAAAATGAAAGTGAAAAATGAGGAATGAAAAGTTTATTTTTTTAATATTAAAAATAAATTTACATAACAAAAGTTGAATTTTCAATATTAAAAAAAATTACATATTAGTTTGACCAATCTGTAAGCCAAAAGATAACTCCAAATATTTCTTTTCACATCTGTCAACATTGATTTTGGAGTCACAAGGTTAGCATTGTAAAACAAAAGCCCTATTAGATTATGAATCTCTTTTGGTGAGGTACCAAAGTAGATCATTATAGAGTTGACATTCACAGTGATCCTATTCTTGCTAAAGTCATAGGAAGACATTAGCATTTTTAGTAACCCATGGTCTATTTCATACTAGGGCATGTAGATCAAGCCACCAAAGCTACATTTTGAAATCCAATCATTATAGGCATTAGGCTATTGTACCAACTTAAAAATGTCTAGGCATAATAATTTATTGAAAATATTTTTTCTTTTCATGGATGGTTAGCTAACTTCATGAGTAATAAAATTACTATGGGTAGGGTGAAGGGTAGATGACAAAACTATTCTAAAAAATGTTTAAAATGATGGTAAAGTGTGGGTATTTATAGGTTGAGGGTGGAAACTAGGAAACCAACTAGCATATCAACTACATGGGTCACCTAGTAGTACCAAATGACACTCATAGGAGTAACAACAGACCTCACCATTCAACACCATAATTTATCCCCAGTATTTGGCACCTCTATTTAGGCCCACTATTTGGCATCTCTATTTAAGCTAACTATTCATCACCACCATCTAAAAAATACCATTCAACACCACCATGTGGTAGGACCCATTTGATAGATACCATTCAACATACCATCATTTAACACCTACTATCTGGTGCCACCATATGGCAACTACTATTCATCACAAACCATTTAACACCCATCATTAGGCACACACCATTTAGTAAATCCATTTGGAATAACCCTTCAATGTGGCATTTCGATGGTTCCATTTGATGTATATATTTTAGTGCATCTGAATGATGGTATGGAAAAAATGAATATTTAAGAATCTATTTACTTTCACTCCTCCTAAATATTGATGGATTTGCCATTGCCCAAATAGGATTTTCCATAGTTATGAATCAAATTTCCATAGATTTGGTAAATAATTATAATAGGTTTTCCAATAGGGCCTCTTAAAATTAAACTTGATTGAGGAAAATCAAGCAAAGATCCTCATCTTGCATAGATGCAATCTAAGCAATATCTTTCTCATCTATGAAGTTAGGAAGGTCACCAAGTACCACTCTCTAAAAACCTTTCAGTTGAAGGTGTATCTTCAATTTTACTTTCTAAATGGTGTAATATTAGGATTTGAGGGGATTCATTATAGAAATACAAGAAATAAGTCAGGAAGAAGAAAGAAGGATCCCCCCAAAATAATAAATCTCAATTTAAAAATAATGACAAGGAATAAATAAACCCCCCAAAAATGTGTTATATCCATTCTCACCCAGGTTGAATGGTATAACCATATCAACTTAAAAAGGGGGAGTAGTTCCAAGTTCATCAAGGGTATTGAATATTGATTGTGTTAATCAAGGAAGCCAACTTCTATAGATAGATAAAGGCTCAAATGGTGCATCTTGGTAAGGTCAATGCATAAATGTGTATATAATTTGAATATGTAATAGTAATTCAGTTTGTTTTCATGGATTATGCACCTTTAATTTATCTCGATCTGAAGTATCTATCAAAATCTAACCTTTAATCTATAAAATATTGTATAATATGTGTCACAAATATGGGGAAAATTTTATCTCAAATGTGTGAAAAATGGTACCAAATGTATAAGATTTTGACCCAAGTATATATCTAAATCTTGTAAACTATATCAAATTCTACCAATTATTCTAATTGTATGTATTTGGACTCATATTTCTATGACATGTGTTAGGAATATATAATGTAGAGCAATATTAATGAAATAAAGACAAAAATAAAATGCATAAAAAATAATACAAGAGAGGCACAGATTTAACATGGTTCAACAAATATGGGCTATGTCCATACAAAAATAGCTATTTATTCTCTTATCTATTCCAAAAAATGAAGGGATAAACCTGAAATACATCCATTGCAATCTCCTCTTCACTCACACATAGTTATCTGATATGCCCCCCCCCCTTTTGAGGTGAGGGGAATGTTATCTGATGTTCACCTTATCTCAAAAGGGTAATACAACCATGTTATATATGTATCAATAATGTAGTAAATAATTATATAGTGAAATCATGTATAATTATATGTATTAATAAAGCTTTTCATAACCAAACATAACAATCCCTAAGATGCATGATATGGATCATGGAAACATATAAAAGTAACAAGCTCAATCTTAATAAACAATCAAACACACACACACAAAATCACCCAATGTCATACAAAGGGGGTCTAAGAAGTCTTCAAACAAGGGGCTTGTTCAAATTCCATACACTTAAGGGAGAGGACATGTTCAAATGTTTTCACACAAAAAAAATAACACTCAATATAACGATAGCCAAAAAATAAATGACATGTTCAAATTTTCCATAGTTAAAACAAGATATAAAATTAAAAAATACACTAAATTAATCCATGTGATAATATGAATAAGTGATGTATAAGCAACTAGCATAAGCATATCATACTATTCCTTGCATACATGTGGTAACAAAATGTTCTATGGTATAGCATATCTATTACACTATGTAAGATATAATCATGAGTATATACATTTGTAAGTATGAGTATATAAGATCAATTATGATAATGTAAAGTTATCATAAAATAATATATCATGTATCAATCATGATCCATAGAATAAGATGCCCCCAATGCAGTGTGTCATGTGGGTAGAAGAAAGGTCCAACATATGTATGTGCATGTATCATGGATCTAATGTATAAATGTATCACATTAAAGTACCCATGAAACATATGTGTGTATATAAAATAAATGATATGTTATATAATTATATAAAGTAGATAACATATGCAAAAAATCAATTAAACATGTGAAATGTTATACCTTTTTATTTATTTGAATGTTTTTTGTATTTTCTTGATTTTTTTATTTTTTGATGTTCATAGGGAACTATAGGTTTAGGATGGGGTATAATATATATGTAAAAAATATTAATTTGAATAATATGTAATCTATGTCTCAAAGGACTATGTGGTTGTGACATAGTAGTATAAAGTGTAGTGGTTTATTGAACCCATTATTTAGTGATCTATATTTTTTGGTGTAACTATAATTATGGGTCTTTTTAACCCCTCTAAAACATATTAATTTATTATCAACAATTTTCTAGGTTGTGTAGGTATATATTATGGCTCTATGGAGTCTAATATGTATCTCTGATGTAATAACCTTTGAAGTATTGATCGCCTAGGAAATGGGATTGCCTTTTGCTTACCCTTCCACTCATGATCAATCTTAATAGGTTGTATAATTTTTTTTCTTGGAATAAAATTCTTTTGTTATAATGGATGTGCATTTTAAATTCTTGAAACTATAATTACCTTGTTGACATGAATATACTTAAGACATTTATGCATTGCAAAGGGAATTACACCAAGCTTATGAATCCAAGGTCATCCCAATAACATATAAAATAATCTTATATGTGGTATAACTAAAATAATTATAGTCACATGTGTTGGACCAACCTATAAAGTTAAATCATTCTTATTAAAAACTTGTTGTGTTTTCCCACTAAATGCCTTGACTATTTTGGTTGAAGGGTGTAAATCATCATGTGTGTATCAAAAATGTGTGGTATTTTCATGGTACATACATTCTCACTAACACCATTATCAACCATAACATTGCATATACTTTGATCATCATTATGTTCTCTAATTAATAATGATTGAATATCTTAGTCATCATCCAAAATTTCACTACCATTAAATGTAATAAAAGGCCTCTAAACCATAGGAGGTATCTCATGTGTAACTGTGCAAATAACTGTATTTAATGGGTGTCCATAATATGATGGAGAAGGATGTGAATTATATCCATTTTCACTTCTAGTGCATCCTTAGAATGATCTTATAATGGGTTATTGATTATCTTCTAGTTTTTATGGTCACCATGTTATGATCTTGATCCTTTGTTAAATCATCAAATGTGATATTTTTACTAATAATGATGTCTTGTATCTTATGATTCAACTTGAAAAATCTATTCATGGGTTGCCAAACACATTGGTGATAGTCACAATAACCATCTACATCAAATCCTTTTGGTATAGGTCAACTCATATCAACCTCTAAGGGAGGAGGAAGAGATATGAGATGACACTCCACTAGTTTTTTAAGGAACAAAGTTTGAGACTCAAGAAATCATGTAAATTATCTCTAAGGTGCATTGGATAAGATGAGTTAGTTAGGTTTTTTAACAATGTATTCACTATTGTTTTAACTTCCTTCTTAGTTTGTATAGGTTTTACCTTGTATCTTAGTTTGATATTAAACTTGGTATTTGATGTAGTCAGTGTGTTGGATACATACTTAATCTTGTTTAATAAAATGAGTTTTATTTCTTGATATCAAACAATATGGCATAAGTCATAAAAATATTTAAACTTTTTGAAGATAATGAACTCATGTATTAGGACAAATAAACTTTACTTGAAGACATCCTGAAGCTCTCTTTATGCCATTAGACTTGTCATTTTTGCCAACATAATCTTTTACCTCAGACATATTCATTGATAGGCTCATTGGTTCCTTGTTTGATATTTTTCAATTTGTGCATATGACATTGTTTTAGTAATGTTGATTGAGAAAATTGCAGTAAATTCATCTTTTAGAGGCTTCAATTCTTTTACTAATTGTATTATTATGACATAAAACCATCTCAAATATAGTCATTAGGTATTCATGGAGATAATTTGGTCAAAATTTTATCATTGGAAGCATAATTAAGACATGTGGCATATGAATATTGGAGTTGTTACTTAGGGTTATCCTTGACATCATTAAGTGTGAAATTGGGTGCTAAAAGTTTAGTTGGTAAAGGGTGCAAAGATATCTCACGGGAAATAGGATTGTGTAATATATATTTTGAATCAATGGCATGAGTAGATTTTGAAGCATTTTTATCAATATTGGTAACCTTTGCTTCTAAATATCAAATAATTTGGATAAGAGTTTGCATAGTCGACCCATTGGGATTAATATTTATATTTGGGAAGTCACCAAAGGGGATGAAAACACCACTGATGTTGATGTAGTCATTGAAACTGGTTATTGAGTTGAAGTATTGATTGTTCCCATAGAGGATGTAGTAATATTTGTTTGTTATTCTAGGAACAATGTATTGAAGACATAAATCATGCCCCCACTAGATGTATGAATCAATAGTATACTCAAGGGGAGGGATAATGGAATATATTTTAATGGTTATTCACTAATGTTTTTTTTTTTTTTTTTAGTTTCCAATATGGTATTGAGGATATTTTAAAGATATTTAGGATTTTCAATAATATGCTTTTGAAAAATTGCAATAGCTTTAACTTGCTCTTGATATACTTTCTAATGTTCACTATTCTCATGTGTTTCATTTTTTTCATGATAAGATTCATCCTCTATGATAATTTTTTCATTATTTTTCTCATTATCATTATTAGAATATTTTGTCAAGGTATTTGTTTAAAACACTTTAAGTGGTATAATAGGAAGCTCAATATGTTCAATAGGTACACCACCTATTATATCACTATGTGTAGGTTATATACAAATTAATAAAATCAAAATATGAATATGTATTGTAATTATAAAATCTAGAAGGATGAAAACCCTAGGGAAAGCTAAGATTGGCATAAGCAAACTCAAAGGTCATGTTCACCAAATGTTTAACCCTTTTTAGAAATAAGGGTAAATAGAATAGCCTATTCAACTAAGGAATGGACTATTTTAAAAATTAAGTTAATTAAATAATTTAGATTCATAATATATTCTAATATAGTGTTGAATTATTGAAATCTGATAGATATATGAAGTATAATGCCAAACATTAATTTGATTACTTAAACATGAAAAATTAAAAATAATTAGCTTATTGAATGATGTGTAAGTAGATCTAGGAAATGTAGGTGGAAAAATGGCTAGGATGATGCTTAGCAGTGATTCATTAGATTCTATAAATTAGCTCTTTGTCAGTTTGAACACTACCATAAATTAGGGACACTATCATTGACACTTATATCATATGTAGAATATAGGTCCTTTTATGTAAATTAAATATGTGTTTATTAAGGTTTGATGTCACCTTGTAGATTGTATGTTCATATTGTAAGCATGGGTTATGGATATCAATTTGTAGCTCAAAACCATGTTTCTTCTAATTAGGTCATGTCACCTTATAAAATGGGATTTAGTGGGTTCAAGTGAAGTAGATCTGACCTCAAAGACACATCTAGTAGTGAGTGATACCTACATAGCCAATACTTTAAAGGACTCAGACTAATGTAGTTCTTCCCATTTATGTTAACTTATGTGTGAACAATTATGAAATATGATATATGTGAGTGCATGTAGTGATTTAACTTGTAACTTGGTAAAATTATTTATTCATGTATTGCTTTTTAAATGCTTCAAACTTGTAAAAATACTACTCACATGACTAATTTGGAAATAGGGAAGAACGGGGTAGTTTTTTAAGCTTAAGAGGTGATTTTGCTTGTTATAAGATATATGTGTGCTTGATTTGTACTTGATGATAATTAATGGTCTTTGATTTTTATTTATATCATATATTTTAACATTACCTCACAAGAGGGTTAACGAAGTCAAATAGGCCTACCCATACATGTGGAAAGATTTAAAAATGTGAGCTATAGACACTAGTGTCAAACTTGGGACACTAGCATTGACTCTAGTTTCCTAGTCTATATGGTAGTATCTTGGAGAATAGAGATTTGTTGAATATCTATAACTGATAGTGTAAAATGTATATCAATTTTTAAGAATACATTGGGATACATGTGATCTATGAAATCATAATATCAAGTTAAAACTATAGGATAATATTTTAGACAAAGGGTCCTAAACTAAAGGTTTGAGCCATGAGTGATGTTTTTCCAGTTTACAAGACTATTTTATCATATAAAATCTAGATTTAACATCGATAAGTATTAGGATGGCATACTCTTCACTTGTTCATGTAATTATGCATGATGTTATCCTTACACATGACATGATACAATTTAGTCTTATTTTGATATGAGTGAATTACTCCCTCACCTAAAAAGAGGGTCATTACAGTAAGTTTATCATAGAAACATAAGCCTCCATGAATAGAAATTCAAAATTGTTCAAATATCAACTGGTTTGGTTACATGTCATATATTAACACATCAGTATAGATTATGGGGGCATATGCCATGCATATGCAATCATTTTACATAGACTTTCACTCAAATTCATACACACTTAGGTGCATATGTATGGGCATATGCACATAGTTTACAAGAACATGAATTACAGGTTTTTACATACACATAAATTTTAGATATAAGTTCTCAAATTTAGCATATAGATGAATAACATTCTATATCAATATATTAATTGGTATAAATTTAGAGACCATGGTAATAGTTCATGCACATATACACACTTTTCAATTCATAAGGCATGATTTTATCTCATGCATATATACACACTTTCATATTCATGAGTTATGATATCATGCACATGCATAGTACTATATTATATAAGTTTAATGGAAAAAGGTTTTCATTCCACTTCATACTTACAAAATATGTGGTCATGATAGGGACATGAACATTGTTCATTATTTTCCAATCATGAACTTTTATCTTGCATTGATAAAACTTGAGTAAAACTATACAATAAAATATATGCTCATGATGGGGGAATGAAAAGTGTTCATTATTTTTTTATCATGCATTTATTTTACATTGAGCTAACTAGATCGAAACCATGTGATTGAATCTATAAGACATCTACATTGGTCGATATAGTTTTATATTTTTAGTGAGACCATAATGTGGTTCCTCTTCATTGTCTGAGTATTTATTTGGGTTAGTATAATGTGTACTTATCCTCAAATTTATGATTTTTTGTACACACATCTTCCCAATGCAAGGTATTTCATAGTTACACATATTCAAGGCATGGTCACCCCAAATTTCTATGTGTTTCAACAAGGAAACACAAGTTCTCCATGGTTCAATAAGAGGAACCAATCTCCAACTACTTTAACCTAAATCACATTTATCCAATGCTTCAATAATGAAGCATCATATCCATAAATTTGTAAGAGCAAAATGATTTTCACTAACACACAAGTGTACTCCTTCTTTACTCTTTAATTTTCAAAGTTTTAAATTCAGATTTCAATCTTCAATCTATGGGCATTGACTACTACATATTTGTTACAAGATTTTGCATTGAGTGAACTATATAATTAGAGCTTCCTACCAAAGAAAAAGTGTTTTTTACACACTTAAGTATATATATTATCTTTTACTTTATCAATTTCATTACTAGACTAAGATGGAACATTTAAAAATATTAAAATATGGTATTAAGTACTTGATAATGAAAAACTTGACACACATCTACCACACATGATTTGAGCACACAAATATGTCCTAACCCACCTTAATAACCTATAATAACCTCATTATATATTTCAAATCAGCATACTGTCTTATATAGACATACCGAAGTGTTTAGTTTAATCCACCTATACATAGTCAATAACATTAGGTATAGTTAATATCAAATTGATATTGAACTAATCTGGTCAATACCAACCCTCTCCAAGAAATAACTAATTTTTAAAATCAAATCTTTCAATAGGGTGATAACCTATCATGTCATTCATGTGATAAATTACTCAATTGGATTCATATATATGCAAATCAATGTCTCACTTAATAGAGGACTTGACACTTATCTAGAACACATATATACACTAGTGCATATCAACCAAATCTGATCTATTCTTCCCAAATCAAAAATATATCAGTAGTATTAGTCACAAACCAAGTGTGGAGTATACTAAATCCAAGTCAAAGTAATCATTGTCAAGTATCAAATCCAAATCGTTAATTACATACATATAGGGAAGGATCATAATTTCCTAGTCACATTAGGTGGGAGAAATACATGTGGCTTGATTTCCCTCCTCAAAGTATCATATACTTAGGAAACATTCAATCATATAATGGGGTGATTGGGGACCTCTGATCCTGTTACACTTTCCTAGTTTTTATAGGTTTTTATCCCTCACAATCTCACCTATGGTTTCAAAGTCAAAGAGGTTGATTTATAGAGTTTTATGCATCATCAGATTTTGACCTTACACATACAAAGTTTTTGGAGATATATGAAGTTAATTTTATGATCAAATACCCTATTTTATACACTAGTCAATATCAACAATTAATATTGACCTAGATCCAATGGAAGTAACCCTATGTAGATAGAAACACAAATCCTAGACTTAACAAATCATAGGCCTACTTTAGCTTGTTTTCCACTACTAGAATGCATTCATATTAAACAGTCACCCAAAAAATACAAGTACTCATCCCTTTATTGTATTCATTATATTTAGCATATGTCACTTGTCAAATTATTACAATCATTTTCAGTATTTTATATTCCAATGTACGATTGAATGTCATATTTATCTATTTGAATTATTCTAATGGTTTTAATATTATTAGGGTTTCTAAACAAAATTAGGCAAAAAATGTTGTCATAAAAAAACCATTACTTACAATGGAAATGTGAGTCAAGTCTATACATTGAGCTTAAATTCATTGCTACTCTTAAAAGGATTAATCATGTTATTTACTCAAATTTTGTGATAAACTTGCATAGAAAGAATAATTGGTCAAATTTTAAAAACACAATTTGTGGTCCATCATCAACAAGAATGAAATAAGTATATGCATCATATCTCTTTATAAAAGTAACTCCACATAACATGAGGTGTGCATCTTCTACAAGCATCTAATTTGATATTATCAATGTTTGATTATAATTATGTCATATGTATGGTAAACTTTCATCCAATGTTCATGGCATGTTTTAGGTTAACATCTAAATAATATACAAAATCATACCATTAATGACTTATGTTTTCCCATCTTTTTTAGGATGAAAATTAGTATGCTTTTTCAAATTGGTGTCTATAACGGATAAAAATGTAGATTAAAAAGTGTTAAGAAACTTGTTATCTATATGTAACATAATTATCTATTATAAGTTGAAGTGGAGACACACATGATCTAAGTAGAGCCTCGTAGTGTATTCAGATCTGATTTAGGATGGGAAACCTCAAGATAATCACTCATAGATATATGAAAATTAAATCAAAGAAATAATGCAAATATCATATTTTTAACCTAGTGTAGACACCTAACTTTGGTACAAGACCATTTTCCATTATTTATTGATCCAGAGGATATTTTCAAATATTTCATATTTTTATTTAAACATGGTCCATTATATAGATATCATCAAGAGCTTACCATCAATTATTAGAATTCAAAAAAGGAAAATCATTTGCTCCAGTTATCATTGGTCAAAGTTTGGTCAATAGGTGGTCAAATCTGGTCAAACTAGAAAAATTGATGCTATTAGAAAGTTTTTGAACTAGCTACATGGTGTATAAATCATCACAAGATTTTTGACACATTTTTAATGGACCAACTCTGAGTTTGTATGCAAAATTTATGGCCAATCAAATTTGTGGTCAAACTGAATAAAAGTGATGATGTGGCACATGGACAAATTAGCACGGGACATGTGGACAAATTCGCAAAGGAAACATGGCATAGATTAGTCAAAATGTGGATCATTTAAATAAATAAATTATTATTATTTCCCTCCATCCTATATATGATCCTTATTTGAAGGCATAGATAATGGTGAATCCCATAGAATTAGGATAAGTGGGGGGATAATGTTAAATCCCACAAATATTGTAAATGGATTACTATCCAAACCTCAAAAATTGGACCTTTAACGAGATATAAATAGGGTGTAGGTTCATTTTAGGAAGGATAACTTGATTTAAACTCTAGGAATTCACAAGCAGCCCATAAGAAGCCCACCTATCCAAAGAAGATTCCATCAAGAGGGAGGATCCATTATATTAGATCGGTAAGAAATTAATATTTTTTTTGCTTTGCTAAGTTTTATTTATAATTCTTAAGAACACTTTAAATTCACTTATTTGGTTTCTGTTGTTAATAAACATTAAGCAAACTAATCCACATATAATGATGCAATAAGTAAAAAATTTAGAGTAGGAAATCTACCTATTTATGGATCAATTTGGTATTAGATCAGTTTGAATGTAGGATTTACTTCTAATTGTGTAGACTATTGATATTAGTTTCAATTACTTGCAGACATTTTGGACTTGTTTAATCTTCCATTATATTGTGTAGTTATTGGAGATATAGGTTATTTACAAGAGTAGGAAACCATGGGAAAAGCCTTGAAGCATGAAAGGCTTGAAGAGCTCAAAGCATTCAACCAACAAATCCAGGATGAGAATACTTTCCTAAGATCCAAGTTTCACTTCTTAGAAGAGGAATTCAAATGCTTGAAATTTGATTTTCAAACCAAGGATGAGCTCTTGGCATATTTGTAGAGTTCTGAATAGAAGGAGTTACCTTCCACTATAGATGCAGAGACCATGATGGATGATTGAACTATAAGTTCACCATGTAGCACTTCCTCCCAGTTAGTTTCCAATGTAGTTTTTAGTGATTTTGAGAAACACACCAAAGGTATTATCTCAAAACTATTATTTAAAATGGATTTTAATGGAAGAGATCTTGGCAAGAATATCCAAGCTATTACTAACCCAATACAAGTTGAGGATCATCCTCATTTTGAAGGTTTGGGTTACGCTAGTGAGAAAACAAAAATTGGAGAGAGTTCCAAATCCACTAAAGGAAAACAAGATTTTAATATCCAAGTACTTATTCCAATAGTATAGTATAATTCCTCCATTCAGAGTAACAAATTGTCATAACATGATGATGAAAAGTGTAAACAAATGACCAGAAGAGGTAATGAAATTTCACCTCCTCATTCTTACACTTAGCATAACACTAGATAGAATTGTGTAAATTTGAAACTTCTAATCCTATCTTTCAGTATTAAAAATATGGCTATGATATATATAAAATATGGAATGATTTTCTTTGTACTTTTTGTGGAAAGTAACCATTCTATTGCCATTTGTTAGAAGAGAAGGTCATTACTGAAGAAGTTGATGCCTTTCATCAAAAACAAGGTAGGTTTTAAAGACAAATCTCGTCATTCAGAGGAAATAAATGGCAAATGTGATTCCTCATCCAAGAAGGAGGCCAAGAGTAATTTTTTTGCTCATTGTCATGTGAATAGCCATTGGGTTGAGTAGTTTTGGAGACTTCATCCATCTCAAAATAGTAAGATGAAGATGGAATACAGACCTGTTTCAAAGGTAAATGAATTTCTTAATCCACCACTAGTTGATGATTCAACCCAAATATTTACTAAGGAAATAAAACCACCTAAACAAGATAATTTGATTAAATGGGTTGGTAAGAAGTTCTTTAGTTTTATGTTTGCATATCTAGAATTGTAGATTAGCATGCAAATTTTTCAAAGAATCTTTGGGATTTCTTATGATTGATGAAAGGAAAATTAGCCAATGTTTCACCTTTAGATGTTTTTGGAGTAACTAGATGAAGATAATCTTTTGATAGGTTTGTCATGCTTGTTTTTTCTCACATTTTAATTAACTCTATTATGAAGTTGATAGTAGTATACATAGGTTGTTTAGGATATGTTCAGTATACCTACTTGATAGTTATAATTGAAGTAGTTATTATTATGAAATTGCATCTGATAATAGAATTTGTAGGATGTAGTTCAAGACCCATACATGGGTATAATTTTATCTGTAGTTGTAGAAAGTTTTTTTTTTAGTTACATGTAGTTACCTATTTTGGGAATGCAACTAGTAACACAGAAAAATTTTACTATCCCCACACTATACAAGATAGCCTATTCACTGATATATCACCGAATCAATCAAACATTTGTCTCTTTGACATTGAGATGTCTTTTTCAAACTGATCATTTTGTGTGATGTTGTGTTTATAGTGAATTGATGATTTTCCATAAGAAATGAATGGCATAGCCTGCCCATATCATAATAATAGTTTTAGAGGCCACAGAGTCCAATATAGAGACCTCGATGAGGCATTGTAAAGAACCAAATCTAGTATCGATAAAATGAATGTTTTAGCTTTTGGTGCAACAAAATCCTTCTCAGTGGGAGGCATGATCCTGAGGATATTTTTAGATGTTCCTTAGTTTTCTTTAGTTGTGTTCCATTATGTACAGATCATCAAGAGTTTTCTAACAACTATTAGAATGCAAAAAAAAGACATCATATGCTCCAGCTATCATTAGTCAAAGTTTGGTCAATAAGTGGTCAAAGTAGGTCAAACTAGAAAAATTAATTATCTTAGACCGTTTTTTAACTAGTTCCATGGCATAGAACTCATCAAAATATTTTTGATGTATTTTAAACAAACTAATTCTGAGTCGGTATGCAAAACTTATGGCTATTCAAAGTTGTGGTCAAACCCAGGAAAAGTGATGACATGGCACATGGACAAATTATCATGGGACATGTGGACAAATTTTTAGAGGACACATGACATAGACTAGTCAAAATGTGGAGCATTTAAATAAATAAATAAATAAATTATTTCCCTCCATCCCACATATGAGTATTATTTAAAGGCATAGATAATGGTGAATCCCATATATATGGGATAAGTGGGGGGATAATGTTAAATCCCAAAAATATTGTAAAGGGATTATTATCCAAACCTCAAAAAGTGGACCTTACACAAGTATATAAATGGGGAAGAGGTTCATTTGAGCAAGGATAACTTGATTGGAATTTTAGGAATTCACACTTAAGCCACTCAAGCTTAATTCATTTAAAGGCATTCGAGCTTAATTCAAATTTGTAAGCCTTAAGTGAGATTTTGAAGGCATTCCAAGTGTATTAAAAGACATTTGTATTTTTCTTGCTATTATTATTTCTTTGTAAAGGCTTATAAAGCCTAATTCTAGTGTTTATTACTCAAAGCTTAGGAAAAGAGTAGAGGGGTTTGTTTGGAGCATTAGAGGAGCATTGTGTGGGACTATGGAAGCTCTAGTTCTCTATTATTCATAGGATGTTATTAATCTAATTATTGTAATAATAGATCTATTGGAGGAATTAACACTACTTGGAGGCCACATAGAAGGATCATTTTACAAAGCCAATGACTAATGCCTATTCTGACTTAGCTCTATGTAGAGGCTCTTAGAGGTCATGTAGCAGAGGAGAAGTCAACAAGAAGGTGTGAAGCAGGGAGACCATGTCGGAACATTGTTTAAGCAATCTAAGACCAGTCTGGGTCTCTGTAGGACCAATTAGCACTTGATTTCGTGATAGATTCATTATAGTTTTGTAAGTTTTAAATTTATACTTGAAAATAGATTTTTATAATGAATCGATTCATCGTTTAGAGAACCCAAAAATGTAGGCATCTACTAAACTCTATTATATTACTTGTCTAACTTGTCTACATTGTTCATTATTACTTGTATGGCCTTTTTTTTAGTTAATTATATTTTTGGAGTTGAATTTCATTATTAAAACTAATTCTCCTATAAGGATCCAATAAGTAAAATTTTTATAGTAGGAATCTACTTGTTTATCTATCATTTATTTTCATTTTTTTGTCACACTTGGTCCACTTGAGTATATTTAACTATGTTTGGACACTTCCTACCCAAAACTAGAATTTCTCCCATCTTTGAGCCTTCTACATGTCATTATCATTCATATGTTTTCATCTTTGATCCTTACTTATCTATTTTATAATACTTTTTCCATTATTTTGGACTTTTGTTTCTTCAAGGACAAATATAATGGTTATAGGTGAAGTGTTAGATCTATCATGTGCAACTTCAGTGGTCCACTGAATTTCCTTTTCCATTTCTTTAGGTCCTTCATACCTTGGCTTGATTTCCTATAATGTGAGTTTATCTTATCACAATATTATATGGTTGACCTTCACATTTTATGTCTTAGATATTACGATATATATAAATCATTCCTAGTAATTTTATCAAGTATCATTCAAGGGTGGAGTAAACCTTATCCATTATTCAAGTTATATCCTCCATTGACTCTCTCTCTCTCTCTCTCTCTCTCTCTCTCTCTCTCTCTCTCTCTCTCTCTCTCTCTCTCTCTCTCTCTCTCTCTCTCTCTCTCTCTCTCTCTCTCTCTCTCTCTCTCTCTCTCTCTCTCTCTCTCTCTCTCTCTCTCTCTCTCTCTCTCTCTCTCTCTCTCTCTCACACACACACACACACACACACACACTTGTGATGGAGATATCACCTTGATACTTCAACCTTATTAAAGCCTTGTGACATCATCCACTTTTTCTAAGAAAGTTTTTTAGGAAAATGTTTATGCAATTTCCTTTTAACTTCACTAGGGAGAGGAGGCAAAGCCCTCACTTTAAATTCGACTCACTTTCACAAGATAACTACATTAACTCTAATTATAAGCATATGAGATATGTAGCTACAAATCCTTGAGGGATATCTTGAGTTCATGAAAATTGCACACATGTGTTGTTGTCATTTTTTAAGGGTTAAATCAAGGATAAAAAGGAAGATAAAAAGGTGAATTATTTACATCAATTATGTATTAAAATTACAAAACATTATACAACATCATAATATACACCTATACAAAAAAATACATAATCTTGAAAATGGAAGAGTATAAATGTCGTGGCTTAGAACACATTAAATGGTTACATGCAATATCAATTTGGTGATTTGCTAAATTTGTCCAGGGTATATTTAGTGGTTGTTGTTAAAGTGATGATTCTAAATTTTTAGACATATAAATTTGATACAACCTACATAATCACTTCTACATCCTTTTTCCAATACAATAATCCAAAGATTATGCCCAAGTTTTTCGAATTCCAGACTCCTTTGTCATTTCATTGTGAGAGATTTTATTTGGCTAATTTTAGTTATTCTTGTTTTATTGGTCCATTTTTTAGCATAATTTAGTGTTATAATTTAATTTTACAATGTATTTAATTAGAATACTTTATGCCCCCTATTTATTTTAGTGTGCATTAATTTATTTTCCCTAGTAACCATAATTTCACTGAATTTGGACATATTCTACAAAATTTAAACTCAAATAGCTCTAATATTACCACTATTGAATTCTAATTTTGTTACTTTTAGATTCTAATATAGTTACTTTCATATTATAATATTTATATAATTGGATACCAATATTGTTACTATCATATTCCATTATTTTTATTATCAATTTCTAATATGGATAATTTTATATTCTAATATTATTATTATTATCATATTCCAATATTGATATTATCATATTCCAATACTACTATTAACAAATTCTAATTATCTCAATATGTTTTTCCAAATTGTCATTATATATTTATGTAAAAAAAATAGTTTTAATTTTAGTTTGTAAAAAATCCTTGATTACAAAATGAAACATTATTCTTATATTCATCATTTAATAAAGATGAACCCAATGGCCACTAGGTTCCAACATTGTTCATAGCATATAATGGTTATTAGGAATATAGTAGCCATTAGGTTCCTATAACTATATTTTAGAGATAAAAATGTCATGAACACAAAGGACACTATATTTCTAATATTTATAATCACATATAATGATTTTTAGGATCCTAACATCTACTTGATTCCCAATTTCATAATTATATATCATAGTGGGTTGGAGCCTAAAGGCCACCAAGTTACCAATATTGTTATTTAGATATAACAATCCTTGGAACCTATTAGACACTATTTATCCAGCATTATTAATTACATATAATAGTTCCAAATATTTATAATTACATTTAGTGGTGGTTGGGAAACTAGAATTTTTCTTAACATATGAATTTTAGGAACCTAGCAACGGGTAGCTTTACAACAATGTTCTTTATAGATAAATGTTACACACCCAAAATGTATTAGTTTTTTAAAATTATTAAATAAATATATTATATTTTATAAACTTATCGATCACATTGTTTAATATGTTTTTAATGATAAATATTTATTTTTTGGAACCTAGTAGCCACTAGGATCCAACCATTTGTAATTACTTATCATGGTTGTTGGAAGCTTAGAGGGTGTTAGGATCCAATTATCACATATAATGATTATTAGGAGCATATCAGTTGATACGTTCCAAACATTCATAATTACATATAATGATTATTGGGATCCTATTATTCAATAGGTTCCCAACATCCATAACAACATATAATAGTTTTTGGGATCCAAATGATTTCTAGGTTCTAAACATTTATAATTAAATGTTAGTTTTTAGGAGCCTAGCGGACACGATTTTATAAAGATTATTTTTAAGGCATAATAGTTATTATTTTAA
>JARHVA010010154.1:5000-212318 GCA_037957365.1 Torreya grandis
ATTTGTTGGAAGAATAACCACTAGGGGGGTGAATCAATGTAAAATATTTAACTCAATTCCACACATCATTATTTAACCATTTAATCACATATCAACTTGATCTGGCAACATCATCATTAAATCATACTCATATAAGAACACATTATATAAACACAAGATCTATATGGGAAACCCTCATGGGAGATAAAAACCACTCAAACATATCTTGGAAAAAGTATCATATAAACCATGAAATATTTTTAGTTGATAACCAACCCAATAAGGAGAACCAACCCCTAGAATTTATCTAGCGCCATCTAGACTTTAGCAAGTTTCCACTTGCGAGGAAGCTACAACCCCCTAGGTACGAAACACCAACTCAACCACCTCTTGACTAAGTACCCACTCATCCAAGTATTATATTTCCACTTTGATCTTGTTTTTTTATAAAATTTATGATGGACACCTTGCAATATTTCACACATAAATATGCTTCTCACATAAACACACAACTACCCTTCTTCTTCTTCACTCAACTATCCCTCATAATCTACAACATGGATCAACATAATATGATATCAAAAATTATTATAAATTTAAAACTTTAAAAAAATCAGGAACACATCACTATTCATATTTTATAATCTCATGAAGCTCTCATATGTCACTACTCACTTCCCTTCTACTCATGTCTTCAATCTTAAGTTCTCTTAGACATAACTCTCACACTTTGCCTTTCTCAATATAAAATTAGATATAAACCTCCTTTTAGACCCTCTGATTATGTTTCATAATCTCATAAACACATTTCATTTATTTATTTCTATCCTTACTCCTCTATTATTCTCCTTTAGATTGATATTCAATCATTTCCTTTGCACAAGCATGACTAGACAAATAGGCCTCATGACCTTGACTTGATACAAGTTACGTTATCTTCTCCTTTAGAATTAATGTTATACATTCATGAAATATTAAACATAATTTTTTTATGGTCTTAATTACCTTTCCCTTCTAATCAATCCTCTCAATCCTTTGCTTCAATCTTCAATTCTCTAACTAATACAAATAGGCCTATTTTTCCTTATATTTATACTTGAAACTTACTTGCATCCACCTTGGTAGGCAAAAAACATTTCCACACTTGTATTACCATTTTAATGGGTCATAACACACTTTTTATATGTTAAAAAATCATTACTCAAGTCGTTCATACCCCTTAAGGGCCAAAAGCCATTAGGCATAAAGGAGACCTAATGCAATTAGGTCTATCTTAAGCAACTCATTACACTTAGCCACCTTGGAAAAACATGATCCTATATCAATACATGAAACACTTAAAATAAAACTTAAATATACCATTTATAACATTAATATATGTCCATACCTCTTTTTATCTTTTTTTAATCCTTTAACCATGCCATTAGGACTACTTGCAATTAGCCCTTCATACATAGAAAAATTATGCCTTGAATATCTAAACCATATGACCAAATATTACATAAAAACATGTACTTAAAATACATGGATATACAATTCATGAACTCATGGTCACCACCATGTCCATTTTACATAACAAAATATTCCAAAATACCTCAAATAAACAACTTTCATAAGCTCACTTGGAACTACACATACGCTCCAAAAAACCAATCAAGAGTCTTTGAATTTTCACATATGAAAAGTGGAAAAAATTGACTTGAAATTAATTATCATGAAACTAATAGATGCATATAACATATTAATATTAGATTTATTCTTAAAATCTTTAAAAAATACCTCAAAATCACATCTGCAAGATGCTTGTTCAAATCCACCAGTCCACTAAAAAACATAGTCAACTTTGACAAGCAATAAGTTAATTTGTACAAACTATAATTAATAAATTAAACTTGGATATTGTTCTTCATGTATTATAATTAAGTTTTTATTTTTATACCATTCCAAAATTATCAATATTTTTGTCTTTACATGCATTTCTTTGCTCATTGGTTTTTGTTTTTTAAACCACAATCAAAACCTTTGACTTTGACCTATAATAAATTAACTTATATGGATAGTTAAGACAAAATACCACTTGTATGAAGATATTCATGGAATATAATAATTTTTTTTATTTTAAACCAACTTTATATAACCAATATTATTCATTCAACAAGCACTTCTTTGCTCACTAGTCTCTTATACATACTCAATCATTTGAAATCTAAGGTTCATATTTTTGAACTTCAACAATTATTTCCTGTAGCCTAAACCTGACATCCTTTTTCACTTCATAGATTGCAAGATGATCTTTGTAATATTATATATTGAATATTATAACTTCTCATAACATAAAAATTATAGGGCACCTTCAAGGCACTAAGTACATCATCTTCATGTTTTGGTTTGACCAAGGTTGACTTTATGAGTACCTATAATAAATGCACAAACTTTTTGGGTTATCCATATCTCCATGATGTGTAGTGATGGTTTGGCTTCTCTTAATCTATAATGGTGCATTTTTATCTCTCAAAAGGTCAATATGAGATACCATAACCTCATCAAGACATCTATGGATGCCTCAAAACATCCTCTTAGGTCTTAATGCTTTGTACTCATGCCATATATCCTCCAAACTTGATCATGATGTCTCATTATACTACCTAGGGTTTTAATACAAGGTTTATGATAAGACCAAAAATGAAGGACTTACCATTTTATCTCACTCTAAGATTCATATGACTAACTCAACACCTTTCTCACATGCCTTTAGTAATGCATTGTACACTTTCAAGCCTATACACATCTATGTCATCACCACCATGGCTTTATAAGCCATTTCTAAGCTTAAGAACTAGGCCATTAACTACACCTACTAGGTATCACACCACTTTGAAACTTTCCTTCCATTTTAGATGCATTTTTAAACTCACTCTTATGCCAAACAACCATATACTACTCTCTCAAGTCTGTAATCACTCATTTCATCATACATTACAATGCTTCACAAGACACTCTAATGGATTACTCAAAGTTACACTAGCAATCTTGTATGAATGATAATAACTACCCTTATTTGGCATCAAATACAACTCTTAACTTGACATCATGATAAGATCAACCACATGAAATCAATGATAACTTGAAACACTCCATGCACTTGGTTTCATCACTTTATCATGATAACACATTCCTAATTTTTTTCTCACTGCTGCCTAGGTTTTTCACTATTTCCACCATTAGGCATGTTAGTGACTATATAGTTGGATTACTAGTTTAACATAATTGAGGGATAAAAAATATATATAAACCTTCACGTAAATGAAACATGAGTCTCAAGCTTCATCTTCCATCCATTTTAATACATTGAGTTGGTCAACTCTAACTACTACAATAAATCTTTAAGAAATTAGCACTTTATTATAGGGTTTACTCACACACATGAGAACTCAATCACACTTTTAGATTCCTAGGATAGTTGAATACAACCCCCAATAGCTTATGTGAGTATACCAATCCATTCTAGGCACTTTTTTATCAACATCTTCAATATCAAGTACTTATTAGGTTTCTAAGAGGGTTTAAACCTAATTCCATTTTTAACAACCATTCATAAAGCATATCCCATCAATCCAAAATAAAATTCCTATAATTTTTGTCTAGTAACCTTTCTCATATACCATGAATAGATTAGATTCCCATGCAAAGGTCTGTTGAGCTCATGAGCACAAGAAAATCCTTCTCAGGTTGAGAACCTTCATTCTAAACACTTCAGAGACCTAAACCCAACTTTTCATGCCTTTTCCTTCACACTAATACCTAAAAATTCATTATCACACTTGCTAAAACATACCTCACTTTGTAAAATTCTTACATGAGCTCAAAAATCTTGAAATATTATCATGACCCCTCATTAGGCCACACTCTCTCTCTCTCTTCTCACTTAGATCTTGACCTGCAAACCATATTAGGCCATAAAATAGACCTTCATGCCTCTTTCCATGAAATCTCCACAAATATTACATATTCAATAAATATCATACATTTCTAAACACTATCATACATCCTTCATATGTCATGACAACAAATCATGATACCTCATTAGGCTAGGTAGGGTTTGTAAGTGGTATAGATGCAAACTTGGTCTAAAGGTCCTACCCCTTTAGGATCACCTTGAGAATATCATGAGTGATAAAATTTATTACATGCATATTCAATAAAAATATACAATATATCATGTCTATGTGAATAAATCTTACTAAGTCACCATACTCATACCTTCTCACAAGGACTTTGCATGCCATGGATAGTGCCATGTCTAGGCTTATTTAGCACTTGAAACTTGAAAAATGACCTTGAAAAAATTATAAAAGTATATATACTTTACTTAAATTATCACAAAATTCTAAACAACCTCTCATAGGCTTGTGCTTACTTAATTTACCAAACTTTACTTTTCACACCTTCTCATAGGGTCTAGACTAGGCTTCTCAAGACACCTTGTACTCAAGAACTAGTACTTAAACATGCTGACCTCAATGATATAAAATATTAAAAATATTCATATATCACTCTCACACCACTAAAATAATCTCTTTCTGATCAACATTATCTCATGTCCTCATGTAAACCTAGAGCCTCATAACTATGCTTCAATGCTCACTTGACCATCATACCTATTTGTGACAACACTAATAACTTCAAAATGACTTGAACCTTGACATAAAAAAATAAAAGAGACATTATGTTTCCTTAAAATTATATATCAACTTAAAATCCTCTCTTATCGCATGTCTTCTTAGTCACATCAAGCTCAAAATCTCATGCCTCAAAGACCACTCACCATGCATCTTCACTAGATGCACCTTGACATCAATGACAACACTTCTCAACAAACTCCCCCTTTGTAATTAATTAAAAAAATAATTAAAAATAATAATTATCATCTCCCATATTCTATAATTTTTCCCCCTTTTAAATTAATTACAAAGGATCATACACACTACAACTTTTGAAAACACTCATTCTCCCTTTTTGGCAACTACTCTAAAAAATGGTAAAAGAACTCAAAGATACTAAGATCCCCCTTTGACTTCACAACTTGAGCTCACCAAATGAATAAATATAATTTTAAAACCATATAAAACACAAGTCATGATCAAAAACTAACTACTATAAACATAAAACAACTTTTCTTACCTCTTCTATGTTTGTTAACAACTACACTTGGAACTTATAAATAATATGAATAGTTCCCCCTCAAACTAAGCTTCCACCTTGTTTTTGCTAACTGAATAGTGTCTCTATGAATCATAATGGAGTCACCCATTTCCATAGGTAAATAAAAAAACACAAAATCAAGAGATTCCTAGAACTCCATATTCTCACAAGACTAAATATCCTTCATGATCCTTTTAGGCTTGATTTATACCTTAGGCTTAACCTTTTTATCAACTATTTGATAAAAAACATGAGTTGATAGTAGACATTCTTGACTTGATTTCATATTTAAAGTATGATATACCATATAAAACAATCCACTTGGGATTTTAAACTAATCATGACTCACCTTTATTATCTTTGGTTTCCATACATTCATTTGCCTTCTCTCTTGCACTTTAGGGGATTAAAACCTCTTGTTTTAACTTGATGGACTTCTAAATTTATTAGGACATAATATTGAAATATGTCCCACATTATGACAACTATAAAAAATAACCTCATTCATACCTTTCAATTGATGATTCCTTTCATAATCCTATGCATATTAATTTTTAGAGGGTATTTTACACTCTCTTGCTCTATGATCAAATTGATTGCATGAAAAATAGTAACCATTGAATTAATTGGCATACCTCATAGCATTAGGATGTTTGATCAGTTTCTTCATGTTGACCTTATTTTCTTAATTATCCTTATCCTTGACATGAGTTGCCTCCTTTTGGTTTTATTTTTAACCAAGAGCTATCTTATCACTTGTAAACTTTTGACAACTCAAGATGTCATCTAGAGCCTTAGTTCTCTTTTCAACCTTCTCATAGGTCTTCATCTTGCTAGTTGTTTGATTCAAATATGATTTTAAGTATTATATATCTAATTTTTACCTAATGCATTCTTTTTCCTTAGCCTTTATGTTAGCAGTGACTATCTCCATTTGAGTTTCAACCTAGTTGATGATCTCATCATAATCCTTAGATGTGTTACTTAGTCTCTCTTAAAGCAAACCAATTTGATTTTCATAGTACTTAACTAATGATCCTAGTTTATGATTCTTCCATCTTTGGAACTTAAAATCCTCTATATTAGTCACTAATTATACCTCAAGGTTTAATTTCACATCTTATCCATCTAATTATTCATCATTCATAAGGCCTTTCCGTTCTGAGTATCCCTAATTATCTATTTCTATAACCATGAATAAGGTTTCATTGTTGTCATGTTCATGTTTATTACTATCATCATCACTATCAAATGTACTTGTGTCACTTACATCAGATGAGTTATTATATTCTTTGGTATAGAACCTTCTCTTGTTCTTGAATAACCCTTTCCTACCTTCATACTTCATGAAATATTTCTTTTTTATCAGGGTTATAGACCTTATTATCATCTTCATGATGTTCATGATGTTCATCCTACTTAGTCTTATCATTATTGGGACACTTGGCTGTAAAGTGACTAATATTACCACATTTGAAACATTTTAAAGGTAAATTACCATTGTACTTACTAGATCCAAACCTCAATTTCCTAGAAAACGTGGCTATTAGTTCATTATCATCAACATATGAAAATACCTCATCCTTGAACTTCTTGGATTTTGACTTATTCTCAGATTTGAATGTTGCTTCCTTCTTGGGAGTTCTTCCTTCATTTTTTATAATCTCTTCATAATTCAATATGCCATGAAGCCCATCCATTTCTAATTTTTCCAAATCTTATATCTCTTCCATTGTAGACACCTTAGAATTAAATCTAGGAGTTAATGATTTCAATAAATTTTGAACAACTATATACTCTTTCACTTCTTCTTATAATACTATAATGACATTGACCACTTCATCAACCCTTAACAAGTAGGATGTAATTATCTCATCTTTGATCATACTCAGACTTTCAAACTGCCTTTTATGAGTCTACAATTTATCCATCTTCACCTTGGTGTCTCCTTTATAGATAGTCTTTAGCTTTTCCCATATCACCTTGGCTGAATCATAATGCATAACCTTCACAAATATACCTATAATAGTTCACATATAATGGCATTGATTTCCTTAAACATGCTCTCATTTTCATTTTTACATGCTACATCAGTTAGTGATGTGGGAGGTAGAGTGTATCCATCCAAAACTAATTACCATATATTATGACCCATTAAAATTAGATATGTCCTCATTTTTATGCTATAAAATGCATAATTAGTCTCATTAAATAATGGAGCCTTACTGGTAGAGAAACCTCCTTGAAATTGACTACTAGCCATCCTTGCTTCTAAGAACTTCTTTAGGTTGTTAGGCCTATTTAAAAGGACCAAGATCTGATAATAAATATTGGAATAAAAATAAATTATAGGGGGGATGAATCAATCTCAAAAACTTTTTTTTAAGTTCACTTTAGCAATCATGAATCATTCAATCAAATATATATATATAGAAAGCATAAACACTTATCCACATAAGCATGACACATAAGAAAAATTAATATATGTGGGAAATTCTCAAGGGAAATAAAACCCATATATATCTAAAAATTTACTAAAGTCATATAAAACAAAAACCATGTTTATTTAAGCACCAACTTCACTTGGAAAACCAAGCCCAACTAGCCAAGCCCCCACTTAACTAGGCATTAACAAGCACCCCCTTGCAAGGAGGCACCAAATCAACCACATAATGTATTTGATCACTTTTATAACACTTTATATATCAACCAACTGATGATAACCACCTCTTCAACTTTTCATGCTCTTATCCCTCTCAAACTACCTTCTAGGCCTTTTTGCTCAATTAGGTATCTTCAAGACTGATTAGGTCAAATTACCTTGATATTCATATATAGAAACACTTTAAAATGTTAATTAAAAATAATATACACTAATTTTATGGTATAAAATACATCCTTTTTCTCAACCATGTGCGATATCATTTGCATCCACTTTCAAGTTCTCTAACACACAAATTGGGCTTATTAGGCTTGTTCTTATACAATCCTCTAGAACACACACCTCTTGGTCATCCATATATAATTTTAAACTTTGATTACCATTAAAATTAGTCTCATAACATTTTTCATACATTAATCAATCATTATAATAGGTTATACATAGATTAAAATACCAAAACCTCTTTTAAGCCTTAAGGAGACCTAATCTAATTAGGCCTTCAATAGTGCACATTACCCTTTGATCTCCTTATAACAATTTAAAACTCCACACACAGTAGGAAAATTTCATATAACACTCATATATACCACCATTAATACTATGTTAGGTCCATGACACTTTTTATTTCCAATCACCACTTGAAGAACAACATTAGTACTATTTACATTAGGCCTTCAAACACATAGAAAGGTCTATCTTAAAAAAATAAAGATAACACATTATTTATACACATAAACATGAAAATAAATTTCATACATAGAAAATAAAATACCTAAAAAACTTCAAAAAGTGCATTAGATTTCTTTAAATAGGGCAAAAGACTCAAAAAAATCCTACAATTTGTCAAAACTGCTAGTTTCCTTCAAAGATTATTCATGGTGACTTAGACCTCCAACACTGGTATAGTCATTTTAAATGACTTTTTATATGAACCAATGATATATAAATACCATATTAAAATATAAACATCATATGTTATAATGGAATTTATTGGTCTTACTGACCAATTTATTAACCTCACTACACATAAATGTCACTAAGTCAAACAAGCCATTTTGTCTTCTTCATTTTCACCACTATACCTAAATTAAAATAATTATAAAAAGCATTAATATTAAATACCATTCCCAAAAAAAATATCAATTCACTTTTTTTAATCAATTTATCATGATAACACATTCCTAATCATCTTATCACTACTGCTTGGTTTTTTCATTATTTCCACCATTAGGCCTATTAGTAATTAGCTAACTTGGATGACCAGTTTAGCACACTTGAGGTATATAACCTATATAAAAACCTTCATGGACATAAAAAATGAGTCTAAATATTCATCCTCCATCCATTTTCATACTTTAACTTGGTTAAATTTAACTATTATAGTAAATCTCTAAGAAATTAGCACTTTACTATAAGGTCTACTCACACACCTGACAACTAAATCACACATAGAGGTTCCTGGGAGAGTTTAATACAAAATAAAATAGCTTACCTAATCATTCCAATACATTATTGTAATTTTTATCAACATATTCAACATTAGGTCCTTATTAGGGTTCTAATAGGATTTAAATAGTTTCCATTCTTAACAATCATTCATAAAGCATAAGCCCTCAATCCAAAAAAAATTCTTGAAATATTGATCTAAGACCCTTCCCAATATATAATTAATATCTTAGGTTCCTATTAAATTTGTTTATGAGCTAATGAGCACAAGAAAATCCTTCTCAAGTTGAAAACCCTTCATTTTAAGCACTTGAGAGACCTCAACACAATATTTCATGCATTTTCCTTCACACTAACACCACTACATGAACAAAATTTAAAAAAGATAACTCACCTATTAAAATTATTACATGATCTAAAAAATATTTAAATCTAATCATGACCCCTAATTGAGCCTCTCTCTCTCTCTCTCTCTCTCTCTCTCTCTCTCTCTCTCTCTCTCTCTCTCTCTCTCTCTCTCTCTCTCTCTCTCTCTCTCTCTCTCTCTCTCTCTCTCTCTCTCTCTCTCTCTCTCTCTCTCTCTCTATGTGTGTGTGTGTGTGTGTGTTTACTTAGAATTTGACCTACAAACCATATTAAGCCTTAAAACTAACCTTCATGCCTCTTTACATGCATTATATACCACTCTAACATACTAAAAAAACATAATACAAGATTTAAAACTATCACACATAATTAATATACCTTGAAAACCTATCATGATATCTCATTATGCCAAGTAGGGTCTAGAATTGGTCTAGATGCAAATTTGGTCTGAAGGTCATACCCCTATAGGTTCACCCTATAAATTTCATGAGTGATAAAAATCCTCACATATACATTAAATAAACCTTATAAAACCTATAATACCTATATTAATCCATATTACCAAGTCATCATACTCATACCTTCTCATAAGGACTTTACATGCATGACTAGTGCCATGTCTAGGATTCTTAAGCACTTTAAACTTGACAACTAACATTGAAACACTTATGAAAGTATCTATACTTTAATTAAATTATCACATAATTAAAATAGACCTATAATAGGCTTGGATTTAGTTACTTTACCAAATTTCACTATGCACACATTCTCACAGGGTCTAAACTAGGCTTCTCAAGAGACGTTGTACTCAAGAACTAGTAGTCAAACATGCTTACCTCAATGATATTAAACAATAACACTCTTAAGATAGCACTCTAAAAAAAATTTAAAAATATCTTTTTGATCAGTATTTTCTCATGTACTTATGTATACCTAGAACCTCATAACTATGCTTCAATGTTCACTTGACCATCATACCTTTTTGTGACAACACTGATAACTTCGAGTTGAATTGAACCTTGACATTAGCCAATAGAAGATACATTAGGTTTCCTTCAAATTATATCTTGGATTAAAATTATCTCTTATCACATGGATTCCTAGTCACATAAATCACACAATATCATACCTCAAATACCACTCACCATGTATCTTCACCAAATACACCTTGACATCAATGCCATCAACTTTGACATCAATGATAATACTTCTCAACATAATGGTTTGAAAACAAATGGATATCAAGATTTTTAGGCACATGATAGAGGTAAAATCACTAAGATGGGGGTGAATTAGTGATGTAATCAACTCAACTTCAATTCCAATACTTCAAATTATTACCCATTAAATATAAGCATTCTTGAAGCATATAAACCATTAAAGAGAAAGTGTGAAGAAGTAACAACACATATAATACAAGATCTATGTAAGAAACCCTCATGGGGGAGAAAACCCACTAAAAAAAGTTTTTTAATACTATCTTATAAAGGTATTTCTTCAATTTAGACCATCACCAACTAATCAAGGAGAACCCACCCCTCAATTTAGTTAAGTATCCACTAGACCATTAGCTAGAACCAACTAGTAAGGAGGCTACAACCCCCTACATGATCAAACACCAACTAAATCACCTCTAAACTAATCTCCACCTCTAATATACTTTTTGAAACACTTGATTAATTACTTATATTTATCTAACACTTATAAACCTTCCTCTCTACCCCCTACAAACCACTTAGGCTCCTTCGCTCAACTAGATCACCCTCTTCACAACTTGGTCATTCAACCTAGATCTCCATGAAAAAACCTCCTCATCACTTTAAATAATTATGAAATATTCATATCAATTATTTTATATGTTTCACCACCTATCTCTACTCTTTATAACACCTATGTCATTTACCTAATCTCACACACAACTAATCTATAAAGGCCTTAATATCCTTTTTCTTATATAAGATTCTTCCTCTAGCCCTTCTTGGTTAGCTAAAAGACTTTTATTAGTACCTAAGGAATATATTACATACATAATTTGATCAACCAAAAGCATATTGGTATGCCATATCATCTATAGGTCACCCTTAAGCAGCAACACCTTTCAATTAGGCCTAAGTAGCCCTTTTAGGTCCATGTAGAACTATTCATCCCTTTACCACTTCACTAAGAAAAATAAAAACACAAGACCACTTATAAGCACATATTTCTATGAAAAATGAACCCTAAGATATAATCAAGTGATTATAGTCATAACTACATACCTATTTATATGCAAAACCATTCAATCAGTCACCTTGTACATGAAAATACCATGAATGAACAAATAGTCAACATTCAAGCAATGATTCATACTAAAGATGGATTGACCGAACCTATAAAATCCATAAATATGATCTTTATGGAGTATACAACACTATCCAATAGATAAATCATCATCAAACATCCAAATATAATCAATACAAACTGAAACTCCCTTCTCGAGTCCTTAACAAATGAAGGTCAAACCCCTAGTCAACTTTAAGCTATAATAAATGCAATTATACAACTAGTCAAACCTCCTAATCAATTTTATTGGATTATCCTTGAAGTTATTTACCATTTTTCTCTTTAATCCATCATAAAATTCATCCATTTTCTCAAGATACAAATCAAACAACCACAACTTGTTTCCTTTGTAAAATTCAAATATTTGAATTCCAATGGTCAATAAAAAATGCAAATTTGACTAAGTATAAAAATAATGAAAATTTCCTAGGATATTAACTTTTCACTATCATAAATTTTGATGTATATCATGTCAATAAATGAAATTTTAAACTTATTCTTTAGGCACAAAAATTAATATACCCATATGACCACTTTCTTCTAACACCTTCACTTATGCAAATTTTGACATCATCAATTTTCTCACTTAGGAAACTCTACCAAGATGACTAATCTAACCTACACCTTCATAAGACTACTCAAATGTATTATTTTAACTTCCAAAAGTACACCAAGCACTTATTACACCCCATATGGCCTATACATGAAGAACACATCATCAACAACATCTATAATAAGACCAAAACCTATATGGTCTCATGCAAACTATGTGAGCACTAAGGTACACTTTGTAATTGAGAACCATGCATACATATCATCTCATGGACACTCTTGGACACCTTATATACACCATTGACAAAACCTAAAAAATATCCCCCTTTGTCATTGATTTCAATACTTGTAAACACCAACACAAAGCTATGCACTATTCTTTCTCTCTCTATAAACACTTTCTCCCCCTTTGAAAAAATTAAAAAGTGGGATTACATTTTGATCCTAAGGACCTATAAATGTTTTAAAATCCAAAAATAAGAATTTAAATCATTTGAGAGATGAAATAAACTCCCCCTATCACTGTGCATACCATTTCTTATAATGACTACCTAAAACTTGCTCATTGACAACACTCTTCTTTGACCATGCACTACTATATGAAGAAGAAACACACAAGAATACCAAAAACCTATTGAAAATAGCTTAATAACATTGTGAGTGACTCTCCCTAAGTCACTTGAGCTTAGTCACCACTTGATCACCTTTAGACCACTCCAACCATAATGAAACTTCATAGTTGTCTTCAAATTCTCTCACAAGCCACCCATATAATGAAGAATGGATATTCAAGCTCTTTTTAAAACACATATGATGCATAAATACAACTAAAAAACATATTCAATGACAAATATACCTTTTTATTTTGAATAAAATGACCAAAAAATACTCTTCTTCACACTAGCCTTACCTAGAGGCCTTGTAGCCCTTCCAAATTTTGCAAAGGTCATAAATTTATATGTAGAGACCTACGTGACTTGAAACTTCATATCTGATGCATTATCATTTTCCCCTCATCAATGCCAATTTTCATCACCAAACTATTCCTCTAAACTATAGCTCCTTTGTAAATTAAACTACTAATCAACCCTCTATTTGCCCAAATGCTCAACCATAGAACAAACTATACATGTCCAGATGACTGTAAAGTACTTTTTGAGCACCCATTTGACCATTTCAATTAATTTAATATATTTGACATTCAAATTTATTGGGAAGGCAACTAACTCATAAGGTGAAAAAACCTAAGTTTCACATGTAAACCAAAGTCAACTTAACATCCTCCAATCAACACCAACACTTGAGACTTTTTCCAAAATTGGAGGTTATCAAATCACACTACTAGACCAATTCTTAAGGTTTTAATCCTTAGGGAACCCATAGAACCATGAAATGGTTTTTGGTCTACAAACCCTCAAACAAGAACTATGACCACTAAGAGGAATTAAAACTCTTCAACTTGCCGTCAAGAGGCCTTCAAATATTGAAACCACATATATCACACTTTTATGATACTAATATACCCTTCTATGTCACAAAATCACCTTGAACATTCACCAATATTGATTTGACACTTTGAAGTAGTCATATTGTGCTTATAGACCCTATGTATATAGTTATCACTATGCCAAAACACCTTCAAAACGTCATGAAATCATTTTTAAAATTCAAAATCACCTTATACACACTATCTAATCAACCTCAACTGGTTTCAACTCTCTTTTTCCTTTAAATACCTCAAATGAACCAATTTTGTATGATGAACTCATATTAGGTAGTGAACACTGAGCAAAATGGTTGAAAAGAATAAAAGATCATTAAATCTTCATGTGACCAATCCAATGCATGAAACCCCATGGATTTTACTTATACACATCCTCTTCACACTCCATATCAACCTTACCTTAATTCTTCATGATTAGGCCAACTAAACCAAGCTTCAAATATTGACTAAGAACATGTCTTTAGGACTATATCCTTGAATAGGTCTCTTGAAGATTTCCATCACAAACCTCTGGATTAAGATCATGAAATTATTTCTCACCCTCAAGACTCATAAAACATAATATCATGAAATATCTACCATAATGGAATTTTTCTTAAAGACCAATATACAAATCTACATACCCTTGTTCTAATTATGACATACCTAGATCACACACACTTACTTCTACATATGAAAGATATATCCTAAGAAGCATAGGTAGAGACACCCACTTATCATAGAGAGACTAAAAATCCCATAACTCAAGATTCTCCCATATCTTTATACTCTCATTTTAATTGAAATATTTTCTTAGCATCCATTTAACCTTCGATGAATCTTTATCCTCATTCATTCCTTTTGACTCAGAATCATGCTTGATCTTCTTATCCACTTGGGTGGATAAGACTTTTTTTTTGACACTTAAACTTGTACCATATTTTTTTATGAAAAATAATCCATTTTGAACCTATTTTTCATTCACCTCTTTGGTTATCCATTCATTATGGATCCTTTTATTTATGTTAGGATTGACATTCTTTGAAGTAGAATTTTGACCATTCTTATAGAACCTTGCTATGTGACCTCTCTCTTGACACTTGAAACAAATGGAGTTTCTATAATTATACATACATTTTTTATGGGATACATGATGGCTCTTTGAAGTTTCATTATCCCATTCATGCACCTAATCATTTGATTTCTTAATGGGGGCATTACAAAACCTTATAATATGACCAATCCCTTGACACCTGTAACATAATATTTCATGCCTTATGGATTAGTTGATTATCTTGAGTGATTATATTCTTCATGTTTGTCATTATATTGCTCATAATTCCATGAAAATACCTTACTAAGAGTTTTCCTTTTACAGTCAATGATCATATGACCAAACTAATGGCAATAATGATAATGACCATTAAAGGAATTTTTGTACCTTATAGAATTGGGTAATCTGATTTGATTTTTCCTCTTAATAACCTAAAATATGACTCCATTTTTTCTTTTATTCTCAATAAAACCAAGTCTAGACCTATCACTTAAATAGATTTGATTATTCATAGTTTCATTCAAAAAACATGTGCTTGTCATAGCATCTACCTTAACTTGATCATGATTGAAACCAAGACAAGTCCTATCTTTAGGAACTCTCTATTTTTCAAGCATCTCACTAAGCTTTTTATTACTTGTAATAAACTTTTGATATGTTTCAAGCTTACTCATAGCTTGAACAGTTTCACCTATAAAGACTCCATCTTTGATTTATATTTAACACATTCTTCATCCTTACTCTTTACCTATTTAACAAGGGTAGAAACTTGATTTTCAAGATGTTAAATGATTTCATCATGCTCTTTGAATTCATTTCTCATTATTTCCTCAAATAATCCAATTTTCTCCTCATAGGTCTTGATCAAGGATGCTTGCTTTCTATTATTGCCTCATATAATCTTCAAATCTTCAAAGGTTTTTAGATATTTGTCTTCAAGAGTGACTTTCTCATCTTCTTCCTCTGAGCTATCTCCACCAAAGAGATATCTAACTAAATAAAATTCACCATAATCATCCTTAAGATCCATGAATAGTGTCTCATTTGATGCATCATCACATTCTAATGTGGCGATTTATTCTTTAGTAGATGCATTACTATATTCTTCATGGTAGAGACTCTTGTTACCTTTGTATGACTCCTTGTCATTTCTCTTATTGAATAACTTTTTGTACTTGTTAGGACCTTCATATTTCTTATATTCATCCTCATTAGATTCCTTATGAGCTTCCTTGTATTCAAGCTTGCCTCTATCTATGCACTTAGCTACAAAATGACCAACTTTACCACATGAAAAACATTTAAAAGGAATCTTCCCTTTATATTTACCTGATCCTAAATTAAATTTTATTATAATCATGGATTCAAGTTGATCTTTATTAAGATAAAAGTCTTCAAGATTTAACTTTCTCTTCTTTCCTTTTGTCTCCTTAATCACCTTGAAGGGTGATTCTTTCTTTTGTGGTTTATCCTCATTGACTCTCATCTCATAGGAATTAAGGATGACATGAAATTCATCCATGTTCATCTTGGTAAGATCATTACTTTCTTCTACAATAGATACTTTTGAATCAAACTTGAGGGTGAGAGACCTTAATACTTTATGTGCTACAGTAGCTTCTTCAATCTCCTCTCCAAGACCTATGATCATGTTCACCACCTCATCAACCCTTACAAGATAGGATGCCACAATATCTTCTTCCTTCATTTTGAGGCCCTTAAATTTCCTTCGATAAGTCTACAATTTAGCTAACTTAACCTTTGAATCCCCTTCATAGATTATCTATAATTTGTCCCAAATTTCCTTAGTTGACTTATAATGGATCACCTTGGTGGACTCAACCTCTCATAGACCATAAATGATAGCATTTATTGATTTATATTTATTCTCACTCAACTTCTTATCAGTTACACTAGTTAGAAGAGTAAGGGGTGTGGACTAACCATCCATAATAGACTACCAAATGTCAAACCCTAGAGACATGATATAGGTATTAATCCTTGCAATCCAAAATACATAGTTGGATCCATTAAATAGAGGTTCTTGATTAGTAGAGAAACCATCTTGAATTTGATGACTACTTATTGTACCTTTGATCACCTTCAAGTGGTTAAAATTAAAAATAAGGTGTGGCTTTGATACCAATTTTTAAAGGTATAATCACTAGGATGTGGGGTGAATTAGTGATGTAATAATTTCAGCTTCAATTATAATTCTTTAAATTCTTAACCATTCAACATAAGCATTCATGAAACATAAAAACCATTAAAGAGAAAGCATGAAGAGAAAACAACATATATAACACACAAAAAAATGTGAGGAACCTTCATGGAGGAGAAAAACCATTGAAATAATCTTTAGAATACTATCTTATAAAGGTATTCCTTAAATTTAGACTAGAATCAATTGATCAAGGAGCACCCACCGCTTAAGTTAGTCAAGCACCCACTAGACCTGTAGCTATCACCAAATAGTAAGGAGGCTACAATCCCCTAGATGATCAAGTACCAGCTCAATCATCTCCAAACTAATCACCACCTTTGATATAATCTTTGACACATGTGATGATAAAATTTACTTTATCTAACACCTATAAACATGCCTCTCTATCTCATACAAGCCACTTAGGCTCCTTCGCTCAACTAGGTCACCCTCTTCACAACTTGGTCATTCAACCTAAATCTATAACCATAGAACTCTTTCTCAACACTTTAACTAATTATGAAATGTTTATATCACTTCTTTGATATTTTTCACACCTACCTCTACTCTTCAAAAAACCTGTCATTCTCTTGAGCTCACACACACACACACACACACACACACACACACACACACACACACACACACACACACACACACACACACCCACACCCACACCCACACACACACACACACACACACACACACACACACACACACAACTATTCTTTAAAGGCCTTAATATCCTTGATCTTATACAATATTCTTACTGTAACCCTTCTTAGTTAGCCAAAAGAATTTACTTAACATCTAAGGCATCTATTACACATATAATTTGATTATCCATAAGCATATTAGTTGGCCATAGCATCCACAGGTTATCCTTAAGCAATAACACCTTTAAATTAGGCCTAAGTATCCCTTTTAGGTCCATCAAGACCTATTCATCCCTTTACCACTTCACTCAGCAAAATAGAAACACAAGACCACTTCTAAGAACATAGGTTCATGCCAAATGACCCTTGAGACATCCTAAATTTATTATGATAATCACTACATACCTTTGTATATGAAAAACCCTTCAATCATTTGCCTTGTACATGAAAATACCATGACCAAATAAATAGTCAACTTTCAAGCAATGGTTCATACTAAATACGGATTATTAAAACCTCCTAAATCCATATAGATGATCCTCAGGGAGTATAAAACACTCTCCAATATATAAATTATCATGAAACATCCAAATATCATCAATACAAACTTAAAATCCCTTCTCGAGTCCTTACCAAATGAAGGTTAAACCCTTGGTCAACTTTGAGCTATAATAAATGTAATTATATGAATAGTCAAACCTCCTAATGAATTTTCATGGATTACCCTTGAAGTTGTTTACCACTTTTATTTTTAGTCCATCATCAAATTCATCCATTTTCTCAAGATATGAATCAAACAATGACAACTAGTTTCCTTTGTAAAATTCAAATATTTGAATTCTAATAGTCACTAAAAAATACAAATTTGACTACGTATAAAAATAATGAAATTTTCTTGGGAGAGTAACTTTTAACTATCATAACTTTTGATAGGCATAATTTCAAGGCATGAAAATTTAAACACATTCTCTAGGCATAAAAATGAATATACCCATGTGATCTCTTTCTTATGACACTTTCACATGTGCAATTTTTGACATCATCAATCTACTCACTTAGGAAACTCTACCAAGATGACTAGGATAACATAGACCTTCATAAGACTACTCAAATGGATTATTTTCATTTTTAAAATTACACCAAGAACTTATTATACCACATAGGGCCTCTACATCATAAACACATCATCAAAACATCCATAATAAGACCAAAACATATAGGGTCTCATGCAAACTATGTGAGCACTAGGGTACACTTTGTCATTGAGAACCATGCATACATATCATCTCATGGACACTATTTTCCACCTTAGAGACATCATTGACAACACCTCAACAACACACACAATGTTGTTGATTTTGGATTTTCCATAATTTTGGTTATGGTGGGGTTGAAGAATTTTGAATATGATCTTGATAAGGCCATCAAAATTTTATATTATTTGGGACTAAGAGTATCCACCATCTGATTATGTTATAGATTGGAAGCTTATTGATGTTATTTTAAATAATATCTTCATCAAGTAGTGAATAATTTTTGTGCTCAGTTATTGATCTTTAAAGAGGTTTTCACCAATAAAGTTGTCTTGATTATCCCATAGCACTTCTAAAAAGGTTTCACTAAGTAACATTGACTTTTGAATTTGATTGTCTTCTAGCACCTGAAACAAGTTTTCACTAGACTATGTTGAGTTTGGACTTTCATTTCCGGTTAGTGCCTCTAAAAAGGTTTGACTAGTAGATCATTCTTATTTTATATTAATGTCATCATGGTCCCCCTATTATTATTCAACTGATATGTCACCATGGATGACATTCAATAAGGTATGATTTTATCAATCACAATCGACCCTTATGGGAGGTGGAATGTAAATAGAATAATTATTTTTGGTGGTTTTAATGGCATGTGAAATAGGAATGGAATGGGAAGAGGTATCAAAATCCTCATAGAATATACTAGGAGAACTTATATTTTGAAGTAATCATCCTCAAAAATTGTGGAAAGATCACAGATATATTCAAATTGATCTACAAGTCATGTATAACCAATATTGTAAAAATATGAATGTACTATGATTTCAAGGCTAAGTTTGATTCAAGGGACTCTAAATCTGATGTTGAGACTGACATTGATTCTACTTCTAATGCTAAATTTGATATCAGTTCAAGAATAAAACCTAACTTTAATGTTGATTCTTCATTAGTTATAGATGTTTCTATAATTATGTCTTGTTAAATATTTGGTATGGGATAATTAATGGCCTATGATGGAATAATGGGATATTCAAGAATAGATTCATCTAAGAAGGGTTCAATATAGACTGGATCATCTAGGTGAAGCCCCTCATCAAAGAGAGGGAACAACTCGAGGGGTAACTCCATAGAGACTGGCTTATCAAATTGAGACTCCTTAATGAGGGGGAAAAGGTTAATAAAAAACTCCATAGATATTGGTTTGTCAAATGGAGGCTATTTAAAAATATGAGAATGATCAAGATAATGATTTTCCTAAAGGTAGTTATAATCATTAAGAAGTGACTCAATAAAGACTGGTTTATCAGAGTGAGACTCCTCAAACAAAGGGAAAGGATCAAAAGGTGATTCATCACAAGTTGACTCATCAAAAATAGGTGTTTTAACAAAAAAAAAATGAATTGGTTGGTTCTCTTATCCTTTTTATTCATTTGGTTAAAAAAAGAAGTTTTGGACAGTTCTTGGTCTTTAAATGATGGATCTTAAAGGGGTAATGATTAGCTATATTTTGACTCAAAGATTGGATTAGATTTTCTAAAGTTGAGGAAGGTTGGCACTAGATGAAGAATTATCGATGGTTGGATAATGAACTCTTTGTGATTAATCTCATATGTGATGGGCTTAACAAATATTGTTTGTCAGTCTAAGATGATGACTATGACTTGTCTAGTCGTAATTACATAACCTTGTTGGGATAATGAGATAACATACTTGGAAGGTCTAGAATGGTAATATAAGGGTGTTTTGAATCTTGGTTTATAACACAAACCAAAGGATGAGGGCCTGGAATGGTAGCCCTTAGGTGTTATAGAGTTTGGTTGCTAGTATAGGAAAAAGGACATGATCTTGGTATGGTAATCCTTGGATGCTATGGATCTTATTTATTTACACATACTAAAGGAGGGTTATTATTATAGGTAGGGTAATAGGTACCATTATCATTGAAAAGGTTAACTTGGTATGTTAAGTGACCCAAATAAGGGTGATTAGAACATATGATAATCAACATGACTAGGTCTGGAAATTAGCTCAAAGAGGGCAATCTTAGTCTATGAAAATGGTCTTGGTTTAATTGTAGGTTTGAAAACAACATTGATCTAAGAATTTTTCTAGGAATGGAACCATTCTCAAAAATCTTAAATGGTAGACTCAATCTAAAAGGTCTAATGTTAAATGTCTCACATAAATGGTCAAGTGAATGCATAAAACCAAATGCCAAACTTGGTAAAAGTACTTCAAACAATTCTAATGTAGGTCTAAATATGAAAAATATTGCCATGTATTTGGGAATAAGGAAAAAATCTAGGCTCAAAATAACTATGTCTAAAACAAAGAGGTAAGATGCTAGAACTCTTGGAAACATGACACAAGAACTATACTTGGAACACACTAGGTCTAAGAAGCAAAAAGGTAAAGTTCTATGTCTTTTGTGAACATGACACAAAAGATAGAATTTAAAACACAATATGTCTAAGACAAATGATAATTTATAGGTCTTTTAAGAACATGACACAAATGCTAAACTTGGCACAAAAGTAGGTCTAAAATAAATGATAATTACTCTAACAATTTTGAAACACTCAGACTCAAACTATGCATTCATATTTAAACATAAGATTTACCTTTGAAAAAAGACATTCAAATTTAAGCACACATAAGATAGACCACTTCCCAAATATAAGTATAAAAATAGTCTTTAAATAGAGAAAGGAATTATTCTAAGTTAAACAACCCAAAAGTGAGAGATAAATGTTTAACCCAAAATTACATGAGGCATATGAATAAACCAATAAATGTTTGAATTTGAATTTATCAATAAAAATTTGTAACTCGATTTAGAAGGCTTGGTTCTTAAATAGACAATAAGCTAGACTAAAATGTATGACATATGGATACTAGACATAAACCAAAAGGGCACACATGGTTTTGAAATTGTGATTGGCCACAAAGGAATTTTTTGAAATAATGAGATCAGTGTAATGACATTATCTTACTCTAAATGTATTACCAATGGTTTGTTTCAAAAAATCTAAGGTATAAGACTTGGAATGAAATAGGTAGTGTAATAATTCCTATTTCAAACAAGTGACACACACACCCACACACACAAAAGTTTAATAAATGACTAAGACAAAGTGTGGTGTCAAACAGATGGCATAACACATCTTCAAACAAAATAGTGGTGTGCAAACATGAATTATTTTAAATATGTTATGATAAACAAATATTTTTTGACTCAAGATAATGCAAGTAAAAATAAAAAACAACAAAAACACCTAAGTGTATCATATTAGTCCTAAAAATTGACAAGGTAGCTTTATACCATTAAATTATATCTATATGCTTTATCTTGAGAAGAAAATATATTGTTAATCCAAAAATTAAAATGGGCATGAAAAGTAGGGTTTTTAGGCCCCCTCTTCTCTCAAGAGTTTGTACGGTGACTTGAAACTTTGGGCTACTCTCCTTGTATTGATAGTATATCAATGGTAAGTGGGGTTGTATAAAACTATCAATTTCATGTGTTCTAAATGGTCCCTTATGTGTGGTTAAAACTAGGGCACAACACGCCATTTAGATCCAAGTTAACCAAATTTTTGTGAAAATTTATTTTAATTTCATAACCATTACATCCATAATTACTCAATGTAGTGTGATGTCTAAGTTAAATATGCATTTTGATGTAGTTTCTTACTAATAGAGTTTGTTTAACCACTCAAACAAGTATGCAAGTAAGTCAACCTCAATTTATAACCTACCATGGAATGGGGTTAAAGTGATGATGGGAGATGAATTATTGGGTCAACACTTCCCTACATAACTCATGGTGAGGTGATGAACTCCCACCTACAAGCCAAGATGTATAAAATATAAATTGAGTGGGACTTTAGGGTCATTTTGGGGTCACCCAAATCACTCAAATTTTGAGGGACTTTGTGAATTTCCTTCCATGTTTTTGGATAAAATCAATAAATTCAATAAGTAAAGCATTTTTTATCACCCAAGTTCCCTAAAAGGGATGGGGGAGATCATAAATTCTACACTTGTCTCACAAAATAAATACACAATAACAAAAATTAAAATGAAAAATCTTATGAGTATTTAATAGAGTGTGAGGTCATTTTTATATCACCAAAAAAAATATGACATGAAGTTTATCCCCTTAGTGTTACTTGAGAAATTTACACAAGAATAATATAACTCAAGTAAAATACTTTAAAACACCAAATTTAAATGTGAGTTTTGAAACTTAGAGTGTCAAAAAATGTCTTTCCTTGGTCTTTGGGTCTTGCAAAATATGTTATGGGGTCCTTATGCTTACAAAAAAAAATAAGTGGGTGACCTTTTGAATTTAGCTCTCACATTTGCAATTTTATTTACACAATGAAAAATCATAGAAACATAAAGCAATACCACTAATTTTCTTACAAAACCTTAACTAGTTAGCACAAAACCACAACTTCCTGTAGAATAGAGTGTTAGTGCAAAATTTATAGTCTACAAAGAAAAAATTTAGATCTATAGTGTCATATCTCTAATCTACATAGAATAATCACAAATATATAATGAAATAATGCAAGTCATGATGATAACATCAAAAATATCAAGGCAATACCCTAGATTTTAAGGTAATAACACAATTACAAAGTCATGATATTATAGTGCAATATCATGAGTCTCAAAGGCAATAGTGTGAGTATAAAGGCAAAATTAGAACTTACCCTGAAACACAAATGGTTAGTGGAAAATACAACCATCAAAGTAATATCATAATTTTTAAGGCAATAGAACCACTTATTATGCAAAATCGTGACCTACCAAGATAATAACACAACTATAAAGTCATGATATTGTAGTGTAATATCATGATTCCTCAATGTAATACCATGACTACAGAGAGCAAAATTGCAATTTTACTAATAAAAAATGTGATTTACTATAGGATGTTCATGAGCCTATAATTAACACTTTTTTGGTCATCAAGTTAGGATTTTGACATGAAAATTGATATAAGAATATCCTAAAATGCCTTAGGAATAACTTTATGGGGTACATGTCCCATCGATTTTTCCATCATGTGAATAAGAAATCTAATAAAGAGGTGGTTAGTATAGTGTTATTCCAAGAAAATAAACACACTAAACACTAACACCTATAGCCTAGACACTATGGATAGCATAGGTAACAAGCATATAATGAAAACACAACTAGAAAATAAAATAAATAATCCTTTTACCTTCCTTGTATCTCTAAAATGGCTTGTTAAAGTGGCTTACTCAACTTTGTGTATTAATAAATTTTTATCAATGAAGCTCCCATTTCTCCACCTTTCCTTGGTACCATGGATTGGTTGGTTTGGATTATGAATTTGGCATGGTAACACTACATTAAAGTCTTCTTGAATCTATTTTAGTATAATAAATTTACACCAAAATAGATTCTTGGAGATATTTTGGCATAATAACATTGCACTAAAAATCTTGTTGATCAATATGTAAGGCCTTATATTTATAGCCTACAAAGTTGACTCTAACTCAAGTTGAGTTAGGTTAGGGTTAAAACATGGAATGGGTTCAAACTAACCCTAGGTGAGTTAAATTTTACTTTAGTTGAGTTAATGAGATTATATGTAATCATGATGTTTAATTAATATACATTGGTCTCAACTTAGATATTTTTAGATATTTGTGAGATCTTGATAATTCACAAAAGGAAATGATAAAGAATACTGACATTTTGATTTTTGAATTTCCATTTTTAGATATCCATTAATTATAAATGGATAATTTATGTAAGCATTTAATCTAGTTTAATTAGATGATTCATTTTGATTAGCATTTGAGGTCTTTTAAGAATTGTTGAAGTGCCCTATTTAATGGTTTTTGTTGATTATTTTGACCACAATTTAAAATAGATCAACCTTTTATGTTTAAAAACTTGTATAGGGGTCTATTAGTTCCTTATATGGTGTGAAATGGTCATAACAATGCCATTTAATGTGTTACTAGCTTTGTCATGGTCACATTTTAGTCCTTTATGTATTAGGTCATCCTAGGGGTCATATTTGAGTCATTTATGAGGTTTGTATAGTTTACCATGTAATAAAAATGTGTCCAAGTGTTTCTCAATGTCCTTAATTCTATATCCTTGTTAGATATGTCAGTCCTAACTAAAAACCTATAGGTACTACACTGGAATCAATAAAATCATTAGAAAAGAGGCAATTTTAGTAATTGTAGGGTTTCTAAAGGAGTGTGGTACATGTGGTAGGATTATATAGTATTATTTTAGTTCCCATAAACTCAATATAACACTTTGTTAGCTTTGAAACACTTGAAAATGACATAACACCATTTCATTCTTCCATCACTCCACTAAGCATGCAAAAATGGCTAACTGGTTTTGGTTTAGTATGGATAAAAGGAGTTGTTTCAATTAAAATGACTCTAAAGAATTTTATTACACTTATTCTAATTAAAATACATGGTAGGAGTTAGAATATTAGTTTATCTAACTTTATGAACCAATGTTATGAATTTGACTACTCTTTTCTACTCGTTTATCTCCATATCATTCAGGTTTCCTCCTTGTTTAAGTTAATCCATACAAACCAAGTAAATTTTATGGTGTTGGAGAGTGGATACCTTCTTCTCATGTGGCTATTAATCTATTTTTCATGTGTGGAAGTAAAAAATGGGAAAAAATCATCTTATATTTCTATTGAAAACTCCATGGCTAGTTTGAAGATAGTTTCATTAGTTACAAGAGCTTGTATCCTAGTTTGGCCTTCATATAGATGGAATGCAAGTTGATATGTTGTGTTTTGACCCCTCACTTCATGATGAACAATATATTATTATGAATATTTGGCCTTAAAGTCATATAGTGATGAATAACATAGTGAAACATAATACATAGTATATTTTTATATAGATATCCACCTACAATCAGGTGAATGAGAGTTTTGAGCATAGTCATGGATATATGGTGAAGGTTTAAATATGTTAGATACAATCTTAAAGTATGAGCAATCAATTTGGACTATACAAATGGTTAAAATAAGTTAAGACTACCAATCCTCTAATAAACACTATCCTATATACTGTTGATGTACACCTACAAGTGGTCCACATAGGAGTGAGTATTGGAATTTAATCATTTAAAGCTTGTTTAAAACTTCCTTAAGGTATTTAAGATTGATAAGGTCGTAAAAATCATAAAGATTCACAATGTAAAAAACAAACTTGAATATATTCCTCTTAAGTCAAGAAGGTTACTTTAAGGATTCCTTACATTAAATTTTCCAAAATAGAGACTTGGCCCCTTTTTTGATCTTTTCATGATGAAGCATCTTGAGATACAAATAAGTCTAATGTTTCCATTATTTAGTCCAAGTATAAGGGTAGTGAGTTGGCATGACAAATGGTTATTTTTCAAAAGTATGATTATATATGAAGACCTCCATTTTTAGTAATATTTCACTATAAGTTGACAATATTATCTACAATATTTTGAGCCCAAATAGATTCACAATGTTATGAGACCAATGGAGCATAACATTGCAAATAACTACTTCGTTGGATTTAAGGTGGTACTAGTAGATCAAGAAACATATAAATGAGTTTAAATAAAATTTATTAACTCAATCTACCATCCTAAAAGGGATACTTTTGTATCCAAAATAGGTTCTTATAATTGACTGTATAATGATGGTACATTGTACATTGAGAGAATTGGCTGTCAATTTGGTTTTAGGCTTGATATGAGTGTGCTTGACTGGGAAGGTGATTTTAAAAGGCCTCCAAATAAAATTGAACAAAAAATATACTAAGTATGACATAATACAAAGGTATATATGGCCTATAAATAGCCACCTATAGGTTTTTATGGAGGAGAAACCAACTCATATTGGTGTTAATAGAGAAGTAATGAACACTACTCTTGAAAACATAGAAATTTGCCTAAGAAACCATGAAATGAATTTATATATTTAAATAAGGTATTAGAGTATAATGTACAAGGTTTAATTCTGAGTGAAACCCTATATGACACTTCCTTTGATTCAGAAACATAGTACATAGTGAATCGGTCTAATCTAATAAAATAAATATGAGTGTACTTTGAGTTGGTAAAGAATCATGGGTTTTAGACATTTTTAAAATCATAATAAAATTATAGTTATCATATAAATTTATTCTCATAAAATTTAAATATAGTATGGAGGTTTCCAACATAACAACCTACAAGAAACACACCAATCTTGCACACAATCAATGCTATAAAAGTCTACCTTAGATTTTGTGAGGTTTAGAGGTGTTAAGAGTATGATATAGAACTAAGATTTTAATAAAATGGTCCCCAATAAATATTTAAACCCCTCATACCTTAAAATTTCCTAGGAAAATATGATAAGTTTCATATTTTATATCTTAGATAGAGGGCACTACTAGAGAGGTACACCTTACATGCTTAGTATGAGAATGGCTAGGATATGAGTTGGGGAATATTGAAACCCTGAAGAATGGTGTATGGAGTTTAGTTAAACATGAAAAAAAAATATACCTATTTAAGAAACATTTATATTTAGTTATTTCCTAAGCATGCAAGGATACAGACTAGGCCTACTAGCCCTTGACTAGGGCTAAAACACTAAGGGGGTGTAGTCTCACTTCTAGAAAAAGAGGATCCTTACATTTATTTTATCATATTAATGGGGATATATTAATTTTTTTAGAGCCATTAGGTTGTATATATTCATCATATTTTGGCCAAACATGACCTTTTTCATGTTAGGCTTACATACAATGCAGGGAAGCGATCAAGAGGTCATTTTTGGAAGCTCATATCTCTATAAATTCTTATCATGGAGTTCCAAGGAGTTGGTATATGTTTAATAGGGTCATAAATAATATTCTAGTGGAATTTTTATAAGTGTTGAATGTCATTATTGTATGAATAATCTTTAAGGGTCAAAACTACTCAAAACCCTACAAAACCCTTGCCCTTGACCCAATGGGAAAATGGTAGATATAAATGCAATAAAGAGGGATAGTATGACTTGGAAATTATTTTTTAATTTTATATAACTCCACTAGTTTTATTTTTATTAGATTGGTTTATACCCTATTTATATGGCCATGGTACAAAATTGGTTTTCTTGATAAATTTTGATGGTTTACAGGTTCAAGGGAGATTTAAAAGATGGGAATCACTTTATAGGATCAATTTTGACCTTATATAACTCTTAATTATCATTTATTTATTTATAAAATTACATAAATAACTTTACTAGCTCCTTCACTTTAGGTAGTCTAAACTAACATAGTGAATGAAAGGTGATCACCAAGTGAGAAGGTGACAACTCTAATTGGGAGGCCTTTTAAGGTATAATTGATGTATCTATGGATATGAGATTTATTTAAATGTGTAATATCACCTCCTACATGGAATTTTTTTGAAAAATAAAGGTCATTTGAATGACAAGTGTGAGTAATGAGTGAAAGAAGGATAATGATGACTACATGCAGCAAAAAGACTTATCCAAAAGAATATAGGTGATTTTAGACACATAAAATTAATTTTTGATATTTTTATTAACCTCCCATCATATTTCTCATGTTTAAATTTTTCCTATTCTAATTTTGAGTGCTCAAGAGAAGCCAATGATGAAGACAGTTTCTAGAAATGTAGTTGAAGGGTCCTATGCTAGTTTTGAGGTATTTTTATGCCTTAGAGGGACATTTGTCCAAATAAAACTTTAATTTTATATTTAAAAATATAATAATATACCAAATATCTTATTATCATTCCCTTTATAAGTTTCATTTTGACCCTTTATCTCTATTTTCTCTCTCCTCTCTCACATTCTATAAGTACTGGCCATTTTGGCTCTTGTATAAAACATCTCACACCATGTATGGTAAATCCCTGCCAATTTGATCTTTTAATTTTCATTTTAATAATAAATTAAATATAATTTTTATTTCATAAACATATTGTCTAAGTGTGTGAAGTGATGTATGGTGAGGTCTAGTGATAATCTTCCATCCTTTCTTCTCTTTATCCTTTCATGTTTGGTACAAGAAGTTCTCATTATAACAAGTCATATGGATTTTAGAGAGTTTTTTTGGCTTCCTTAAAGTTTTAAATTATCCTTAGATTCTTAAATATGACATTTATTCCACTTACCTTAAGTAGTCTCATACATATCATCTCTATATTGAAATATTAATATTAAAACATCTTAGGACTTTGAAGCTAGTGTTATAGGTATTTTTTATTAGTAAAAGAGTATGATGATATTTTGGTAATATTAAAGGTGTATCAACCCATTATAATATATTTATTTCATGCATAACTAAATCCATTTTCCCATAATAAATTAGTTAGTATAGGTGATAAGCACTAAAAGGTTAATTCAGGGAGCTAGCCCTTAAATTTAGAGGTCTACCTCTACTATAGGAAACACACATGCCTAAAGGTATTCCAATGTTTCAAAAATATTATATTAGGCTTTAAAAACCTAATATAGGGTGAGATATTTGGTTTTAATATGTCCATAGGTCAAACTATCAGTTATTAGGTCACAAGGTGACTAGAGATGAATATGTAAGAGGTTATTATTGTGTATGGTATAATACCCAAAATAGGGATGCCTCAACATGATTCTGAGCATTGATTAATGATACATAGATTAAATTGAGATTTTTAATTATTTATAGTTTTAATTTACATCATTTAGTATAAATTAGTCTGAAGTCTAGCTATAGACAGAATGAGGTGTCTACAACAACCACCTAGAAGCTTATGTGTTTTGCTTCACCTTCACTTTGGTGTATTCAGATATGGGTCATGGAATAACACTCCTTATGAAATAATAAAAAACCTAGTTCCCCATATTCATAGTGACCTTATGGAAAATGGGTTATTTAGAACATCATGTTGATATGACCCCCAAAGATCCTATTGTCAGTGGGCATTACCTACATTTCCAATGCTCTAGAAGAGGGCCTTAGACTCATGTAGTTCTCCCCTATGTGATGGCTTATGTGTGAATAATAAAATATGTGAAAAGTAAGTAAAATAGTGACCTATCTTGTAACTTATAAAATTAGCCTCTTGGTTTTCTCCTTTATTACTTCATACTTGTATATGTGTTGTACCTATGACTGGTATGGAAGTAGAGAAGATTTTTTCAATTGAATTTTATTTGCTAAGAATACTTAGTATTGTTCCTATTATTTTTAGGTGAATAATTATTCATGGTTGATCTTGTATTTATATCAATACATTTGGATTAATAACTCACATTAAATAACTTAGTCCAATCATTAGGATACATTTTATTTGTAAATCAGATGACTTTAAGGCACTGCACACTTACATTGGGTCAAGACACTAACATCAACACTAGTGTCTATCCCAAACATTAGTGTCGAGGGAGCATGAAATTAGGTATAAGTCCATAACTTGAAGATATGGAAAAGTATATTTTAAACATTTTGGGTAAGAGAGAATGGATGTGTTATCAACATAAGACTAGTTAGACTAAGAGATATAAGCAAAGGAGCACAAGATAGAGCATATGCAAGACTTGTAGAAGTGGGAAAGGTATATAATTTAAATAAATGTCCAAGGTCTAATTTTTCCAAGTGTACAATTTTGAGTTGATATATAATCATAAAATAATGTCTACATTTCCCCCCTTTAATCTAGTAATTAAATTTTGAGTTTAAAGGAAAGGAATGTTTACTTGGGTGTGTATGCACACCTTATTTTTATGTGTGTACAACTTGAGTGATTTACTAGTGACTAACCAAAAACTAAGATTATGTTACATTGTATTACTATCACATATAATCTATAATTTATAGTACTTAAAATAATTGAAATTAAAAGACCTAGTTTTAGGAGTAAAACTGTGTGTCGATGTAACTGCCTTACCTATAGGTAAGTTATTTTGGAAAATGTGTATCATTATAAAGATCTAAAACTAATATTAGGACATATATTTAAATAACATATATCCAAGGATATATATATATATATATATATATATATATAGAGAGAGAGAGAGAGAGATTGGAAGGCACATGACCCCAATCTTGGAGCAAAGGTGAGTTGCCACATGGTAGTTGAGAGTAGATCAACCATATAACCCAGTGATACTTATAACCTAGTGAGTTTAGATGATAAAATCAATTACAAATTGAAAACTTATAAATATTAAGTGATTTTATCACCTCAACCACACCAAAAAGTGAACCAATTACTATATTAAATTGGCTCAATAAAGTCCATAAAAGTTTATGGAGTATTGATACGAAGAAATTCCATGATGTGGTATCAATCCATAAAAGAGTTTTGGAATCTAAAACTGATATGGATTTTATAATTTTAGGCACAAATTTACATATCATATGCACCTTAGATATGTCTTATGCTGAAACTATGTATAAAAAATAGTGCTAATGTATATAATTATATAGAAATTGTGGATCTAAATCATATAACTATATGCTTTGGCCAATTTTGAAAATTATGTAAGTGTGGAAGACATAATTCTTAATCATGCCCCCATTGTAATCTAGGAATGTTCAATACTGAATAGGTGTGGAGAACATGATTCTAAAGCATGCCCCCACTAAATTTGGGAACTATGAAGGTGTGGAATCCATGCCCATATGACATGACCTAACTGAATATGAAAATTGATATAAGTACCATATATTTAATGAGTTTGGATAACATGCTTCCAAAGCATGCCCCTAATAAATCTAAAAACTATGAATGTGTGGAAGCCATGCCCATATGACATAACCCCACTAAATCTGAAAATTGATATAACCAATACTTAATAAGTGTGGAGAACATTCTTCCAAACCATGCCCCCATTGAATTTCAAAATATTCCCCCACTAATATTCCCCTTATTTAAGGTGAGGGATAGATAAGAATTGGTAGTTACCTTACCTCAAAAGAAAAAGATAACTGTATAACCTATGAACATAACCATGTAACATATAGAATGGAACATGTCTAGATAAATGTATAATTAAAGTGCATAGAACTAATATGATCACATGTAAGCCTAAGATGCATGATAAATGTCATGGAAAATCTGATATAGTAATATTACAATATCAATAAGAAAAAACACACACACACTAGAGCACTAAAAATCATTTCAAAAGGATATGGTCCAAGGAGATTGTAAATAAGGGGCATGTTAAAATTCCATACAATAGAAGGGACATGACTTAGTTAAATGTATATATAGGCAATGTATTAATTTGAGCGCACTGGGCAAAATTTGAAATTCAACGGCTTGGGCACGCTGGGCAACGGCATGGGAGTGCTGGGCGCACTCCTAGATTTTGAACTTGCAGGTCTGTTGACAGGAGCTACTTCTTCAAAATTGGAAAATGTTGGTCTGTGGACTGGAGGGAAGCTGATTGTGGAAAATCAGGCTGGAGGGACTAACCCAGGAGGAACTAGAGGAGGGGTAGAGAAGAAGATCGAGTCAGAATGTGTGAATGATGTATACAATGGAAATTAATTGAGGGGATCTGATCTCCCAAGTGGAACTCATGGCTCTCAACTGGGGAAGGAGATTGAAAAGGAGAAAAACAATGGTGACACTAACAAGGATAAATCCTTAGAAGGGTTGAAGGCAGGGTATTCAGAACAAAGGATGTGGTCATCCCTGTTTGGCAAGAAACCCATAGGAAAATCCATTTTCCCACTAGTGATTGCTAAATCTTGCTGGGAGAAAGGTGAGTATGAAGTTTTTATCCCAGATCCTTTAATAGATTTTTTTGTGTCTTCCATGGATTTCACCTTAGTGGGTAAATTTCTAGGAGCAAGACCAAATCTAGAATCTCTTACAAAAATGGTTGAAAGGAAATGGGTGATTAGAGGAGAGATAGTTATTGTACCAATGTTGAATGGTTTTTACCTGTTTACCTTCAACTATAAAGAAGACATGAATTTGGTTTTGTGTGGAGGACCATGGTCTTTTGGAAAATGTTCTCTTACTATTAAAAAATGGGAGCTGGATATGGATTTCTTAGATTCTTGTTTTTTAACAACTCCTATTTGGGTTAGACTTCCTGGACTCTCCCTTTAGAGTTTTGGCATGAGGACATTTTTAAAGGTATTGCTAGTTCTTTTGGGGAACTTGTGGCATTGGACAAGGCTATGGAAAATAGAACTAAACTTCAAACTGCCAGGATGTATGTTAAAGTGGTAGATCTAAATCATCTCCTAGAAAAAGTGGATTTAATATCCAAGTTTGGTAAAAAAACTCAAGGAATATTTTTTGAAGATCTTCCCAATTCTTGATATGCTTGTAAGAAACAGGGGCATTGGGTAAAAAACTATCCATCCAAAAGCAAATTTCATCCTAGTAGTGTTATGGATGGGAAAAAGTTCATGGTTCAACAAAAGCAAGTGTGGAAACCCAAAGAAGATCAGCGACAAGAACAAAAGGTTAATGAAGAAACTAAAGATATACATGTGGAGGCGGGTAAAGAGCCCTCTTTTGAAGACCCTAAGGGCCCACTTGCTGAAGCAGAAATAGAGATTTTTGAGAAAGAAAATTCTGAGACAGAAGGTAATGGACTGCAATCAAAAATTATAATACCTACACAAGGAATAGATGATTTGACAGATTTATCAAAATAAATCATACTCTACCAAAGGGTAGAGGATCGAGGGAGAGATGTTGATGCCAAAGCAGTGCTAGAGGAAGGAGAAATCTTGGTTGAAGCTGGAAATAAATTAGAGGAGAGAGATTTTCTTGTTTCTTAGTTCACGGAGATTTAGGTTGATAATGACTCCCCTATGGATGAGTTTCTTGTGAAAAATAGTGGAGAAAACTTAAAGTATTTTCTAAACCTAAGGAAAAGGGTTGAAAAAAGGACCAATACCAAGGGAGTTGAAACCAGAAGCAGTAAAAAAGATCAGCAAATGAAGGTGAAATATCTGACTTCCACTCTGGATAAATTTGAAAAAAGAGGTGAGCAGCTTTTGAAGGTGAAATCGGATGTTGGTTCTCCGGACAAACCTGGAAGAAGATCTATGAAGAAAACCAAAGAGCTAGAAAGTAAGCAGAATATTGCTGATGGAAGGCAGGCAACGATTCTGGATTTTACCCCTAAAAAATAGTTATTAAATCATTACTTGGAAACTAGGGGGCTGTATTTAAAATGGATATCTATGTTGTCCCAGTTTTACCTTAGGGTGTTGCTACTTATTAGTAGGCTCCAGGAGTGCTTCTCCTAGTGTATGTCAATGCTTTATCTTTCTTGATTCTGTAATAGGGTTTCGGGGCCCCTTCAAAACCTGTTTTTACCTTAATCTAAAACAAATAATTACATATGAAAATTTCAAATAAATCATACATAGACATGGGGTCCAAAATCAAAGGAGCATATTCAAATTATTGAAGAAGGAATAAAATAGTAAGGCAAGACACTCAAGGAAGTTCATAAAGTAAAGCATAAGCAACCAACATAAACATGCCATAGTATCCCATGGATCCAATGTGTTAAGAAAAATGTCAAGGATATAGTATATCAAGTACCTCATGTAATATATGATCATGGAAAAATTCATGTGTAAGTACATATTTAATCTCAATCATGATAATGAATTATGATCATCAAACCATATAACCTATGTGTATCAAGATCAAAGAAGTGGATGCCCCTAATGTCTACATGACATAAGTAGATGGAAGGCCCAATATCTAAAATAGTAATAGATCATGTATCTTTGTATGCATGTATCACAGTCAAGTAGAAGTGTGACACACATGTGTATGCAATATTAATTTAATATGACATATATCTACATGAAACTAACACATAAGTGCCAAGGATCTAGTAGAACATGCAGGTGCTGAATTTTTTTTTGGAGTTTTGAATGTTTTTAATATTTTTTGGTATTTTTGGAATATTTGAAGAGGAAAGATCATCCTAAAATGTTATACAATGGATTATCATGGATATGTTCCAATTGTGAACCTTAAAACCTTAATTTGGATATTTTACATTATTTGCATCATGATTGGATAGGTTGAAAAGATACATAACATGTTCCTCATTGTGTTTTACATGTGTAGTAGAAGAATTAATGTTACAATTTGGAATATGTATTAATTTTTATTTATGAGGAAAGGAAATACCTTGCTGATTTGGATAATTTTTTTCTTCCATTTGGTATATCTAAAGAGTCATTAGGGTAAATAAATATGGAGATGTAGTAGGCATAACCTAAACTTGTGTTTGAATTATTTTAGGACCACAAGAAATTGGTAGTGTTATGTTGTCGAAGGAGTCTTTCCAACCTCCTTTATTTTTTAAGTTTGATATATTGAATCCAATTTATTAAAATCATCTTACACTAAAATTAGTTTTTGCTTGTGTAGGATCAATATGGTTATACCAAAAATAAGAACCACCCATGTATAAGGCAATAAATCTTCTTAGCATGGATGTTTTTTGTGTTGTTAAATTTGAGATTCTTGCATAAGATATGGAACTTGGATTGGCCCAATGTTAAGTAAAATTTGAAATATGGTCATATAAATATTAGGGATACCATATTTTTGTTTATAATGCTCTTTAGGTAGTTTATCTCCTTCCATTGTGTGAGGGATAAAAATTTTGTATGTGAAGGGACATATATTAAGTAAATTTGAATGATTAATTATGAAAGAATCATATCTATAAACATCATTATATAAATGGGTAAATGACTCATATTTTTTATGCAATTTTATTTAATTTAATGGGGAAATAGGGCATCTACTAACTATAAATTTCAATTCCAAATTTAAGGGTTTAAATGCTAGCTCATATGATTTATTTTTAATAAAATAGTATAATATTGAATGGAATCATCATCACATTGTTTTAAATTATTTAAATGTTCTAATGTAAGTTTTGTCACCTTGTGGATATTAAAATCCATAAAGATTGCATCTTTCAATTGTAAAACAGTTGTTAAGGAACCCTTTGGTAAACTATATAACCAATTTTGAGCTTTATCATAAATGTTCTTATGGAATAATTTTAGCAATAGTTTGTCATCTTGTGCCCATTGACCAAAAAAATATACATAGCTAATCATGTGGTCAAATGGGTCCTTTAAAATAGTACGTAAATATGGTGATTCAAAATATTGTGGATAAGGAGATTCAATTATACATTTCACAAGAGGTTGATTATTTAATTAGGTTACATGTGCATTATCATTATAGAAATTGATTTGCATTTGAAGTATAAAAACTTTATTTTTAATATAGCATATAGTGTTCATCATAGACATTAGATATTCTATGGGAATAGTGGTGTTTGTCATGGGTGTTATCATTGGTTCCAACCTAAAACCTTTTTTGAATCTAGGCATATTAATATCATCATCCTCATGTATAACAAGTTCAAGTTCAAGTTCATGATCACTAAATTTAGGACATTTTGGTAATTGGTATGAGATATTTGAATTTCGTTACATTTGGTATATCATTTAAATAGCTTGTACCATTTTTAAAAAAAATCATTTTCCTTTGGTAAGGGTATAATAATTTTATCTTGGGAAAAGTTTTGTAAGGACACATTTTTTAAAAACCATCACCCTTGAATATAGGGATATTGTTTGTAGGAATTTTTTGGGTTTAAATCAGTTTTATTGAAGAAATATCCCCCTTATTATTATTTTTTAAATCATCTATAATATATTTATGTATTTTTTATAATTTTTGATGATAAATTGAAGGAACCTCTTGGTTATATGTACCTATCTTTTGGTAAAATATACATGTTTAGTTGACTTGAATGGTTGGTAACTCAAGGATGTTTTTGAAAACCCAAAACCTTGCTTATTTTAATTGTTATATTTAAGAGATATAGGGTGGGTTATACCTTGCTTATGTTTTCCCAATCCTTGGCCTTGGTTTCCATATTTTTGCAAGTATTGAATGTCAAAGTCATATAATGGTGGTGTAGGAAGTATGGATAAATGATTATTATCTTTCTTAAGATGGATCAACTCATCTCTTGAAATGGTGGGAGCATGAATTGGTGAAGGGATAATAGATACCACCATTCAAGGTTTTTATATTACATGCTTTAGCACTTAGAAGAATACAAGAGTATTCAATTTTAATTCCTTCCCTGAGGGAGAGTTGGATAGATTCATAATCATAGTCATCAAAGCAATAAATATCATCCATGATAATAAATATGAATTAAACAAATATTATGATAAATTAGGTAATAATCATCTTATAGGGTATGTTTAGGGAAAAAAATGATGTTCGAAGATTAGGTTTACCAAATGTTTAACCCTAAAATGAAATCTAGGTGATATTATTGTTATCCCTAGAATTTATTAAAGGGGTATATAGAAATGAAATGGCACAAGGGTGATAATTAGATCTATATTACTTTAATTAGATTTCAAATTCAGCTATAATCATATAATAAATTTATTATGGTAAGATAGTCTAAATATGGAAAGTAAAACTATGCTAGATATGGAAATGACAAAGAAGTAATATACTTATCTTGTTATGATGCTAATATAGTCCTAGATCTAAAATATGTAGGAATAAGACAAAAATATAGTTTTATAATAGTTTTTATATTATATATCTAATGCTTTTATGGATATCTAGACACTAATTTCAGTTTGGGATAATTGTGTTGATTCTATTTTTTAAGTTCTATTATCACATAGGATTGCACATGTCTTGATTCTATAGTTTATTATACAAATACCAAATTATACAACTGAAAAACCTCAAAATATATGGGAACTTGGTGAATTTAATTTAATCTTTAGATAAGGTCAACTTCCTTTCACTAAATTTGATACAACTGATAAAATATCAACTTTTTAGAAATTTTACTCCTTTAGTGTTGTTTAATCCTAAACTAGGGTTCTGACTAGGAAAAGGGTTGAAGAATGAAATTTTTAGAAACTAGAAATGGTTATTGCACCAAATATTTTAGTGGATTTTAATTCTTTCTTGATAAACTCAACATAATATAAAAATACATTAAAATTTATTTTAGTACAAACTCATAAAAATGGGAAATCAGAGGCAATATTTAATTATTTTTCACAAAAGGGAAAAGATTATTTATTTTAATCAAACAATATTTTATAATGGTATAAAATACCACAAATGAATTTATTATGATTTAAATAAGAAACAAAACTTCCACAAATACTTAAATAACTTACATACATACGGATTTCTCAGATAATAAAGGTAAATATTCAATTTATTTTCATTCCAAAGGCTACAGCTTGTAGAAAATACAATCAAAATGTAGAAATATATCACTAAAAAAATATATATATTTTTGTCTACCTATATTTATAAATTTGGGTACTTTAATTTTTAAATGGTTTGGAAAGTAGCATGCAAGAGCTAGGCATGATTTTTTGCTTGGAATGGCATGGAAGGAACTAGAATATCTTCATGCAATACCTTGGGTCTCTTCATGAAGATGTAAAAATCCTCATGTAAATAGGTAGTGACCAAAATATAACTTGAATTTTAAACAAAATATAACTTTTAATTAACTCAAATCACTTTTTACAAAACCCTAACTTGTAATTTACAAGTGAGACTTTTATAACTCTTTAAGTCATGTCACTTTGTCAAAATGGAATTTGTAGTTTTCAATTAATTATTTTATAGGTTTTATGAAATTTTCATGTATATAATACATATTGGAAAATTATGTGACCACTTGGATGCTTCTGGGTCTTGATTCACCTTTACTCTCATGCATTTAGATCAAGGCCATGGACTATCGCTCCTTGTGAAATGGTAAAACCTTTGTTCTCCATATTCATAGTGACCTTGGGTACAAATAGTTTAGTGGTCACATGGTGTTGATTTGACCCTAAATACCTTGATATTAGTGGTTACTACCTATATATCCAATACTCTAAAAGAGGGCTTCGTACGCATGTAGTTGGACCCTATGTGTTGGATTGTGTGTAAATCATACAATATGTGCAAAGTAATTACAAAAATGACCTAGCTTGTAACTTAAAAAATTGATATCTTGCACTAATCATTTATTACTTCAGAACTATATATGTGTTTTACCTATGAATGGTATGTAAATAAGTAAGTTTTGTTTAATTTCATGCTCTTTGGTAAGGATAACTAGTAATGTTCCCATGTTTCTAGGTGAGGAATGAATGAGGGTTGATATTTTATTTATATAAATCCCTTTGGATTAATAAATCACATTAAATCACTTATGATAACCATTAGGACATGATTTATTTTCAAATTAGATGACTTTAGGGCACTATGCTCTTATGTTAGTTTAGGACATTAACGTCAATGCTAGTGTCTATCACAAATGTTAGTATCCAAGGAGTAAGAAAGTAGGTATAGGTTCAAAACTTCCAAAGATGGAAGATAAGTACATTTTAATAATTTTGGGCAAGAGATAAGGTATGTGTCATCAACATAATATTGTCTAGACTAAGAGATATATGACAAATGGAACAAGATAGATAAAATGTGAGAGTTACGAAATCAAGAAAGGTCTAGAACTGAGAGGAATAGCTTAGGTCTGAGTTTTATAAGTGTATAAAACTGAGGTGATATATTATCATAAAAATAGTGTCTACACTTAGATATTTTTCATGTGGAAACTATGTATAATAATGGTAACAATGTATATAATTATACCAAAAGTGTGAATCTAAATTTATATAATTGTGTGATTTAGCCAATTCAAAAATTGTGTAAGTGTGGAGAACATGATTCCAAATCATGCCCCCCACTATATATGGATAAATTTAAAAAGTGGAGGAAATGTTTCCAAAACATGTCCACACTGAATCTAGGCATGTTGAATATTGAATAAGTGTATAAAACATGCTTCCAAAGCATGCCCCCACATAATTTTAAAATTGTGAACATGTGGAAGTCATGCCTATATGAAATGACACTACTGAATATAAAAACTATGCCAAATGTGAATAACATGTCTCTATGACATGACCCCACTGATATGCCCCCCATTTGAGGTAAGGGAAGAATAAAAACTATTAGTTACCTCACCTCAAAATGATAAGACAACTACATAATCTGTGAATGTAATGGTATGTAGCATATATAAGAACATGTCTAGGTATATGTAGAATTAAAGAACATAGAATATTGTGATCACATGAAGGCATAAGATGCATAATTAAAATCATGGAAACATATAAATAGTATTAGTATAATCTTAACAATTCAATCAAGCACACACATAAGAGAACTCAAAATCAAGTCAAAAAATAATGGTTCAATGAGACCACAAAGAAGGGGCATGTTTAAATGTTGCATAATCAAAGGCACATGACTTAGTAAAATGTCCATAAAAGCAATAATGACATATAAAAATGTACATGAAGGAAAATAATGACATATTCAAGTGTTACATAAAGCATACATAGGTACAAGGGCCACAAAAATGAGCATATTAAAATTATCGAATAATCAAGATAATATAAAGGTGAGGCACTCAAGGAAGTGCATATAGGAAATCATAAATAACCAACATAAACATATCATAGTAACTCATGGATTAAATGTGTTAATAAAAAAATTTCAACCACATAGCATAACTAGTACCCTATATAAGATAGAATCATGGATAAAGGCATGTGTAACTACATATATTATCTCAAACATGATAATTAAAAAGTGATCCTTGAACCATATAATCTATGAGTTTTATGATCAAAGATGTGTATGCTCCTAATTTACATATGATATGAGTAAATTAAATGCCCCACATATAAAATAGGGATGGATAATGTATCTATGTATGTATGTATCATGCTCAAGTAGAATCATGACACATGTGTATGTAGGTGTAATTGATATGCCATCCACAAACATGAAAATAACACATAGATGTCAAGGAGCCAATAAAACATGTTTGATGCTAATTTTTTTTTGGATTTTTGATTGTTTTTTATTTTTAATTTCTTGGTATTTTTTAAATATTTGAAGATGTCTAATCAAGGAAGTCCTCATCATCAAAAGGTGTAGGATCCCATAGAAAATTTATCAAGATTTGTTTATATTGATGTAATGCCAAATATTTAATGTGTTATTCTAATGGTTTACCTGAAGCCAATGGTTTGGGAAAATAATTTTACCCATCATGTTTTATTAATATATATATATATATATATATATATATATATATATATATATATATATATCAAAAAAATTAACACACATGTTTGTAGTATCTATCATATCATTCCACTCAATTATCCACTTTCATCCAAACTTTAGTTTAAAATGTGGTTCATGGTCTAATATCCATATGGTGGAATATTCCATATATGATCCATGGGCTATAGGTAAACAATTGTATCCTAGAGATATTGGTATTAATGGAAATTATATTAGTTCATCTATAGTATGCCCCACTTATGCAAGAAATATGGTGCCAGAAGTTATATCCCACTTGTTAATATAAAATTGGAGATGGTGGCAATATATTCCATTAATATTTATAGTAATGGTTAAATTTTCATACTTTGATCATTTTGAGAGATAATTATTTTGTGAAAGATATGAAGGATTTTTCATTTTTTTCATGTTAGACATAATGTGTATGTGTCCTTCATTCTTATATTTTTGAATTAATTCTTTCAATGCCTCTTATTAATTGGTATTATGTCCAATTATTTGATGATATTTATAATATTGTACCTTATCTTTTGTAGGTATAATTTTACTGCATGATTTGTGTATAGTAGAAGGTAAAGAAATCATTTTATGTTCAAGTAAGATAGATAACATGGTATATGCATTATCGTGTTGTGTCATGATCTATAAAATTTACTATGAATCCTTTTAAAAAGACTCCACATTGTTCACATGATGATTTTTCAATTGACTCTTGTAAGGTTGACTTAGTGTTTTTATCCAAGAGGCATGTGTGGAATAACAAGCATTTACATGTTCATCTATTATGTTTATTTTTCCCTTATCTAAATTCAAATTTTTATCTTCTAAAAGTGAATTTTAATTATATGTAGTGGGATGTATAGGTTTTAATAGGTTATGAAAAATATTATCAAGTGGATAAAATTTTATTTTTTGCATTTTCTCATGTATCATATCATAAGTGGTGTCATCATCACTATCATAGTAATCTGAAACATGGTCATATTTCTACTTAGTATTGACCAATAAAGGAAGTTAAAATATTGAATGATATTTTGGTTCTATTGGCTCCTTTAGTAATGGTTATTTATCTTGATGTGAATCTATGTTTACCTTAGTATTTAGTGTCTTGTTTATATCTAGAGAAAAAAGAGCCATTGTACTTGACCCATCTATTTCATATGTGTGCGTGTGCTCAATATCAATGCATTGTTTAAGTGGTACCACTGTAGGAATACCTTTAGTTTATAAATGTAACATTTAAAAAAAATTTAAAGGTTCATCATCAACAAATATGGATAATAAAGTCCCATTATGTATGAATTTTACACATCGGTGTAGTGTAGAAGAGATAGATTATATTGAATGTATCCAAGGAATATCCAAAAGTAAATTATAATGTAATGATTGAGATATTACCTAAAAAGTAGTTGAAACTATTTTGGGTCCTAATGTCACATCTAATGTGGTTTTACCAACTAGAGGGATATGTGAATTTTAAGATCATTTTATGTGCATAACCATTTTTTGAAGAAGATTGGTGTTAATACCCATGGTGGTTAGGAATTTTATGCTACAAATGTTTAGGCATGATCCATTATCAATGAGAACCCTTTTAATGTGTTTATTTTTCATGGTCACTTCTATGAACAAAGGCAAATTCTAGTCATTAATATGTTGGATCAAAGGTAATGAACTTGCATTGTTCTTGAAATATTTCATGATATCCACAAAATAATCAAGATCAATATCACTTGGAACTTGTGTCTAATGCAATGCCTCTTTTGAATATCCTTATAATAATTATATTGATTTAGGATCTCAAGGATTGAAATTTTAACATGTATATTTCTTTATTGGTCAATAATGGCATATCCCTTAGATTTTATTAAAATATTAAGTTTAGGAGGAACATTTTGTATATTTAGAGGTGGTAGAATGGGTTAAACAACCTTACCTCTTCAAGTAGTAGCAACATGAGCCAAAAAATATAATATAAACCATGGGAGAATAATGGGTGTGGGATGTTATCTATCATACAAATAATATTTAGGCATAAAAAATGGTTGAGAGCATGCATATTGGCATCTAGATACTAGATCTATAACATTTCAAAATGAATTTTGAAGAGATATCAAGTGGTGTTTCTACTTTAAAACCCTCTCATTATTGGCATGAATTTTATTAATAGTCTTGATAAGAGAATTATGTAGTAAACCATATAAAATATAACAAATTAAAACCCAAAATGGGTGATATATGCATCCATGTTACACATATTTTATATCAACCAGGGATTAATAATATAAAAATTTAGAAAACCCTAATTAAACTAGAGTTTAGAATTCAAAGATCAGGTTCACCAAATGTTTAACCCTAAAAAGTATCTAGATTGTGATTATCTAGGGTTAAATGGGATAGAGATAACTTAAGATACAAGGGTGATAAACTATCTCTGTATTAGGTCAATTAGATTTTAAACTTAAATATAACATATGCTAAATTCATTAAACTAAGATAGGATAAAAATAGTAAGTACAACTATGCTAGATATGGAAATGACAAAGTAGTAATGTAAGCTAGTTATAATTCTAATGAAATGCTAGTAGGAAGTAGACTAGGAGATGATTCTAGAATAGTCATCAGATTTTGGATTGAGTGCTTCTGGAGTTATAGACACTTGAAATAGCTTGGGATGATTGTGTTGATGACATTGTTTAAACCTAACACAAATGCCTTATACAAAATACCTATTGAAAGAGGATGAAACCACCTAGATGATTCTATGTTTATATTCACCTTTTCTTTTGTGCCTTCAAATTTGGTTCATGGACTATCGATCTTAATGAAATTGTAACCATAATTCTTCATCTTTGTAGTGACCTTGGGGGAAAATGGGTTAGTTGGAAAATGGTGTTGAGCTGAATAAAAAGACCCATATATCAATGATCACTACCTATATATAAAATACTCTAAAGAGGGTCTTATACTAATGTAGTTCTCTCCTATGTGTTATTTTATGTGTGAATCATGTAATATGTGTACAAGTAAGTACAATAGTGACCTAGATTATAACTTAGAAAATTGAGATCTTAAGCTACACCTTAGATAATTCAGACCTATGTATGTGGTTTTCACTGATATGATAATAAGAGAAAAAATAAAATCTTTTCTTTATTGAGTGTTTGATTGAATGATTTGGATAGGTTTCCTTGGTTTGTGCCAGGTATGTAATGAATGAAGGTTGATCTTATATTTATATCAATCCCTTTACATAATTAATTCATATTAAATCACTTAGGCCAAAAATTAGGATAAGTTTCATTTAAAATTTGGATTAATTTAGGGCATTGGACACTTAATGTCAGAGTAGGACCCCTATGTCGATGCAAGTGTCGATCTTGGATGCTAGTGTCTAGGGAGTAGGAAATTAGGTACATGTTCATAACTTGTGGAGGTGGAATATAAATATATTTTAAGAATTTTAAGAAATATATAAGGTTTAGGTCATAAATAAAAGACTAGTTAAACCAAGAAATAGTCCAAGGGGGCACAAGATAGGGTAAATGCGAGACTTTCAAAGGTGGGAAAAGGTCTAGAATTGATAGGAATAACCAAGTTATAATTTTTCCATGTATATAATACTATGCTTATATAAAATCCATAAATATTATCTACACTATCAAAATTTAACCATATTTTGAACTATTCTATGATACATGGAAATAAGTAGATTATTAGGTTTACAAATAAATAAGATAGTACTACACATTATAGGTTCTCATAGTATGCGTGTAAACTTGTTAAAATAGGTTTAAGTATCTATTTCACCTAAATGGTATGTAACAAGATTAAAATTATTAAGAATACTCATAAAAATAATAGAGTACTAAATACATTCAAAGGTAAGTGACCATCTAATGATATAGTCTAAATTAATAAAAAATAATAAAAAAATTGTATATTAGAAAGTGGATTCATCCTTAATGAATGAAGTACAAAAAATTCAACTATAGCCTTAAAATACCTTAGTCTATGTGGTATATTATACCATTTATATGAAAATTATCACAAGTCTCATTAGTTAGGAAGAAACACAAAATCATGCAATAAATATAATACAAAAATTGTTTCTATAGTTTTAATAAATGATGACATTATTCAATAAACATGAGAATATAGTTTTCTATCTAAATTAATAAATGAATCAATTTAATATATGCTCATATAATATGATATAAGAATATTTCATTAAGTAATATTCCCATATTAAAAATAAAATAAAAATATTATATTCAAACACGTATTTACAACTTGAAGGTAGCATGCCAAGATCAATAATATTACGATAGATCAATAATAATAAGAGAATCAAAGAAAAATTATCATTGATCTCTCATATGAAGAATAAGTTACAATCAAATTAAATATCATAAATATTCATAGATACACACTAGGTTTTACAATATTATTGGCACACTATAACAATTTTGCTACATTAAGTTATAATTCAACTACCAATATTTCATAACTTAAATCCATTGATAAAGAACTTGTAAATATAATTTTAAACCACTCAAAAACTAGAAAAACCTAGTGAAACTATTAACACAAGGTAAAATGAGTAAGATGATCCCTTCCATTGTTTTTTCCTTACCACCCTAACTATAGACACTAGAAAACTACACATAATGGTTCTAGATGTTGAAACACCCCTAGAACACCTTGTAACCCCCTAGGGACCATCCCACAACCCTTCATTTACAAATCTAAGCTAGGTTAGCTGACTAGATAACCAACTAACTAAAGATTTTTACTAAACTTTACCTTTGACCCTCGATCATCGATGGTCATCCTAGCCATCAATGGTTAGGCCTGATTGTTGACAGTTAGGTTACCACCACCTGAATAGTCAAATTTCAATCAACTCTAGATTGATTTTTTATATTTATGTCATCTAATTTGTGTGTGATCCAATTCATGTGAAAGGTAAATTTGAAATGCTTGTTGAATCTCTTGTGAACCTATTATTGTACCTCTCCTTCCTTCCTATAATAAGAGAGTATGAGGTGAAAAAGGATCCATAATTGATAAATCATCTACATCTAGATCTAGAGCCTCTTGCATTAGCACTTCATTTTTTAGGTATTCTTCTAGCAAAATAGTGAATAAGTGTGAAGAGATCCGAAGTGATACCATTCATCGGCCAACATTCAAGTATTGTTACTTTACCATAATTTCTCTAAGTTTCACCAACAGATCCTTCAACCCTCCCTTAGATCAGTAACCAACAAACAAATTATCTATTCTCACTAATTAGTTGCTTTTTTATTGTTTTGTGACCAACCTAGCTTGAATCTACTTTCCATATTTCCATTTTATAACCTTACCAAATCAATTACTTAAACTAGACCAAAACCACAATAATCATCAATGATCACTCTAACTACCGATAGTTTTCCCCAACCACCAAAGGCCACCCTAAATTTTTATGGTCACTATTAAACAAATAAACATCAATTATTTTCACCCACCATACCTTGACCAAACCTTAGTTTTTGAACTTTCACCTAATCATAGAACCCTACCCTATTTTTTAGACTATACCTGATTCATTCATCATTAATATAAATCTATTTATTGCTATAATTAGTCAAATTCTATATTCATTTATCAAGTACTCCTTGTATTTAGTTTCAATAGTTTTTGTGATATATACAAGTAATTTATATTTTATAACTTGATTGTTGAAAATGTATGGATTGACAGCCTTTAAGGAAGCTCATGTTTCTTGGATCTATATTTCTAGGCAGTCAACCCTACTATCTAACTAATCAAACCATTTATTTAAGTGATTTCTTATCTATAGGTCATTCATCCCAACCCAAAGATGAGTATCTACAACTATTTGGATCAACATACACATAACATATCAAGTTCTACTAACCATACCCTTCTCAAGTTTTTTCCCCTTTCTTCTAAAGAATATAAGAAAAAATTCTCTAAACTATTTTGGCATGCCTAGTGGGACCCTTGAGTATTTTATTGGGTTCATATTTGCATCTAGGTACTTCTTCATCCTTATTTTTTGCTTATACAACAAAATCAAATTTTCATTTTGGGCTTAAAATTGATGACATACATTGTTTGATTGCTTCTTTTAGCTCAAATATCTTAATTAACTAAGTGAATTAATCAAATATTGAATCTTATCACACACACAAGACCAAACCACTTACACCTAATTAAGTATCAAAAATTAACGTAAAGCCCAACTAGGATTTAATTACCTATTGGTCACCTTTCCTAGCCATCCTACTTGGATTTCATCACCAAGGGGAGAACCAACTTAGCTCTCTAGTTGAGTATAATATCTATCAATAAATATATCTTGGATAATCACCTAACACCCTTATCTTTTTGATGTGTGAAGTGAGTGGGTAGGCCCCAATATCAATCCATGTACTAATTTCCAATACAGATTATTTTGAAAGCCTAAACACAACCTGAAACTAACCATAGATTTCTTTTCTAGTACCTGATCTATAAGCCAATTTCATTCATGTAATTCTTAAAACTTAAGGCATAATCCACAAGAGAGACTAAAAAACCACCTTAATATTTAACATATTTTAGTGCATGTTTCATTTTTTTGACTTTTTTTTGTTTTTTCTTTGTTTGAGTTGTGAGATTGATTGTATCCTCCTCCTTTCCTCATCTACATGGTTTTAACTAGGCAACAACTAAGAAACTAAGCAAATTAAGACCCACCTCCTAATCATCCATCTTCCTCTTCTCCCTCATCCATGGAATACATCTCAGATGTAGAGAGTTCTCCTCAACCTTCTAGGAGTCTTACCATCCCTCGTACGATTACCCAAGGTAATATGAACTTTTCCACCATTTTGGATAACAACCCCATATCCCTCCAAAATTACCTTAACACCATGTCTCACCATACCCTTACTTTAGTTCCACTAATTGAATAGACCTATGGTATGACATCCCACCTTATGGGTGATAATTCTATAGCCACCATCTCCACCCAACCTTTAGTAACCCAGGCATCATCCTCTACCAATAACCCCATCAATACTACCATTCAAAACCAACCCACTCAACCAAGTAACACTCGAGCACCTTATTCCCCAACTAATAATCCTCCTAGTATATGATCAACCCAACCTTTGGGCACCAATACTTCCCTTACTATAGTAGTACCCTCTACTAGTGCCACCACCATTCTTTCCATTTCCAACCTACCTACATCCACTCTATTTCAAAGTTTGGTGGTTCCCATACCTTCCACCCTTCTACCTATCAATGCCAAAGTTACCACCTACCCTTTATCTACTATCCTAACTATGCCTCCTACCCAACCTATGTTAATCTCTCAATAGGTGCCCATCACATCAAACCTGAGCTACATCCCTAACCCATAAGGGTATATACCTCTACCTTCCACCCAACCATCTATCCCCACATATTCATATGTGACATCATCCCAACCACCCATATCCACATACCAACATATGGCAGCCTCTCAACCCCCCACCAACTATACATATGTTACACCTACCTAAACCCAACATAATCTACCTTACACCTATGGGGGTTCACAACCCCAAACCAACCCTTTCAAAATGTTAATAGAAACAATTACTACTTTGGAGTCATCCAATTTTGGAGCTCATAATATTTTATCATATGACCAAATTTATAATGAACCAATTCATCCATCCATCCCCATTCGACCATATCCTCCCCAATGGGAAATTATAAAGTTCTCAAAGTTTTAGATTAAGGAAGACCCTCAACAGAACCTAAGAGCATTTAGGCATTTGTTTTATATGATTACCTATGATGATTCTCTCCATCTTCATACCTTCCCCATGTTTCTATCAAGTTTGGCACTAGAATGGTATAGTTCTATTAAAAAACACTCCCTCTTCTCTTTTTCCCAACTAGTCCAAATTTTATTCTATCACTTTTCTATAAAAATCTCTATTAAAGTCTCCTTCATTGGCCTCTAATCCATTTAACAATTTAAATGTGAATCCATTACAAAATTCATAGCTAGTTTGAGAAGTCTAACAAACTAACTCTCATTATCTCTACCCCAACCTAAATTAATTGAAATTTTTACCCAGGCTTGTGCCAAATGTGTTTCCTCTACTTTATGGGTTCAAAGATTTAGTACCTTTGATGAATATTTCACCATGGAATGAAAACTAGATAATAGAGCTATTGATGAGAGGAAACTAAAATTGAGAAACAAGAAATTTACCTTCAAATCAAATGATACTTCCTCCTCTAAACCCAACAACCAAACCAACACTAACTCCAAAACCAAGGGAATCGTGAATGTGATTGTCCTTAAAAATATCACTCCACCCATTTTTAACTAATCTAACTTTTCCAATTCCTCCAATCAGAACACTAGAAACCTAAACTGCAACACCCAAAAGTAATTTACTCTATTTGGAGAGTCATATGCTCTAGTATTGGATAAATTGTTAAAGGCCAATATCATACAACTTCCTCTGATTAAATATCCACAATAATTTGATTCCTCTCATCATGTGCCTAGTTGATACAAAGAGAAAAAATTGTGCACCTTCCATCAAGTCATTGAACATGATGTTAGTAGGTGTAATACCTTCAAGAATATTGTCCAACCTCTCAATGATAAGGGGGAAATTATGTTGGATAACCCCAATTCACCCCCCAAAAAATCACTTGACATATTTAGATAGCCATTTCCCAACCACACTCCTGCCAATATCAAAAATAAAGTAAAATCCTCTCATGCTCATGAGACCCATATTGTCAATATGGTTCTTGGTGAACTTATTACTAATAAGACCATCAACCAAATCACCTCTTCCCCTAATCCACTTATTGAGCTAGTGGAATCACCAACCTCTCCTTTGATATGCACATTAGCAGAGGAAAACCTTCCCACTTTATCATTTTCCTCAATCATAGAATAATCCACTCTTCCTTTAGTGATCAATCCTAAGGAATAAACCACCTTGCCTACACCTCCTACTGAGGAGTTACCCTCCTAGATATTATAACCTTTTAATCAAGAAAATGATGAGGTAATTGTTTCTTCCCCTCAACCTTTAGGTCTATCCTTAAAATCCACTATTGAGGGATTCAAACTCATCTATAAACCCTTCTATAGACTAGTTAAAAAATTAAAATTCATATCTGACCCTAACCTAGATTAGACCACCTTTTGGAAATAGTTTGGACTTCCATATAAAACTAAGTAGGAGTCTTATTTATTAGAACAACCTACCCTTTCTACTATCAAATCCACTATCACCACAACCTAACCATCAGATGCCTATGCCCATCAAACCATAGTAACACCACTAGAACTAAACTTACCCAAAGTCACCAAATCACCCTCTACCATTCTAACCAAACCCACCAAGAACCTTGGCATATTTAATACTCATAACCTTACTCACCCATCAGTAAAGTTGGATTTAAGCCCGCTAAACCTATCATACAAATCGAAAGATAAACCAACAAAGAAGATAAAACCACCTAAAAGCCCAAAAACCAAAACTCTACCTCCCCTCTTCACTTTGCCCTCTATTTTTGGGCCTCATCCATATACCTTAATTGGGAAACCATCCATCCCAATCAAAACTGAACCACCACTTTTGGTTACACCATCACTCCTTTTATCCACACCTATTTTCATCAAACCACCCATACACATACCTCCTATGTCTTAATTGTCTATAAACAAACCACTTATCTCCAAAACATCTACCCCAAAACCTTCTAATCCCAAACTCTCAACCTCTCTACCAAAATTGAAACCATTCTCTAAGAATGCTCATTTACCCAAACCCTCTACCACCAAGCCCACTCCTAAAACTAAGACCCATATACCTTTACCACCATTTCTTGAGTCTTACTTAAACATCCTACACAAGCTACTACAAGAATCTTACTTAACCTTACCACCTATTAAACCATTTGACCCACATACTCCTAAACCATCTTGATACAGTGACAAATTAGTATGTTCATACCATAAGACACCTAGGCATGACATAGAGAATTACAAGGCCCTCAAAGTGATAACCCATTAGTTATATCATGAGGATGAATTATTATCAAATGAGCCTCTCATGAGCTTGACACCAATATAAGAACCAATATCCATCAACAAATAACTACCTACTCCTCCACTCTCACCTAATAATGAATAAGAATCAAAGTAATCATCTAGCTTTATTCTTCCCCTAATCCATACCATCCATGTGGTCACATGATCACAAGCCCAAATAAAGGATAAGGGAAATGTAAATGTTTCCATACTATGGACATATCCCTCTTTAACCACCTAACCACATAGCAACACCAAGCACCAAACACCTTCACCTTCAACCAAACCTAAGGTGTCCATCTTGGGATCCTCCCCCTCTAATCCATCTAAATCAATCCAATGAGTAGTTATAAAATAGCTTCACCAAACACCAATAAAAATGAGTTTATATGAACTAATTAATATTTCACCCATCATCGTCAAGTGATGATAGAGGATTTACAATCCATAGAGGTATAACCTAAAGACCCATAACCTTTAGCAGCCTTTATCAGAGCTCTTCACATTTATAACCTTATTAACTTCAAGGATTCAAAAATACTTTCCATCCATTTAGATGACCTATATCCTCCCCTCTTCATTACCACATACATCAATGAAACCCACATCAAGAGGGTTATGATTAATGGGGGAGCTAATATCAACATTATCTCCTCCCATACATACAACCAACTCAAATTACCTGAGAGAAAAATGTTAGAAACCTTAGTAGTGATTTGATAATTAAATTATACCATAGACACGACTCTAAAAACTATTGTCCTTCACATTCACTTAGGACCCTACACCCTTCTTGAGCTCTTATATTTAGTAGGAGAGTTTTAGTACAATGTCTTGTTGGGATGCCTTGGATTTGCTCCATGGGTTGTGTGCCATCTACCCTACACTGATGCATCAAATTTGAGCACAAATGTCACATTATTACCATACAAGTTAAACCTAGTCCATTTACATCATGTAATATGACATACCAACCCAATAATGTTATCCTTCCTCCATCTAACAAACCTTCACCAATAAAAGATTAGGCTACGTCTTTTTCTACCACTAAAGCATCCACTAGCTCATCTATCACTTATACCCAAATCCCCATAACAAACCATTTAGAATCAAGCTTACAACATATTTGATTGGGGGAGTATCACCTTATAACCCTTAATGATTTAATATCTCATTCACAACTCAACCACTTATGTTGTTTAGCAAGATCACTTCCTCACCTAGATAACTACAAATGACATGGATCTTATCTAGATGGCTTGATGGGAATGACTCGATCAGCTATGATCAATGCTATGGACTAGTTACCCTCTCTTGTCTTTATATAACTTTACCTTAATTTATCAAAATTTTCATCTTTAGTCTCTACATAATATTGACTATTGTTTTTATTCACACTTTGTACACCCATTGGCATTTCACATACCCAACTACCTTGTGGCACTACTTGGTGCCTCCCCACCAAATTCTTATCAAACCTGTAACCTATTTGGCCTTTCCTCATCAACTCTTAGTTTTAGGGGGAACACCTCCTCCCATACTTAGATCACCCTAACCTTCAACCAAGTGATTTATCTTTATTTTACATCTTGTTAATTCAAAGTTGTATAATTAAAAGAGGCAAAATGTAGACACTAAAAAATTGTACACTTGCAATTTTTTATTACTAAATTCCTAAATACCCCCTAAACCCTCTTAATCCCTAAAAAACCCCTCTTAACATAATTAAACCACTATTCTTCTAGTCACATAAAATTATTCAAAAACACTATTTGAAAGTACTATTCACTATCACTATTCACTATGGGACCCACTATCACTATTCATGATGACATGGAAAGTGACATATAAGGTAATATGGTAAGTGACATGGCTTGGAAATGATGTGGCTTGATGTGGTACATCATACCCCACCGGGGACCCTTTCCCAATGTGCTTAATGACCTGATTTAAGCATCACAAATCCCCCCCCCCTTGAAATATGGAAAATTTCCCCTTAAGGGGCCATCATTCAATATATATTTTGAATTCACACATGAAATAAGCCTTAAAAAATAGATACCTACCTTTTTAAAGACAAATGGAACCCATTTTTGACTTTTTAGCCCAAACAGGAGACTCACCAACCCAAATTGGAATCCCCACCAACCTCATCTTTGAATATTCATGTACCAAATGTAAAATGGTGCCACATTTGGTGTTCCACCTCTTTAAGTTCTTGGATGAAGACAAGAAAGGGTGGTGAAAAGTTCTTAAGCCTCATTCAAACCTATGTGTATGATTCCCATTCAAAATTGGACCCATGTGCAAGGTGGGAGACTCACCAACCCAGATGGGAATCCCACCAACATCATCCTTGACTTATTTATTATCCCCACTTGGAAAAATTCACCACATTTCACTATTACACTCTTTTTTCATGTTTGTTAACATCAAATGCTATAAATACGCTCCATCTCCTTCACCTAAGGGGAAAGTGAAAAGCTAGTCTTTGGTTATTAACATCTTGTTGTAGGTTTATTTGAAGGAGGTCATAATTTTAGAGGTCATCATCATCTTGGAGGATAAAATATCAAATCAATGAAACTATACCAAAATTTTTTCATGCTCCATCAATAATAACATCTTCATTAACCATCATCATCAAGCATCAAGGTAAAATTTTTTTGCTTTCTTGTATTTCATTTTTTGGCCTTATTATTTCCATGATCTCATAAATTTATCCCATTTTAATCTTATCTTTTAATACCTTTAAATCCCTACCCTCTAATCCATTTACTTCATTTTCACTTCACCCTTTATCTCCTTCTTACCACCTTGACTATTTACCCATTTTGCCTCTTTGCCATCTTGACCTCATAATCCCTTTAACCATTTATATTCCCTTTAATCACTATAATTTACCCATTTAAACATTTAAAAACTCAATAAAAACCTTATCATTTCCTTTTGGATCTTGTCATAAACTAAACCAAAACCACCATTTTGCCTTAACCAATTTTCAACATTAGTATAACTGAACTAGTTGCTTTATTTTGGTTAACTTAGAAAAGAATTTAATTTTATTATATTAAATTCATTTGTTTTATGGTTTTAATTTTAGTTTTATATATTTTAATTCAATATTAAATTTATTTTATTGTCTTAACTAAATTTTTTAATTAGGTGGATTGACAGCCTCCTAGAAATCTTTCACATATAGGATCTAGCTCACACTAGGCAATTCACCCATCTACTTGTCTAATAAATAAGTTTATTTTAGTGTTTTATTATTTGAAATTCATCCTCCTAAGACAAATAGGATATATATATAATAACTTGGATTCAACATGTGAATTCGATAGGTATTGTTCTACATACCCTTCATCACAAGTTTCTTCTTTTCACATTTGGGAAAAAGTAAAAAATAGATAGAAATAATAATCTATAATATTCATCATCCAAGATGTGTTTCAATAAGTATGAAAATAATGTAAATCAAAATTTATGGTAATAATTGCCTTAGTGCCATATATTATGGAATAAGTTTTGGAAAAATATTGTTTAATGTTTTACTCATCACAAAGGGCTTTGACATCCATGTTTAAATGATCTTCCATTATCAGATATAATGTTGGATGGGATACCATAGTAGCAGATGAGATGATTGAAGATGAATTTGGAAATATATTTTCCAATCATTTAAGTGAGGGTTATATATTCAAACCACTTAGTGAAATATCTAATAGTGGTAAGGATGTGGTTATGGCCATCATATGATGTAGGGTTAATCTTCTCAACAAGATCGAGTCCCCATGTTGAAAATGGCCATGGTGTGAGTAATGGTTTTAGTGTTTTGTATGGATCACAAATAAAATTGGCATGAATTTGACATTTATCACAATTTTTGACATAATAAACTACATCTACTTCCATAGTTGGCCAATAGTAACTAGTACAAAAAATCTTTTTGGCTAAGACAACCCTGCTGGTGTGGCTATGTGTACTCTATGAACTTCCCATAATATTAATCTTGTTGTTGATTAATTTTACCCCTAGGTCATATTAAGTCAACCCCCATACATTTTAAAACTTTCATATTGTCATTATAATTTTGAATTGTCCACCATGGTCCCAAGTGGGGTTAAGTTATGTTTTGAAGGTCAAATAATATGTTTTTATCTTTGTCACATTTATCTAGTTAGTCTTATGTCATATTATGCCACTTTTTGGTCACTATAATGAAATTTTATGGTTTTAAACCAAATAAAAATGTTTCATTATGAAATATAATGTACCAAATTTTAGAAAGGAGTCATAATATAGTTTGAAACTAAAAAATTTGTAGGTTCAATGTTAAAACAAGAAGATCAAATGTCAAAGGGAAGTTTTAGATGTTATATGGACTAAGGTAACTAGTTTGGAACGTGTGGAGGATTTAAGAGGGTATTTTTAGATCCAAATAAGTTATTATTAGGTTTAATAATCTTTAATATGTTCAAATTTGATCAAAAATGGTCTCTCTCTTATTGCTCTTTTGAAAAAGTCAAAATAGGTTGATGGTTTTTTGGTAGTATGGACAAGAGAAGAAGAGTTAGACTAAGTGCACTTGGTGGATGTTATTATTACTCATGAGATATAAATACATGGAAATGGTTTATATATTAGTGTTTTTTTCTTCATGAACAATCAATAATATTGTTATCACCTCCAAGTTTCCTGCACATCCCCAACATCTCATTTCCATTACCTATTTGCATTGGTCTAATGGTTCCAAGTGATGCATGTGATCTTATAGTTCATGGTCAATAATTTAATTTTGGATTTGGTATGGTTTTAATATATTTATATGAAGGAATAGGTAGTCTCACTCTATAATTCTAGAAGTGAACACTATTGAGAACTATGAATAATGATTTATTGCTTGTAGAGTTTATTCTCCTATGAATGGATTTAGGTCAAAACCAATATGTTTATTTTCAAACTCATATATTATGTTTTATCATATTATTCATTAAAAATTTGGTCTCAAGAGGATAATTGATGGGATTAAATGTTTAGTATATTTGATACAGTCAAGTAGCCTTGAAATAGGCATCTACAGATTTCATGCTCAAACTTTAAAGAGAGATCAAGACATGCCTAGAAGAATTTCAGCCTATCTTAGCATCTCAAATAGGTTCATATATCATGATAAGATCAATGTGTGAGTGGTAATATCACTAAAAACATCCACACTTGAGTCCAAAGTCTTAGAATTTAAGAAATTTTTAAAATGGAAGTGTTTCCTTAACTTTTCCAAAAGGAGACTTTGTTCAATACAATGTCATTTATTAGTGAAAGTTTGTGAAGTTTAAGCAAGCCTAACAATCCAATTCTTGTATCCTAGATGTAAATGTAACATAAAAAAATAATAAGAGTTGATAGGTCAAGAGATACTTATAGTATAATGGGTTTTTAACTCAGTCAAGTTTCCAATTGAAACACTCAGTGAACTATAGTATGAAAAAGTCACATGAACCTATAACATGTAATAGTGACCTATAGTATGTTGATGAAGTGTGATGATGGCATGATCTCAAAGTAGAAAAGGATACATCTAGATGTGACATGAAATTAAGGGCCTTAGGAGTAAAAATATTAATACATAGTTTTCAAACATGAATCAACACCTACAAGAAGTCTTTTGGTTTCCCTAATATGCATACCTATAGTCTAACTCATACACAAACTAGTCTAAGCTAATAGAAGATGAAATTTGGTTGATTAAAAGATATATAATGGAAAATTGTCCTAGTTACCTGAATATAGAACCAAAAAGAGATAAGTAAATTAGTCATACACATACTTCCACCTACAAGAATCTCTCAAATTCCCTAATTTCCACCTATGGTATGACTCATACATAGACTAGCCTAACCTAATGGAGGACACATGTTTGGTTGATAGATAGTGATATAAGGTATATTTACATGTATAATTAACTCTAAAATTGATATAATCACATTTTCAAGTGATTCTTATAGGCAATAAAATAGAGTAAGGAGTGACAGATAGGTTTCAAGACCTCAAACTCAATCAAGTCGAAACCTTACGTAGTCATCATTTTAAGAAGCCAATTTTAAGGATTTGAGAAGTTTAGGGTTATATAATTATAATATATCATTTAAAACTGTTATATAAGTTAATTATGACCTAAAATATGTTTCCATGGTCTCACTTGGGTCAAATTAATAGGGGAAGTGTCCTCTATTTTGTCACAGACAAGAGGTACTCCATAGTCAATAGTACCTACAGACCTAGTACATGAATGATAAAAGGATCAATAAAGAGTCTTGGAAACACTATGGTAATATTTTTAGAGTTTAATTTTATATTAAAATAGGTATATAGCCACCTAAAACCATTGTAAATACTTAGACATGGTTGTATATGTAGAAATATAGTTTAGGCCTACTAGGCCTAAAACTAGGTATGAACTCTAATGGCTTATAAATGAAACTCAATTGATCACATGACATATATAATTAATTTTAAATCATTAAAATGATAATTTAGGGCTGATTGTATCTGTAAATTTGTAGATAATATCTCAAATTGGCCATTTTTGGCCTAATCTTCTCTTAGGGGCATCCAAAACATATAGTAGGGATCGAGAAGCCATTTTATTTTACTCACATATTTACACATGAAATTCATGGGATATAAAGAAATTAAGGATAGTGTAGTGAATTATTTAACTCAAAATTTGTGTAATTGGTTCAAATTTTAAACATCTAACCTTTATAAATCATCACTAAGAACCTAGATGACGTAAAACCCTTATATGAACCTGATGAGAAAGATATGAAGAATTATGAATTCATAAGGGGTCAAGTGGCCTATAAATTTATTGGTATAATATTTTCACTCTCCCATTATCTTCGCCATTTTTTTTTTTTACTATCATTTGTATGGATAGGTTTGATTCTATGTTTTTTGAAAGATTTTAGGTGTTTTATAAGTACATAAGGGAATTTATAGGTGATAATAATTATGAAAGGTGTTTAGATACCTATTATAAATCTTCATACATAATTATCACCTTTATTATTCATTAAATCTCCTATACAAAGTTAATCATTCTAGGTAGTCTTAAACAAGATATTGAGAGAGGGTGACTACCCAATTTGAAGATGATAAGTGTCATTCAGAGTTATTTTACAGTCTAAATAATGGAATAGAAGACAAATAAGTATTTGAATAGTTTATAAAACATTTTAAATGGATTTAATATAACATTTACAGGTCATCTAAGTGAAAAATGTGAGAATTGAGTCCTAGAGGGCTTGTGAGCAATTGCAAGAAAGTGAATAAGTGTAACAAAGAGGATCATCAGTTAGAGAAGCATATATGACTATCACAAATATTATTTCCATATTCTCAAGATAAGTCACATGTGTCAAGGAACTATAATATATTTATTAAAATATAGGTGGATTCCACATCAAGTAAAAAAAATTTCAAAGGCTAATTAAGTGTCCCTTTACCAACTTCAAGAAGATGTCATGTTTCAGATGGACACTTGTCTAAGAGGACCTTATGAAATATGATATAACTCCATTTTGTTGAATTGTAACTTGATTTAAAGTCTTGAAACTTATCCTTGTGATCCTTCAAATTCACTCTTTCTCTCACCTCTCTTATGCTCTATATATTCATGCCATTTTGACATTGTAAATGCATACACACCTAGTATGACAAATTCTTGATGGTTTGAATATTATATTTTACTTTGAATAAATATTTACAATATGGTTTTGATTTCATTAATTCTATTCTAAGTGTGTTAATTATTTCATATTGGAATGACAAGTGATAACCATCTATCCTTGTGTTATCCTCACTCTTTCATGTTTGGTGCAAGTGGTTTGCTCTCTAACAAGTCACATGAAGTGTATCTAGTGTATTTATCCATATCTAAGTGTAAGTAATAACATTAGTGTCTATAATCAGACCTATTTCTCATTCACCTTGATAAGTGCAATACATAACACTTTCATGTTTAAAACACTCGTGTTAGAGTAATCTAGGATGTTGAATCTAGTATTATGAGGCATATTTCATAGTGTAAGTATATGGTAGTATAGTGGAGATAAATATGGTGTATCACCTCACTATAATAGGTTAATTTCATGTTACTTATATATATTTCCATCCAATCAATAAATTAATGTAGGTTATAAGATATCAAATACTAATCTAGGGAGCTAGCCCTTAAATCTAGAGGTTTACATCTGATATAGGCATACCCACAGGCCTAAAGGTAATCCAATGTTTCAATAAATTTGGAGGAGGATTGAAAAAACCCTCCAAGGGTGAAAAATTTAGTGAAATTTTTTTTTGCATTCTTAGTGGGATTATTGTCTCAAACACATCTTTTCAAGGTGAATGTTGGTCTTGACAACATCAAAACTGCATACGTGGTTTTACATAGCATTTGGTGACTCCATTGAAGGTAGTATCTAGTTGTATAAAAAGTTTTATTATTATTTTTATTCTTGATTCATGGTATTTATTAGTTAAAATACTATTATAGGTATATATCCTACAAACCCACTCTGTCAACATGAACTTCCTCTTGAAGTTCAATATCTTGAGCCTATCTTGATAGTTGAAGAACAAAAAGACCTTGCAAGTTAAAAAGAGAAAGAGAGTGAAGAGGAATTTAAGGAAAACATGGATAGGTAGAATTATTTACTATCCTTAAATACTAAAAATATTATACACCTCAATACCTATGATGATATCCCTCCCAATGCTACCAATATTTTTCCCACTTTCAATGGGGAAGGTCATATCACCCCAAGTGAGCATATTAAGGACATATCTAACTTTGTAATTTCCATAATGTCACTAAAGTTAATATTTTATTCAAGTTACATGTTATAATAAAAATTAATAAGAGGGGTGGTGAATCAAAATTTAAAAAATTTATTATATAATCTTACTTAAGCAATCATAGATCATTTAGACAAGCATGTATATCTTAGCAAGCATAAGCACCAATCCATAAGAGAATGAAACACATGAGCAAAATATATATATGTGTAAAAACCTCAAGGGGAAAAAAAACACTGATGATTCAAATTAACTACATTCCTATAATACAAACACCAAATTTAGTGAATCACCAACTTCACATGGAACACCAATCCCAACTAGCTAAGGACCAACTCAACTAGGCTTTAACAAGTACGCACTTGTAAGGAGGCGTCAACCCCATAGATGAATAAGCAAAAAATAATCCACATAATAAATTTTATCACATAAAAAATACCTTTTTATTCATACAACATATGGTTATATCCTTCTTCACCTCTTCACATACTTCTATTCCTCTCAAAATTGGTCTCTAGCCTTCTTCACTCAACTAGCCCTCTTCTTTACTTGATTAGGTCAAATTAACTTGATTATCATATATAAAACATATATAAAATGTTCATAAATAATCCTTTATCCTCTTTTTATTTTCTTAAATACCTCTTTATTCTCTAAAATATGCCTTGTTTTTCTCTTTACACTCTACACACTCAATAGGCCTAAAAATTGCCTAGTATTTATACAAGTCTTTATTGGTCATTTCCTTCTTGGTTTTCCAAACACCCTTATCCTCTTAATTCAGCCATTAAATTAATATTATGACATATTATATACTATATAAAATGTGACTTGAGTCCTTTTAGGTCTCATGGAGACCTAATCACATTATGCTTACTTACCATGCATTACCATTTGATCTTATTGTAGAACATTCAAACACTTTTAATGGAATAAAAATATTATATTATATAAAAATATACCATTTATAATATAATATATTATCCATATCAAATTTTATCTTAAACCGCTACTTGGAGCACACATCATTAGTACTGTTCATATTATGCTTGTGCATACCCAAAAAGTCTGTCTTGAACAATTGAATCATAAACACAAATTTTACATAAAAACATGTAAAATAAATAAGTATAAAAAATATAAATTATCTTATATTTATCATCATGTGAATTATAATTCATAACTCAAGGTAAAAATACTCAGACCCTTCTCTACAAGCAGTTCACTCAGAACTACCAACTAGCTTGAAAACATAGTCATGGAATCTTGAACTTCTAACACCTAAATGGAAACATAAAACGAATTAAAATTAATGAAAATTATATTATAAAATCATTATACCAACCTAAAATAAAAATATCATAATATCTAATGGAAAATATTGGTCTTGCAAACCAATATGTTGACCTTCTCTCTCACAGTCCTTACTCAGCTAGATAAGTCATTTTGGATTTGATGTTTCAACATCTTAATCTAACTCTGAGACCTTATAAAAATAATTTATATGTTATTAAATTCCAAAAAAAAACATTGTTTTCATTAAATACTTCAAATTAGGTTAAATAACTTCCAACTCATCATTGTACCTTGCTTACCTAGATCTACCAATTTATCTTCAAACATAAACATGGTGATAAAGACCTTCAACACCTATGTATAAAATTTAATAGAATATTTATGCATGTAAATTATACTATGAGATCATTATGTAACTCTTATATATAAATATACCATGGTCAAGTGACAACATTGGTCTTGCAGACCAATCTCACAACCTTGCACCTTCACTATCTTATCTACATAAGACAAGTCAGCTTATGAGCAACAAATTTATCATATCCACTAACATAAAAAATATATATCCAACATTAGCATGTATTATAGCTATTAAACAAATTTTATAGTCACTTGGATTCATCTATATTCCATTAAAGCACTTCCCTAATCAAATTCTCACTTTTGCCTGATTTTTTCATCATTTGCACCATTAAGCCTTTTAGTGATAGGGAAAATTGAATGATCACTTTAGAACACATAGGTATGTAACTTTATTAAAAAAACCACCATGGATATATAATACAAGTCTCAATATTTAACCTCCATCCAATTATCAACTTTGACTCAGTCAACTCTACCTGTTATAGCAAATCTCTAAGAAATAAGGCTTTTCCTATAGGGTCCACTCACTTACCTGATGGACCAATCACACATGGATGTTCTTGGGAGAGTTTAATACAACATAAAATCACTTAAATACCCATTAAAAACCATTCTAATATATTTTTATCAATATCTTTCTCATCAGGTCAATGTTAGGGTCTTAGAGAGGGTTAACATTATTTTTAGTGTTAACGATTGTTCATAAAACTTAGCCCCTCAATAAAAAAACCAATGATTAAATTTTTATATAGGAACATTCCCAATATACCATGAATAAATTATGTTGCCATGTATATATTACATGTGGCAATGAGTACTTGAGAGTTTTTCTCATGTTGAGAATCCTTCATTCTATGCAAACAAGAGACCTCAAAACACTTTTTATTACATTAACCTTCAAATTTTAACCTAAAAATTGGTAAAAATATTTTAAAAAACATTACGTACCTCTTTTAATTCTCATTTTTCCATGATTATCTTGAAATATAAAACTCATACCTCATGTAGCCACCATCTCTCTTTACTCTCTAGGCTTTGACCTACAAGTCACATTAGGTATTGAAACTAACCTTCAAGCCTCTTTCGATGCACTCAACACCTCACTCACATGATAAAAAACCTATCAAATGTAAAAAAATATTTTTAATCCTTTATAGGTATTGACAACACTTCATGGTACCTCATTGGGTCAGGCAGGGTCTAGAACTAGTCTAGTTACATCCTAAGTCTATAGGTCTTACCCCTGTAGGCTCACCTTGAAACACACTTGAGTGATTCAATGCATCATATTCATAATAAAACAACCCTATAATATGTCTTATTTGTATTTTCATCCATCTCATTAGGTCACTAATCTCATACCTTCTCACAAGGTCTCTTCATGTAATGACCAATGTCATGACTAGGTTTCTCAATCACTTGAAGTTTGACAACTGACCTTGAAACATTAATTGATGATTCTACACATTTATCACATGAATTTTATTATACTTATATAATATCATACTTATGTATATACATATTTATGATTATCATGAATATTATCATGATATGACTATGTTTTTTATGACTAGGCTTCTCAAAACACCTAATACTCAAAACATGTTTACCTTGACCTAATCATGAAACCTATTTCTAACAACACTGATAGTCATAAAGATAACTTGAATAATTAAATTGAAATTATAAGAATCATTAGTTTGCCTTCAAATTATCTCTCAATAAAGAGACATTAGGTAGCCTTTAAATTCTCTCTTACTACATGGCTTCCTTGTCACATATCACTTCACCATGAATCTTTACTAGATGTACCTTGACATCGATGACATCAACCTTAAACATGAAATCAATGGCATAAAAATTGGCCTTGAAATAAATGATAATAATTCTCAAAAAAATCCCCCTATGTCATTTATGGAAAATCATTCTTCAAACTAATCACTCTCATCTCCCTTAGTCCAGTCAATCTCCCTTTTTGGACTTTCACCCCCTTTGACATTAATGACAAAGGGTCCTGCATATAGTGCAATATGGAACCATAAATTCTTTATATAGGATCTCAACACATAAAATATTAAATATTAAAGTAACATGATCCCCCTTACTCCATGCATACCTTCTTTAAAAGAACTTTAGATTACAAGACCACTTCTTAATACAGATCAAACTTAGTCACAAACATAAATAGACCCCATTCAAACCAAACATCCTTCATGCTTCTGCTACTTTAATATTGTCTCCAAGAAACTTAATTGTGTCAGCACTTCCCATAGGGTACTAAAATTACTCAAGTTAAAGAGATTACCAAATATATTTGCTCTCATCTGATTGAATTTCCTTTAATACCCTTTTAGGACTTATTTGCATTGTAGGTTTGCTATCTTCATCATCCATTTGATCATCAATGTGAGATGACCACAATCATTACTTACTTGATTTAAAATTTGAATCATGATTTATCACAAGTATTCCAATTGAGCTTGTATATTGGTCATGACTCATCTTCATTATCTTTGGTTTTCAAACATTAATTTATCTTCTCTCTATCACTTTAGAGGATTCAAACCTCCTATTTTTAATTGATAAAACCTAACCTTGTTAGGACATAATTTTGAAATGTGTCCTACATCATGATAACTATAAAAATCAACCTTATAGATACTTTTTGACTAGTGTGATATGTGACTCCTTCTATACTCCCATGAGTACTCATTCTTGGAGGATCTTCTACATTATCTTACTCTATGACCAAACTGATTTCACATAAAATACTAACCATTAAATCAATTGGCATACCTTATACCTTATGGCATTGGACTATCTTTAACAATATTCTCCTTGACTTGATTTATCTCCTTTTGGTACTCTTTGAAACCAAGACCTATCTTTTCACTTGAAGACTTCTGATTATTTAAGATATCATCTAAAGCCTCAAAACTCTTTTCAAACTTCACAATGGTCCTCACTTTTATATATGCTTGATTCAACCTAACTTTCAAGGATTATATTTTCATTTCATATCTAATGCATTATTCCTCTTTAGTCTTTAATCTTGAACTGACTACCTTCATATATGCCTCAACTTTATTGATGATCTCATCATACTCTTGGAAGTATTACTTAGCCTTTCCTCAAATAAGCCAATTTTCTCGTCATAGTCCTTAACTAAATATCTTAGTCTATGATTATTTTTATTTTGTAACTTTAATTCCTCTCGAGAAATTACTAATTATACCTCAAGATATAATTTATTTTCTTCTTCATCTAATTACACATAAACCATAATGCCTTTCCCACTTGAACAACCCTCATGTCCTGATTCTATGGCGATAAACAAGATTTCATTATTTTCATGTTCAGGTTCATGACTTCCATCATCACTATTAAATTCACTTGAGTCACTTACATTATAAGAGTTATATTATTTATTATATAAGCTTATTTTTTTCTTGAAATTTCCTTTTCTACCTTCATACTTCCTGAACTCATTGTTATTAGGCTTATAGGTCTTCTTGTCATCTCTATGATGTTCATCATGTTCTTCATTATGCTCAAATTAATCCTTGTTAGGAAACTTAGATTTAATGTGAATAATATTTACATATTTTAAACATTTTAAAGGTACCTTAAATTTTTAATTACTATATCTAAACCTCAACTTACTTACAAACATGGCTATCAGTTAATTATCATCAACATCTGAGCATTCCTCATCCTTGACCTTCCTAGATTTTGACTTGTTTTAAACTTTGAAATATGCTTACTTCTTAGGAGGTATTAATTAATTATTTATCATATCATATTTATTCAAAATTCCATGAATTCCATCCATCTCTATTTTTTCCAAATCTTGTATTTCTTATACTACAGACACCTTAGAGTCAAACTTGGGAGTTAGTGATCTCCTTTAGGATTTTAGACCCACTTTAAAGGACTAGTATCTGATACCAAATGTTGGAAGAAAAATTAGTGAGAGTGGGGGTTAATATTTCTTCAAAAAAATTATTATAAAATCTTACTTAAGCAATCATAAATCATTTAGACAAGCATGTATATCTTAGCAAGCATAAACACCAATCCATAAGAGCATGAAACACATGAACATAATATATATGTGGGAAAACCTCAAGGGTAATAAAACCAATTTATGATTCAAATTTAATATATTATTATAATAAAAACAACAAATGTATTTAATCACCAACTTCACATGGACTACCAACCCCAACTAGCTAAGCACCAACTTAGCTAGGCTTTAGAAAGTACCCACTTGCAAGGAGGTACCAACCCCATAGTTGAATCAGCACTAAATCATACACATAAAATGTTTTATCACATTAATAATACCTTGTTAATAATATAACATATGATGACATACTTTTTCAGCTCTTCACACACTTATATTCCTCTCAAAACTAGTCTCTAGCCTTCTTTGCTCAACTATCACTCTTCTTAACTTGATTAGGTAAAATGACCTTGATTATCACATACAAATACACTATAAAATTTTTATAACTGATAATTTATCTTCTTAAAATTTTATTTAATACCTCCTTCTACTATGAAATATTCCTTATTTTTTGCTTTCCACTCTACACACTCAATAGGCCTAAAAATTGCTTAGTATTTATACAAGTCTTTCTTGTTCATTTCCTTTTTGGTTGGTCAAACACCATTACCCTATTATTTATGCCATGAAATTAATATTATGACATCTCATATACATTTATGAAATGTTATTTTAATCCCTTTAGGTCTGATCTTTCTCAAATAGGCCTTATCTCTCCTTTAGGTCTCATGGAGACCTAATCCCATTAGGACTACTTAGCATATGTTACCCTTTGATATCATTGAAGAACATTAAAAAAATTTAAAATAAATAAAAAATATAATATTCCATCTTAATATACCCAGTATAATCTCTCTATTCTTCATAACACCTTTTATCTCAAACCACTACTTGGAGCATATCATTAGTACTATTCATATTAGGCCTGTGTATATCCAGAAAGTCTATATTAAAAAATTGAATCATAAACAAAAATTTTAAAAACAATAATGTAAAAAAAATACATATACATAATATAAATTATCTTATATTCATCACCATGTGAATTATACTTCATACCTTGGGGTAAAAACACTCAAACCCTTCTCTGTATGTAGTTCACTCAGAACTACCAACTAACCTAAAAACATAGTCATGGAAGCTTAAAATTATAACACCTAAAGGGAAAAATTAAGTTAATTATAATTAATTAAAATTATGTTATAAAATAATTTAAATAACCTCCAATAAACATATCAAAATCTATAATAGAAACTATTAGTCTTGTAGACCAATCCGTTAACCTTCTCTCTCATAGTCCTTACTCAGCTAGACAAGTCATTTTGGATTTGATGTTTAAAAATATTAAAATGAATCTCGTAACTTATATAAATAATATATATGTCATTAAATTATTAATAAAAAAAACCCTGTCCATTACATACTTCAGCTTAAGGTAAAGAGACTCCAACTCATCACTGCACCTTACTTACCTAGATCTGCCAGTTTATCTTCAAACATAGTCATGGTGATAAAGAAATTCAAAACCTATGTAGACACTTTTAGAGACTATTTATGCATGTATATTATCCTATGATATAATTATGTAACTTTAAAATATAAATATACCATGTTTAAGTGATAACATTGGTCTTGCCGATTAATCACACAACTTTACACCTTCATTATCTTATCTCCATAAGATAGGTCAACTTATGAGAAAAAAAAATCATCATATACAATAACCTCCAAAAAATATATACAAAATTAATATGTATTAAAATTATTTAAAAATTTCTCCATATACTTGTATTCATCCCTAGTCCATGAAAACACTTCCTTAATCAACTTCTCACTTCTACCTGGTTTTCTCATTATCTACACCATTAGGACTTTTAGCTATAGGTCAACTTGCATGACCAGTTTAGCAAAACTAATATATGGAACCTAATAAAAAAAACACCATAGACATATAACACAATTCTCAAGATTCAACCTCTATCCAATTAGCAACTTAACTTAGTTAACTCTACCTACTACAACAAATCTCTATGAAATAAGGCTTTTCTTATAAGGTCCACTCACTTACCTAATAGAAAAATCACACTCAAAGGTGAATTTTAGAGTTTAATAAAACATCCAACCACTTAAATACCAATTACAAACCATTTTTAGCTTTTTTGGTCAAGATATTTCTCATCGGGTTAATGTTAGGGTTTTAGAGAGGGTTAACGCTATTTTTGGTGTTAATGATTGTTCATATAGATTAGTCCCTCATTTCAAAAAATAATAACTAGAAATTTTATCTTTGAAACTTTCCCATATACCATGAATATCTTATTTTTATATGTAAGGGTTATGTGTGTAAATGAGTACTTGAAATTTCTTCTCGGTTTGAGAATCCTTCATTTTATGTACACAAGAGACCTCAAAACACTTTTTCTTGAATTAAACTTAAAATTTTGACCTAAAACTTGGTAAAAATATTTTAAAAAAATTAAATATCTCTTAAAATTATCATTTTTCCATGATTATCTTAAAATCTAAAACTCATACCTCATTTATCCACCATCTCTCTCTCTTTGCTCTCTAGACTTTAACCTATAAGACACATTAGGTCTTGAAACTAACCTTAAAGCCTCTTTCCATGCACTCACAACCTCAATAAAATTACTAATTAACATATCTCATTAAAAAAAACTACTTTTCATCCTTAATATGTTCTTACATCACTTTATGGCACATCATTGGGTTAGGCAAGGTCTAAAACTAGTCTAGTTTCATGTTAGATATGTAGGTCTTGCCCCTATAGGCTCACCTTGAAACACACCTAAGTGATATAATGCATCATATTATTAATAAAACAAACCTATAATACCTATTATGCCTCTGTACATCTATATCATTAGGTCACTAAGCTCACACCTTCTCACAAGGTCTCTTTATGTAATGACCAATATCATGACTAGGCTTCTCAATCACTTGAAGTTTGAAAACTAACCTTGAAACACTCCTTGATACTTATACACCTTTATAATATGCCTTTAATTATACATAAATATTATTATAACTATTTATAAACCTCTTTATTTTTATCATGCATATGCTCATGATATGACTTTGCTTGTTATGACTAGGCTTCTCAAGACACCTAGTACTCGAAACATGCTTACCTTGAATTGATCACCAAACCTCTTTGTGACAAAAATTATAGTCATAAATATAACCTAAATAATGACATTTAACTTATAATAATCATTAGGTTTCCTTCAAATTCTCTCTCAGTATAGAGATAATAGGTTGCCTCAAATTCTCTCTTGCCATATGGCTTCCTTGTCACATACCACTTCACCATGCATCTGAACTAAATGTACCTTGACATAAATGGCATCAACCTTGGACTTGAGATAAATTAAAATATTTCTCAACATTTATTTACATGTCTCTTAGGGTAAAATCCCTTGATTGGTATAGAACATTTTTGGGAGGATGTATCACTACTTGGGATGAGTTTGGAGAATTTTTTACTCAAAGATTTTAAGACAAAATAATCACACATCACTTATTTATAAAATTAATGTGTTTCAAAGATGTCCTAAATAAAATATGCATGGATTTAATGATAGGTTTCAAAAAACATGGTATAGGCTGCCACGTCCCATTAGACTCCCTATAAATTTTATTTTCCTAGCATACCTAAGAGCTATTGGGACTGATATAGCTATCATGTTATAGTCCATGGGTGGGTACACTTTGATTAAATCCTATTACATATCCATTAGAGATGATAATGGTTTATTACAATATAGTAATCTTCCAACTAAAATATCTATTCCCTTTTGTCTTAATATATTTGTTGCTCCTCCAAGTATTTCTCCAATTCCAAGTTCAAACAATAAGTCTATAGGTGCTCCAAAGAAATAAAAAGATACCATTGATTGGAAGCAAGATCTAAGGCCTTAGAATCTTAAGTTATAAAATTAAATATACAATATGGATTTAAAAAAAATCCCTACTCTTATCCTCCATATTTAAATATATTCCCACCTCAAAAATATGGTCAAGGGAGGGGACAAGGTCAACCTAACTTCAATAGGACACCCAACACCTATAATCCAACCTCTACTCCCAACACAAGAATTTCAGACCCAAGGATAATATATGAATGCCAATGAAAGTGGAGGACAAGATTTGGTATCTCAAGGATATTCTACTCCTCAATTGATATAAAAATATGAGAACTTCATGCAAACATAAAAAAATAAAGGATGGTAGCCTAAATTAGTGAGGCTTACAAAATTTCAAGTGGAATATACACTTTTCATAAATTATAATACTTTAGTTTCATCTAACACAAGGTCATAGAGAAGAGCCTTGGGATATGTTCATGATGTAGACACAAATCCAAATAATCCTCCTTTAAGGTAGCAACGTGTGAATGTAAATGTGGTAGCCCCTACAAGTCTTGCACCTTTTAAAAATTAGAATATTGGGAGGATGACTCAAAGTAATCCATTTCCTAAAGCTCAAGGCACTTATTTTCCTTATATAATTCAATAAAATGTGAATGTTTATACTTTAAATATCATTGATTCATTAAATAATTCTAAGACTAATATATCTCTTTGGGAGATAATTCACATGCCTGATGAAAAGGAATTACTTCAAGAGTAGTTGTCCCAAATCCATATCAATCCTCAACCATAAAGACATGGTGGTGTACCCCTCACTAATGCTCCTATTAAAATTTGTAAACCCTCTACTAAATCTGAAAAGTCCCCACCTTTCTATCCCAATCTTATTATGGGAGACAAGATTGTTCATATTTGCATTATGGATAGTGGGGTAAGTAATTCAGTTATGCCTAAGATTGTGGAAGACAAGTTGGGTTTGAAATATGATCCATATATTAAGGGAGTGTTACAACTTGATGGGACACTAGATAAGTTAGTAGGGATCATCAAAAGTTTTAATATTTTATTGCATGACTATCTAAGCTTTCCAATCCTTCAAGACATACTGGTGGTAGATTTGCCTGGTCACTTTGTTATTTTCTTATCAATGGAATTCATTACCAAGATAAGAGGATATCTCTCAGCTTATTTGTAATTATTAGCCTTTTGAATAAGGTATGGAGAAAATGTTACTATTAGAACATAGCCATTGGTTAAGTTTCACATTGAGCCATATGTGGAAGAAAGTTATAATCTAAATTATACCACTAATAATCAAGAAGATTTACTATGGATTATGGAACATCTTGCAAACTTGAAGGTATCTCTGATATTTTCCTAGATGAGTATGGTGATGACACTTATGGACATGATGCATATATTTACATTGAAGAGACATACCTTGTCACATATATCATCCATGATGAAGGTGATGAACATTTTGAGGTAAACCTTGATTATTTTTAATAATATGTTGAGGGTAACTACTTTATTCATATGCATGAGGATGGTTTTCAAAGTATTATAAATCAAGATAATGATGATGATAATGCCTTTCTTCCTAATCAAGATGAAGGAGTCCATGGATGTGATAGTATTGAATAATAAAATGATCTATGGAAATAGTTCCATGCCATAGTTTAAGAGTTTGAACAAGTGATTAAGCCGACTCCCGTTCTTAATAAGCATGAACCTGATAGTAAGGTTATCGAAGGACCTTATAATCATGAAGGAGAGTATCCTAGTAAGTATTAGAATGAGTTTCAAACCACTATCAAGAATTATAAAGTCATGAAGGAGTATGATGAATCCAATGTAGAAACATGTGTGGTTGAGTAACAGTTCAAACCTCAGTCTAAATTTGAACCACTTCCAGACATGTTTGAGAATAAATAAGATAAGTGTGATGCTTCTAGACATCAAGTACATCATGTTATATAATAAGGTGAGGTGGATAAAAATTTAATGTTTCTCTAGAAGCAAAATGAGGAATATAAAATGAGCATGATATAAGTAAAGATAGATGAAAAATCAAACAAACCTTTAAGAGAGCTAGATGGAGTGTTCTTTAGAACTCCAAGTGACACACTTGTAATCAATAGAAGATCTAACAATGGTAAGTAATTTGACTATATCCATAATAAAGTGTTCATTAACAAGTATGCACTATATGAGATTTTGTTTTCATGGAGTATAAGTGATGCAATAAGCATTGTATTTGACCTTGGTTGAAACAATGAGGATTTTTTTTCACATCAACAGTTTTGAGGTCTTGTACATATTAGGATAGGTGTGTGTTTCCCTAAGTGTTCATGAGATCACAAGTGTGTATTTTTTTTGTTTTTTATATTATTTTTGGTTTGTTTTAATGTCCTTTAAAATTAATTTAAATTTCAATTACATTGTATGGGTGACTCTATTTCCCAAAGATAAGAGAAGGCAACTTGTCCTTAGCATACCAAGCATGCTACCCCTAGAAAATTGCCAAAATGTTGACTAATTTTACCCTTAGGTCAAATTAAGTAAAAAACCTTATATTTTGAAATTTTCATAGGGTCCTAATTTTTAAATGTCCAACATGGTCCTAATTGGGGATAATTCATGTTTTGAAGGTCAAATAATATGTTTTTATCTTTGTCACATTTATCTAGTTGGTTTTATGTCATCTTATTCCACCTTTTGGTAATTGTGATGAACTAAGACTTTCCACTAAATAAAAATGATTCAAGATGAAATATAATGTAACAAATGTCAAAAATTAGTTATAATATAGTTTTAAATTGAAAGATTTATAGGTTTAATGTTAAAATAAGAAGATCAACTATCAAAGGGTAGTTTCAGATGTTGTACGGACTAAGATAACTAGTTTTTCACATGTGTAGGATTCATGAAGGTATGTTTATATATCCATAAGTTATTATTAGGCTCAATAAACTTTAAAATGTTAAAATTTTATCAAAACTAGTCTCTCTCTCTCTCATCACTCTCTTGGACAAGTCAATATAGGTCAACAGTTTTTGTTGGTATGGAATACAGAAGAGTTACACTGAGTGCACTTGGGGGATGTTATTATAACTCATTATATCTCATTAAATGGTCATGGTTTTAATATTAGTGGTATATAATTCATAAATAATCACTAATATTATTAGCACCTCCAAGTTGCCTACACATTCCCAACATCTCAGTTTTCTTACCTATTTACATTGGTCTATTGCTTTCAAGTGATGTATGTGCTCTTAAAGAGCATGGTCAGTAATTTAATGTTACATTTATTATGGTTGGAATGTTTGGATATGAATTAATATTCAGGTTCACTCTATTTTACTAGAAGTGAACACTATTGAGAATTGTGAATAGTGTTTTATTTATTATAGAGTCTATTGTCCTGTGAATGGTTTCAGGTTGAAGCCAATATATTTGTTTTCAACATCATAAAGTTTTTTTGATAATATTTTTCATTGAATTTTTGGTATCAAGAGGATCATTCATGGGATGTAAGGCTAATTATACTTGATATAGTCAAGTATCCTTGAAGCAAGCATCTACAGATCTCATGCTCAAACATAAAAGAGACATCAAGACATGTTTGAAATAATTTGAACCTGTCTTGGCATCTCAAATAGGCTCATATATCAATATAATATTAATGTGTGAGTGGATAAACCATTAAAAAAATCCAAACTTGAGTCCAAAATCTTATAATTGAGGAAAGTTACAAAATGGAAGTGTTACCTTAACTTCCCTGAAAGGAGACTTTGTTCAATACAGTGTCATATATTAGTGAATGTTTTTTGAAGTCTAAACAAGCCTAACAGTCCCATTCTTGTAGCCTAGATGGAAATGTATAATATGAAAATAAGAAGAGTTTCTAGTTAAATAGAGACTAATGCTAGAATGGGTTTTCAACTCAATCAATTTTCTACTTGAAACACTCAGTAAACTATAATATGAAGAAGTTAATGAACCTAACATGCAATAATGACCTATAGTGTGTTAATGAAGTGTGATGATGACATGATATCAAAGTAGAAAAGGATAAACATATGTGTGAGATGATATCAAGGAACATAAGAGTAATCAAATAGTAATACATAATGTTAAAATGTGAATCAATACTTACAATAAGTCTTTTGGTTTCCCTAATATGCATACTTATAGTTTAACTCATACATAGACTAGTCTAAGCCAATAGAAGAGGCAAGTTGGTTGTTGAAAAGAGATATAAGGTTAAATGGACATAGTGAATTGAATATACATCCAAAAGGATATAATTATAGTATTTAGACACATACTACCACCTATATTAATCTCTCATACTTTCCTAATTTTCACCTACAGTCTAACTAATACACATACTAGTCTAACCTAATTAAGAACATAGGTTTGGTTGATAGATAGTGATTTAAGGTGGATGAACATGTATAAGTCACTCTTATATTTATAAAATAACATTTTCATGTGATTATTATAGGAAATAAAATATATTAAGGAGTGATATTTAGGTTTTAAGACTTCAAACTCAATCAAGTCAAAACCTTACACAGTCACCATTTTAAGAAGCTAGTTTTGAGGATTTGAGAAGTTGAGGGTTTTATAAGTACAATATAGCATTAAAAAAAATTATATAAATTAATTATGACCTAAAATAGGATTACATGGTCTCACTTACATAAAATTAATAGGGTAAGTGTCCTTTATCTTGTCATAGACAAAAGGCACTCCATAATTAATATGTGCCTACAAACCTAGTACATGAATGATAATATGATGAATAAAGAGTCTTGGAAACAATATGTCAATATTTTTAGAGTTTAATTGGATATTAAAATAGGTATATAACCACCTAAAACCATTATAAACACTTAGAGGTGGTTATATATGTATAAACGCAGTCTAGGCCTAAAACTAGGTATGAACCCTAATGGATTATAAATGACACTCATTTGATCATGTGACCTATAAAATCCATGTTAAATACCTCATATGAGAGTGTATGTTTGATTATATCCATCATTTTATAGATACTAGCTCAAATTGGCTATTTTTGGCATAATCTTTTCTCAAGGGTATCCAAAAGACATAGTAGGGCTCGAGAAGCCATTTTATTTCACTCACATATTTATTGATGAACTAAATGGGACATCAAGTAATCATGGATAATTTATGGAGGTATTAAAATCAAACTTTGTGTGATTTTTTTGAAGGTTAAATCTCTAACCTTTATGAATCATCACTAAGAACCCAACTGACCTAAAACCATCTTAAAACCCCTATATGAACATGATGAGAAAGATATGAATAATTATTCATTAAGAAGGGGTAAATTATTCTATAAGGTAATTGGGATATTTTTTTCACACTTTAAGTCTCCTCACCATCTAGCTATTCTATAATGTCATTTTTATGGATAGGATAATTATGTATTTTTTAAAAGATTTGAGGAGTTTTATAGGTACAGAAGGGAATTGATAGGTGAGAAATATTTTGGATGGTGTGTAGGGATATATTATAACTCTTCATACCTAATTATCACCTTTTTTAGGTGTTAAATATCCTTTTATAAGTTAGTCATTGTAGGTAGTCTTTGTCAAGATAGTGAGAAAGAGGGTGACTACCCAATTTGAAGATGATAAATGTGGTTTGGAGTTATTTTGAGATGTAATTGATGAAATATAAGACCAAAAAAGTCCTAATTTTTTTTAACACATTATAAATTAATATCATTTAACATTTATGGGTCATCTAAGTGTCAATTATGAGAATTGAGGCCTAGAAGGCTAGTGCATAGTTCTAAGAAAATGAACAAGTGTAACAAAGAGGATCATCAATTGGAAAAGCATTTATGACTATCAAAAATATTTTTTCCATATTATTAGGTTATGTCACATGTTTCAAGGAAATTTAAGATATTTATGATAATATAGGTGGATTTCTCATCAAGCAAACAATTTCAAGAAGGCTAATTGAGTGTCCCTTCACAAACTTCAAGAAGATGTCATGTTTTAGATGGACACTTATCTAAGAGGACCTCATGACCTATTTTCTAACTCTCTTTTATTTAATTATAACTATCTTTCATGTCTTAAAACTTATCCTTTTTACCCTTCAAATTCACTCTTTCTCTCTCCTCTCCTATTCTCTATATCTTCATGCCATTTCGGCATTGTAAAGGTATCCACACCTGGTATGGAAAAACCTTATTGCTTTGAATACTATGTTTGCATTTGAATAAATATTTACAATTTGGTTTTTATTTCATAACTTATTATTTAAGTGTGTGAATTAGTGAATACTATAATGACATGTGATAACCATTTATCCTTGTGTTCTCTTCACTCTTTCATGTTTGGTGCAAGTGGTCTACTCTCTAACAGGTCACATGAAGTACAACTAGTGCATTTATCTATCTCTAAGTGTAAATAATAACATTATTGTCTAAAATCAGACCTCTTACTCATTCCCTTGATATGTGAAATGTATATCACCTCCAAGTTTTAAACAATTATGTTAGAGCAATCTAGGATGTTGAAGCTAGTATTATGAGTCATCTTTCATAGTGAAAGTATATGGTAGTATAGTGGAGATCAATTAGTTATATCACCTTATTATAATAGGTTACTTTCATTCTCCTTCTATCTCTTTTCATCTAGTAAATCAATTAATATAGGTGATAAGCTATTAGAAACTAATCTAGGGACATAGCCCTTAAATCTAAAGGTTTACCTTTGATATAGGCATACCCAAAGGCCTAGAGGTAATCCAATGTTTCAATTAATTTGGAGGAGGCTTGAACAACCCCTCCAAGGGTGAAAAATTGAGTGATAATAGCTCTAGCACACCCAATGGGATTATTGTCTTAAGCACATCTTTTCAAGGTAAATGTTGGTGTTGACAACATCATAGTTGCATACATGTGTTCTACTTAGCATTTGGTGACTCCACTAAAGGTAATATCTAGTTTTAGACCAAGTTTTATTATTCCTTTTATTTATGCTTCTAGTCCTTACTAGGTTAAATTATAGTATAGGTAACTATCCTATAAACCCATTCCTTCAACCTAAAATTCCTCTTGAAGTTCAATATATTGAGCATATATTGATAATTAAAGAGCAAAAAGACTATTCAAGTCAATAAGATCAAGAGAGTGAAGATTAATTTGAGGATAACATGGCTAGGCAACATGCACTCCTAGCCTTTAATACTAAAAATCCTATACAACTCAATGCCTATGATGATATCCCTCCCAATGCCACCAAGAGTGTTCCCACTTTAAATGGGGAAGCTCCTATCAACCCAAGTGAGCATATTAGAGACATATCAACCTTATACAATTTTCATAATTTCACTAAAGTTAATATTGGATTTATGTTAATTTCCATATCTCTTAGGGGAAAATCCATTTATTGGTATAAAATATTTATAAGAGGGTGTATCACTACTTGGGGTGAGTTTGGAGAGTTTTTGACTCAAAGATGTGAAGACAAAAGTGATCATACATCACTCATTCATCAGCTAAATGTGATTCAAATAATTCCTAAAGAAACTATGCATGACTTCAATGAGAGGTTTCAAATAACAAGGTATAGTCTGCCACCTCCCATGATACCCCCTTCAAGTTTTGTTTTTATAGAATACCTAAGAGCTATTGGGACTGATATAGTTATTATGTTGTAGTCCATGGGTGGGTATAGTTTTCATGAAGCCTATGACATAGCCATTAGATTTGAGAATTATTTAATCCAAGCTGATAGTCTTCCTCTAAAAATATCTATTCCTATTATTCATAATATGTTTTTTTCTCATCCTAGTATTACTCCAATTCTAAGTTCAAAAAATAAGTCTAGAGATGCACCCAAAAAATTAGAAGTTACCATTGATTAGGAGGCAATATCTAAGGCCTTGGAAGCTCAATTTAGGTAATTAAATGTACAATATGGAGTGAAAAAAAACCACTAGTCCTATCCTCCATAATAAAATAGATTCCCACATTAGCAATATGGTCAAGGGAGGGGACAAGATCTGCCTAACATTAATAGGCCACCCAATGCCTATAATCCAACATTTACTCCCAACATAATATCCATGGTTCTAGTCTATAGTAACTTGGTTCAAGGAGAATAATATAATCCCCAAGGATAATATATGAATTATAATGAAAGTGAAAGATAATCTTTGGTATCTCATAGAGGCCCCACTCTTCAATTGATAATAAAAGATGAGAATTTAATGCAAGCAAAAATAATTGAAGGATGACAGCCTAATGGAGTGATATTTGTAAACTTTCAAGTGGAAGATACACTTGTCATAAATCAAAATATTTAAGTTTAATCTAACACAAGGTAAAATATAATATCTTTGGGAGATGTTCATGATGTATACACAAGTCTAAATAATCCTCTTTCAAGGCAACAACATGTGAATGTAAGTGTGACAACCCCTATAAGTCTTGTGCCTTTTTAAAATTAGAATATGGAGAGGGTGAATCAAATTAATCCATTGTCTCAATCTCAAGGTCCTTATTTTCCTTCAATAATGCAATAAAATGTGAGTGTTTCTTCTTTGAATATCATTGATTCTTTAGGAGATACTTCACATTGCCATTCAAAAGGAATTAATTCAATAGTAGTTATCCTAAATACATATCAATCCTTAACCATCAAGACATGTTGGTGTAGACCTCACTAATTATACTATTCACATTTTTTAACCCTCCATAATATATGGAAATCCCCCACCATTCTATCTCACTCTCATTATGGGAGTCAAACTTGTTCATAACTACATTATGGATAGTGGGGCAAGTACTTTAGTTATGCCCAAGATTGTGGGAGAAAATTTGGGATTGATATATGAACCACATATTAAGGGAGTGTTACAAATTTATGAAACACCATATAAGTTATTAGGTATCATAAAAAATTTGAAAATTTTCTTTCATGATTGTCTAAGTTTTCCAATCATTCAAGACATAGTGGTTATGGATCTGCTTGCTCACCTTGATATTTGCTTATCAAGGGACTTCACCACCAAGATAGGAGGATATCTCTCAATTGATTGGTCTTTATTATCCTTTATAATAAGGTATGGAGAAAATGTGAATATTATAACACAAAAATTATCCAAGTTTCACATTGAGCCATATGTGAAATAAGTTCTAATCTAAATTCTACCATCAATAATCTAGAAGAACATGTTATGGATGATGGAGCATATTCCAAACTTGAAGGTATCTTTGATCTTTTCCTAGATGAGAATTGTGATGACACTTATAGAAATGATCCATATACTTTCATTAAAGAGACAAACCTTGGCACTTACATCATCCATGATGAAGGTGATAAACATTCTAAGGTATGCCTTAATGCTTATTTATAGCAAGTTACTTAAGTAACTACCTTATTAATATGTATGAGGATGGTTTTGAAAGTATGATGGATTAGGATAATGAGGAAGACAGTACCTTTTTACATTTTAAAGATGAAGGATTCCATGGATGTGATAGTCATGAAGAAGAAGGTTATCTCTAGCAATAGTTTCATGCCATTGTTCAAGAGTTTGAACAAGTAAGACAACTCCCCTTCCTAAAAATCATGAACTTGATGGTAAGGTTATTGATCAACCATATAAACATGATGGAGAGTGTCCTATTGATCATGATAATGAGTCTCAAATCACTGTCAAGAAGTTTGCAGTCATGAAGGAGTGAAATGAATCCAAGTAAAAAGTGTGTGTGGTTGAGGAATAGTACAAACCTCAGTCTGAAGTTAAAACACTTCCAGACATGTTTGAGTAGTAAGAATATAAGATTTATGGTTATATATATCAAGTACATCATGTTATAAAATAAGGTGAGGTGGAGATAACTTTAATGTTTCTAAAGAAGAAAAATGTAGAACATCAAATGAGCATGATAAAAGTCAATCCAGATGCAAAGTCAACAAAACATTTAAGAGAGCTAGATGGAGTGTTATTAAGAGCTCCAAGTGACACACATGTAGTCAACACAAGATCCAATAATGGTAAGTCATTTGAATATCTCAATAATAAATTATTCATTGACAAGTATGAATCATATGAGAGTTTGTTTTCATGGAGTAACAATGATTCAAGAAGTATTATATTTGACCCTAGTTGGATCAATGAGGATATGTTTTTTCACCTTAGTGTTTTGAGGTCTTGTACATATAGGATAGGTGTGTGTTTTCCCTAAGTGTTCATGAGAAAATAAGTGTGTATTTTGTGTCTTTCTTTATGTGTTTGTTTTATATTATGTCTGGTGTGGGTTGTTGTCCTTTCAAAGGAATTTAAGTGTTAATTATAGTGTATGGGTGACTCCATTTCCCAAGGATAGGAGAAGGCAACTGATCCTTAGCATATCAAGCATTCTACAGCTAATAAATTTCCAAAATGTCAATTAATTTTACCCCTAGGTAAAATTAAGTCATACCCCCTACATTTTCAAAATTTTAAGTTTGAAATGTTCACCATGGTCTTAAGTGGGGTTAATTCACGTTTTTAAGGTCAAATAATGTGTTTTTATCTTTGTCACATTTGTATAGTTGGTCTTGTGTCATCTTATTTCACCTTTTGGTCATTATAATGAACTTGTATGGTTTTACACCAAAGAAAAATGTTTCAAGATGAAATATAAAATACCACATGTTAGAAAGGAGTCAGAAGATAGCTTGAAACTAAAAAAGTGGTAGGTTCAACATTAAAATAAGAAGATCAATTGTCAAAGGGCAGTTTCACATGTTGTACAAATTAAGGTAACTATTTTTCAACTTATGAAGGCTTAAATAGGGTATTTTGATATCCCCATAGGTAATTATTAGGTTAAATAAACTTAAATAGGTTCAAGTTTGATCAAAACTAGTCTCTCTCTCATCACTCTCTTGGACAAGTCAAAATAGGTTAACGGTTTTCTATTAATACAGATAAGAGAAGAAGAATTAGACTGAGTTCACTTGGGGGATGTTAGTATTACTAATGACCTCTCATTTCATGGTCATGGTTTTTATATTAGTGGTCCATGACTCTTTAATAATAACTAATATTGTTAACACTTTCAAGCTACCTGGACATCCCTAATATCTAAATTTTATTACTTGTTTGCATTGATCTGATGCTTCCAAGTGATGTATGTGGTATTGCATAGCATGGTCACTCATTTCATGTTGGATTAAATATGGTTGGAATGTATGGATATGAAGGAATAGGTATAATTATCTATTTTTTTAGAAGTGAACACTATTGAGAACTATGAACAATGTTTTGTTGATTGCAGAGCTTATTCTCTTATGAATGACTTTAGGTCAAATCCAATATGTTTTTTTTCAACATCATAGAGTATGTTTGATCATATTATTCATTTAATTTATATTATAAAGAGGATAATTAATGGGATGCAAGGCTTAGTATACCTGATACTGTCAAGTAGCCTTGAAGTAGGCATCTACAGATTTTGTGCTCAAACTTGAAAGAAATAAAAAGACATGTCTGGAAGCATTTGAGCCTATATTGGCATCTTAAACAATTTTATAAATAAGTAAAAGATCAATGTGTGAGTGGTGAGACCATTAAAAACACCACACATTCCAAAGTCTCATAATTGAATAAAGTTGAAAAAAGGAAGTGTTATGTTAACTTCTATGAAAGGAGATTTTGTTCAATACAGTGCCATCTATTAGTGAAAGTTTGTGAAGTCTAATCAAGCCTAACAATACCATTCTTGTAGCATAGATCAAAATTTAAAATATAAAAATAATAATATTTATTAGGTAATTATATAATGATGTTATAATGGCTTTTAATCTTAGTTGAGTTTCCACTTAAAATAATCAGTGAACTAGAGTATGAAGACAGTGAACATATAACATGCAATAATGACCTATAATGTGTTGATGAAGTGTGATGATGAAATGATATCAAAGTATAAAAGGGTAAATATAGGTGTGAGATGATCTTATGGACCTCAATATTAATTAAAATAGTAATACATAGTGTTCAAATGTGAATCAACACTTGCAAGAAGCCTTTTAGTTTCCCTAATATGCATACTTATAGTCTATCGCATACATAGATTAGTATAAGCTAATATAAGATGCAAGTTGGTTGATGAATAGAATATAATGGGAAATGGTAATATTGAATTAAATATATATAAAAAGGAGACAATTACAATAGTCAGACACATACTACGACCTACAATAATCTCTCATGCTTCCCTAATTGCCACCTATAATCTGACTCATACATAGACTAGCTCAACCTAATAGAGAATGTAGGTTTGGTTGATAGACAATGATGTAATGTGGATGAAAATTTACAATACACTATAATATTGATAAAATCATGTTTTAATGTGATTTTAAAAGTCAATTAAACATAGTAAGGAGTGACAGCTAGGTTTCAAGACCTCAAACTCAATCAAGTCAAAACCCTACATAGTCATAGTTTTAATAAGCTTATTTTGAGGATTTGAGAATTTGAGGGTCTTATAAGTATAATATAGCCTTAAAAATTGGTTTATAATTTAATTATGACCTAAAATAAGCTTCTAGTGTTTCACTTAGGTCAAATTAATAAGGTAAGTGTCCTCTATTTTGTCACAGACATGAGGCTCTCCACAGTCAATATGTATTTGTACACCTAGTACATGAATGATAAAAAGATGAATGAAGAGTATTATAAACACTATGGAAAGATGTGTAGAGTTTAATTTGATATCAATATAGGTATTTAACCATATATAACCATTGGAAACACTCAGAGGTGGTTATAAATGAAGAAACACAGTCTTGGCCTACTAGGCCTAGAACTAGGTATAAACCCTAATGGCTTCTAAATGAAAATAATTTGATCATGTGACCTCTACAATACATGTGAAATAATTTATAGGAGATTTTAGTGTTTATTAGATCCATCAGTTTGTAGATAATAGCTCAAAGTAGCCATTTTTGGCCTAATCTTCTCTTAGGGGTATTCAGAACACATTGTAGGGCTTGAGAAGCCATTTTCTTTCACTCATATTTGTATGGATAAAATTCATGGGACCTCAATAACTTAGGGATAGTTTATGGAGGTATTGAACTCAAAAATTTTGGAATTGGTTTGAAGATTAAATGTCTAACCTTTATGAATCATCACTAAGAACCCAGATGACCTAAAACCCTTATATGAACTCGATGATAAAGATATAAAGAACTATAAATTTAGAAGGGGTTGAATAGCTTGTAAAGTGATTTGGATCAATTTTTCACTCTCCTAATCTCCTCATCATATAGTTTTTCCATACTATCATTTGTACAGATAAGTATAATTCTATTTTTTTGTAGGATTTAAATTATTTTACAGGTATAAGAGGGAATTGATAGGTGAGAACCATTATGGAAGTTGTGTAGAGAAATATTATAACTCTTCATACATAATTCTCACCTTGGTTATGCATGTAAGTTAATATTTTGAGTTAGTCATTACAGGTAGTCGTGAACAAGATAGTGAGAAAGAGGGTGACTGCCCAATTTGAAGATGATAAGTTTGGTTTAGAGTTGTTATGAGTTCTAATTAATATAATAGAAGACAAATATGTCTTTAAAAAGTGTCTAACACATATAAAATGAATATACTTAAACATTTATAGGTCATATAAGTGATCAATGTGATAATTGAGGCCTAGAGGGATAATGTGCAGTTGCAAGAAAGTGAACAATAAGTGTAATAGAGAGAATCATTAGTTGGAGAAGCATATATAAATGTCACAAATCATGTTTCCATCGCATCAAGTTGGATCACATGTTCCAAGTACCTATAAAATAGTTATGAATAGATAGGTGGATTCCTCATCAAATAAATAGTTTTAAGAAGGCTAATTGAGTGTCCCTTCACCAACTTTAAGAAGATGTCATGTTTTAGATGGACACTTGTATAAGAGGACTTGATGACCTATGATATAACTATATGTTCTTATATTTTTACTATATTTCAAGTCTTGATATTTGGCCTTATGACCCTTTAACTTTGTTCTTTCTCTCTCCTCTCCTATGGTCTATATATTAATGCCATTTTGGTATTGTAAATGGATCCACACTTGGTATGGTGAAGCCCTGTTAGTTTAAATACTATATTTTCATTTGAATAAATATTTCCAAAATGGTTTTTATTTCATAACTTCTTATCTAGTGTGTGAAGTATTGTATAGTGGAATGATAAGTGATAACCATCTATCCTTGTGTTCTCTACACTCTTTCATGTTTGGTGTAAATGGTATTATCTCTAATAGGTCATATGAAGTATAGATAGTGTATTTATCTATCTCTACAAGTAAGGAATATCATTAGTGTCTACAATAATAACTCTTGATCATTTAAATTGATAAGTGCAATGCATATCATCTCCCTATTTGAAACACTTATGTTAGAGAAATTTAGGATGTTGAAGCTAGTATTGTGAGTCATCTTTCATAATGTAGGTATATGGTAGTATAGTGGAGATCAATATGGTGTATCACCTCATTATAATATGTTACATTAATGTTCTTTATATCTCTTTTTATCCAATAAATAAATTAATATAGGTGATAAGCTATTAAAGACTAATCTAGGGAGCTAGCCCTTAAATCTAGAGGTCTACCTCTGCAATAGGCAGACCCATAGGCCTAGAGGTAATCTAATGTTTCACTTAATTTGGAGGAGGATTGAATAACCCCTCCAAGGGTGAAAAATTAAGTGATAAAATATTCTTCTACCAAATTTAAATAATGAATCAAAGTTCCATAAAAGATTATGTGGTAAAAGGTTGGGCCAAGTAGGGTATAGTGAGAGGCTTGATGGGTAAAGGCCTCTTATTATTTACATGATAGGTATGGTGGAATGTTATGATCATGAAGCTATTTATATAGGTATAAGTACAAAATAAAACTAGGAACAACATGGTAAAGGTAAGTTCCTAATGTTGGTGTTAAGACATTAATGTTGTCATTGATGTCAAAATCAAGTTGAATGTCCTTCATGTCAAAAGTTTGAGTTGATGTCATGCTTGGTGAAGTGGTGTGTGACTAAGAAGTTTTATTTATATATTGAGAGAAAATTTTGAGGCAAACTATTTTATTTTCTAAGGTTTGATGACATATCAATATCATGTTCAAGATATAAGATAAGCATCTTGTTTGACCTATAAGTACTGAGAAGCATACAAGGTAAGCACATGGGTCAACAAGTCCTTATATAATATATGAGGTCTTGGTACAAAGTTTTAATGTGAAAAATATTAGAAAGTATATTTATAATGGACTTATCTTAAATAAATCATGTTGAAAAAATGACATTTTTTAACTAGCTTATTTGTGTCCAAACTCTGAGTTCTAAGTATATTGAGTTACCTAGCCTAGCTCTATGAGAAAGTGTATGCATAATGCATGGTGAATTTTTTTTATTTAGGTTAGTACAGTAATAAATAAGTATTATAAGATATTTAAAAACTTTAAATATTAAAATAAGCCTTTATATGATTTTAAAGGGTAAGTTTAAAGCTTAGCTCTTATATGAAGAGACCTAGTGAGAAGTTGCAGGTTTGGTGCCTTAGTGGGATAAGCTTGGTAGAGTAACATGATGAGTTAAGACATATGAGAAATATGTGAGAAATTATGATATTTTTATATAATTTTATTATTTTTTATAACATGGGTATTAAGTGTTGATAGTACAAGATATTTTAGGTTGTGTTCATAGTCTAGATAGGACTGGTAGTATAAGACCTAAGTGTGTAAAGTGACCTATAATGGCCTAATTATGGGTAAAACTCATTTCCAAAGGTGTAATATATATTTAAATAATTTATATAAGTATTATTGGTCATTTTAATCATGTTTACAAATTTTTAAGTTATATCCTATAGGAAAAAGCAAGAGAATTGTTGATAACATTGACTATGTGCACAAAATGGGGTATTATAAACCCGAGAAGAAGTTTCTCATGCTCATTGATACATATAAAATTCTAATGAGAACCTAATAAATTAATTTTAGTTTTTTATGGTCCCTATATTTAATTTATTGTCATTGGTTTTAGATTTGAGGGGAAATCCTTTATGCATGATTGCTAAGAAGGTAAGGTAGTCAAAACCCTCGTAAAACCCTTACAAAGACTTGATTAGAAAGATATAATTAGTTATGGATAATAATGGTAAATTTAAACTAATTTAATTTTTTTACATGTAAATTACTCTTCAATGTCTCCTCAGGTGGTTTTGGTTTATCATGATAGTGAGTATAAGCTACATGAAAACCCTTATTTCAGGGTTTTTAATGTTATAGGTAGGCTTGACCAGGTCAAAGCATGAAAGTGGATGGAGGATGATTTGAAAGGCTTATAATTTATGATCATGAAATTTTTTTAATCAGTTTTATGACCAAAAATGTGCAAAATTGGTCATGGAAGTTATCCTATCACTAAACTGGCCTAATGAGTAAAACAATGAGAAAACTAGGCGAGAATCAAAATGAGATTAGGGATTAGTTGAAGAGGAATAGGGATGTATATTAAGACATTTAGTAATTATTAAATAAATATAACTCATATATATTTTGTATATATTTTTTTATGATTCCTACACCTATACAAAAAATTTCATCAAACTAGTCTGTCTAGCACAATGAAGTTTTTGTAGAGTGACATAGTGAGATTGGTTTGTAAGACTAATATTGATCTATGACCATGAAATATATATTTTTATATATTATATACAGATTATAAAGGTTTAAAAAATACATTTTAATATCACATAATTTTTCCCATAGGTATTGTATAATTTGATTTTCTTGACTGTGTTTTTGACCCTGTAGTAAATGTTTTGTGTATGTGCAAAAAGGATGTCCCTGAGACATTTTTCACTAAGATGAATTATCCAAATATATTTAAGATGTTATAAAGGAATAATAGGGTAATTTTAATGATTTTTTTTATCATTGTAATCCCCTTTTCAATTTTTTATATTCAAATGATTTTAACTGTGTGTTGATAGTGTTTGGTGTTTCTACGTAAGCCATCTACAGGAGTGTTGTTGAGGCCTTTTGGCTTATGTGATGGAAACCAAAGAATTTTGGGAAGAAATATTTTTAGTATTTAATATACTATTAATATTATTTTATTCTTTTTTTATATATTAAAGTTGTGTATATGACTCAAATTTTCAATATAGACTTACATGTAATGAGAAGGCCTATTGGCGAGGAGACCTAATTGTTAGGTCCAAGAAGTGAAATGGTCCAAATGGAGTTGGGGACTAAAGGTGAAATTATTATGGGTATATTTTAGTAATTTATGAATTTTTTCATACATTTTTTGAGATAGGAAGTGTTCCTAAGGTATATAATGGTAACGTGTGGATAGGATAGATCTAATTACATTAGGTCTCCTTTAGGCCTAATTATGGATTTGGTACTTATTGACTAAAACCAACTTATGAAATGTTTTTTCACATTTTAAAAGTGTATGGTGATATATTAAAAATGTATTTAATATATTTAAAGGTTAAATTTTGACTAATATGGGTGAGAGCAAGGGTCAAGTACTTAAAAAGGCTTAATAGGCCTAAATTGACTAGTTGAGATATTGAGCAAAGGATATAGAGTTTTGGAAGAATATGTTAAGGGATTAATTAGATAAATGAGATGAATATTCCATGATAATATAAATATGTTTCTATATGTGTTGATCAAGGTCATTTTACCAAATTATTCCAAGGAGAGGGCTAATTGAGTGAGAAGACCTAAAAGGCGGTTTGAGTGAGATTGAAGGGTCAAGAGTGAAAAATAAGGTTATAATATATAGTTTAGTTATAAAATGGTGTTATAAGGTTATTATATATCAAATTTTAATTGGTTGGTGCTAATTTACCTAGGGGGTTGGATCCTCCTTGTAAGATAGAGTTTACAAAAGATTAGCTAAGTTGGTGCTTATCTAGATAGGGGTTAATGCTCCTTGTGAAGTTGGTGCTTCACTAAAACTTAGATATTGAAATTATAGGAATGTAATACATGTGCATGGTTCAATGTTTTTTATCCCCCAATATTATTTCCCACGTGTATTTTTTTTCTCTCATGATATACTTGCATAGTTGTTTGCTTATGTATTGATATTTTATGTGAAATGAATGCTTCATAGAATTGAATAAATATTGATATTAAGTAGTTAGTTCACCCCCCATATCAATATCCACTTATAAAAATTGGTATCATATCCTGGTCTTTTAAATGAGGTCTTATAACCTAAAGGTTATTATAAACAAGCTAAGATGGTTAGTCAAGCTCAAGGTGGTTTCTCTACAAGAAAAGCCCCATTGTTTAATAAATCCAGTTATGCCTTTTGGAGTGTGAGGATGGGGACATATCTAATGTCTCAATGTCATGATGTTTTTTAATCCATTTTGGATGGGTATACTGCACCCCCCATTCCTCCTATGGATGTAGTAGGTAAGAAGTCCATTGAAAATAACTCAAAAGTAATGAATGACATTATGTGTGGTCTATCTGAAGTAGAACCTATGAAGGTTATGCACTATATATCTACAAAATAAATGTGTTATAAGTCAAAAAATATTCATGAGGGGAATTCTAAAGTCAAATTGCCCAAGTTAAAAACTCATATAAGATAATTTAAATGTCTAAAAATGAATGAAGATGAGACCATTGCAACATACTTATTAAGGGTTGATGAGGTTGCCAATATCATAAGAGGTCTAGGAGAAGAATTGAAAGAGAATATTATTGTTCAAAATGTTTTAAGGTATCTAAATTTAAAATTTTATTACAATGCATGTGTTGTCAAATAAATGCAAGATTTAGACAAATTTGAAATGGATGGACTTCATGGAACCCTAACAGCCTATGAGATGAGGAAAAGTTAAGGAATACCTATAAAGAAGGAAGATGCATTCAAGGAAGAAAAAATATAAAAGAAAATAAATAACAAGGTAATAAAGTCATAAATAATGATGAATCTGATATTGATGATGATGAGTTGATATCTATGTTTGCAAATAAGTTGAAGATAGGTTTAGAAAAATATAAAGGCAAGCTACCTTTCAAATACTTCAATTATGGAGAGGTTGGACACTTTGCCAAAAAATGTCCTCATAAACATAAGAAAAATGATGATGTAGAACATAATTATGATAAAAATTCTTATAAATTTAATAATATCATTAAAAACTTTAGAAGATATGACAACAAGAAAAGGTTCTTAAAAAATAAAAGGAGTCTTTATACCAAAGAAGATTGTAGCTCATCTAATGATAGTGAAAGAAGTCATTCATAGAATAATCATGAAAGTTATGGTCCCAATTTCAATGATGTTCTCTTCATGGATAAATAAAAAATATGATCATATTTAGAAGAATCCATATGAGTTGGATGTGTTATTGGTGATACACATGAAGAAAGAGATGAGGTGGAGTTTGAAGCTGAGTTGATGAATACTCTAGAAGAGCTGAAGGTATTCAAGAAAAATAATATGGTGATGAGGTCCTTTATCAAATATTATGAGGAAAAAATTAACTTGTTTGAATCTAGACTAAGCAACAACTCTAAGGAGTAAGAGGAAATAGTCAAACATATGGAGAGTAAAATTGAAATTATGATTGCAATCATAGAAGCAAAAGAAGAATAATGTGCAAGGTATGTAACTAAAGTGAACTCTTTGAGATTTGAATTGAAGAAATCATCAAATAATGTCAATTCCTTTATAATATTTGAAAAAATCACCAATGATCTAGACAACCTTTTGAGTAGTCAAAAGACTGTTGATGACTAGATAAGTCTTATTTTTATTAGAGATCAAGAAAAGGACACTAATGTGATCAAAAGGGTCAAAGATAAATCAAATAATGAGGTATATGAAAAAACATAGGTCAATACCATAAGGTAATTTAATAACATAAGATACGATTATCTTTTTAATGGATATTGTTATTCATGTAACTAATATGGTCATAGAACAAGGCATTATATAAGGAATTTCAAGAGTGAATTTACATGGAACTATGAGGAGAAAAATTATTAAAGAGGTATGGGTCATGGTGTGTTTCCATATATATGGATAACATGTTTCAATTGTCATAATATTGGTCACATTTCAAGATACTATAAGGATGAATTATCAAAACAAGAAAAGAAATTTGAGGCTTCTAGAACACAAGAAAAAAGAAAAAATAGTAAGTGGAAACACAAGGTAGCTAAGGTTTATAACCAATATGAAATTCCAAGTGGACTATTTTCCATGATAAAACAAAATTGAGATACAAAATAATGCCAAGAATTTTCTCTATCAAATTAGTTTGTTGATGGAGTCAAGACCAATAAATCAAGCTAGGATGTTAATCAAGCAAAGACTGAGTGGGTTAAGCCAAATGAAAAATCAATCATAAGATGATAAAAAAGGGATTTCATTTATACAAGGACATAGAGATATAGGAATGTCCTAAACTCATGTTTTTCTAGTTTTCTATAGCAAAGGTGACTCCATTAGGTTTCATGGAGGCACTCAGCTAACAAGAAAGAAGCATGAAGGATACATAGTCATAGGGGGAGTTTTGTGGTCTTAGGATACCTTAAAATTCATTTTTCAATCAAATAAGTCTGCTATACATGTTATCACAAGAGATAAGTCACAAAATGTTTTCATGATGACTTGATCAAACCAAGTCATAATTTTGAAAATGTATTAAATCTTCATGGAGATGAAGGGAGTCAATCATGTCTCATGAGTAGGTATGTGAGCCTGATCTATGATAAAGGATTGATGAGGTTATTTATAATAAAAGGTAAGTTACCATAGGTATAAGGATCAAATATATTCCAAGAAGGTGAACCTTTATCATTAATTTCAAAGGGGAGAAAGATCCCATTTTAAGATTAACTATTAGAGAATGATCTACTATGATTAAAATCATTTTCCATAAATGATAACAGGAGAGATTGTTGAAGGTATTGTAATAATTTTGGTATTAAGGAATTAATGTTTTAATTGATGTCAAAGTCAAGTTTAAATTCTTTCATGTCAAAATTTAGAGTTGATATCAATGTTTGGTGAAGTGGTATATGACTGAAGTTTTGTTTCTCTATTGAGATAAAATTTGAAGGTAACCTAGTATCCTTTATGAGGTTTGATGACTTATCAAGATCATGTTAAATATATAATATAGTCACCCTATTTTATCTCTAAGTAATAAGAATCATATAAGGTAAGCACATGGGTCAACAAGTCCTTATATACTATATGAGGTTTTGGTACAAAGTTGTAATGTGACAAAGCTTAGAAATTCTGATGAGAATGGAATTTTTTTAAATAATTTTTTTAAAAATAATTAGATATTAAATAGTAAAATAATCCTTAAAATTATTTTAAATCACAAGTTTGAATCTTAACTCCTATATGAAGAGACCTAGTGAGAAGTTGCAGGCTTGATGCCTTAGTGAGATAAGCCTAGTAGAGTAGCATGATGATTTGACAAAAATGAGACATATGTGAGAAAGGGTGGTAGTGTGAGATATTTTTATTATGTTTTATTAAATGGTTATGAAGTTTTGATAATATTACAAGAGGTTTCAGGGTGTGTTTATAGTCTAGATAAGACTAGTAGCATATGATCTATAATGGCCTAATGAGGTGTCAAAATAACTTAAAAAGGTGTAATATCTATTTAAATAATTTAAAAATTTATTATAGGTCATTTTAATCATGTTGAAAAAGTTTAGAGTCATAGCCTATAGGAGAAATCAAAAAAATTGTGATAGGGTTGATTGTATGCATAAAATGGGGTATTGCAGACCCAAGAAGAAGTTTCTCATGCTCATTGACACATGTAACCTTTGAATGGGAACATAATAACTAATTTTATTTGTTTAATTTACCTATATTTAATTTATTGGCATTATTTTTGGAGTTGAGGGGAAATCCTTTATGAATGATTGCTAAGAAGGTAAGGTAGTCAAAACCCTCCTAAAGCCCTTACAAAGACCCCATAGGAAAAATATAATTATTTATCGATCATAAAGGTAAAATTAACATAATTTTATGTTTGAAACATGTAAATTAATCTTAAATGTCTCCTAAGGTGGTTTTGGTTTATCATGACATTGAGTAGAAGCTACAAGAAAACCCTTATTTTCAAGGTTTTTATGCTACAGGTAGGGTTGACTAGGTCAAAGCATGAAAGTGGATGGAGGATGATTTTAAATAATTATATTTTATTATATTTAAATTTTATAATTAATTTTATGACCAAAATAATTCAAAACAAGTCATGGAAGTTAGCCTATCACTAAATTGGCCTAATGAGTAGAACAATGAGAAAACTAGGTGAGAATGAGAATGAGATCAGGGATTGGTTACATAGGACTAGGTATGGATATTAATGCATGGGGTAATTATTAAATACATATAAATAGTATCCCCTTGGTATATAATTGTTTATGATGCATACAAATATTCAAAAAGCTGTCATCAAATTGGTTTATCTAGCACAATGAAGTCTGTGTGGAGTGACATGGTGAGATTGGTCTATGAGACCAATATTGATATATAAACATGAAATATATATATATATATATATATATATATATATATATTATATAATAATTATAAAGGTTTAAAAAATCAATTATAATATCACAAAATTTTTCCCACATGTGTTCTATAAGTTTCTTTTCTTGACCGTGTTTTTGATCCTACAGGGAATTTTTTGTGTATGTTTGAAAAAGATGTTCCTGAGTCATTTTTCACTAAGATGAATGATAAAAATATATTTAATGTGTTATAAGGGAATAATAGGATAATTTTAATTATTTTTTATCATTTAAAGTCCCTTTTTAAAAATTTTAGAGTCAAATGATTTTGACTATGTGTTGACAGTGTTTGGTATTTCTGAGTAAGCCATCTATAGGAGTATTATTAGGCCTTTTGGCCTATGTGATGGAAACCAAAGAATTTTAGGAATTTTTTTAAGTCTTAAATATAGTATAAAAATTATTTTATGCATGTTTTATATATATATATATATATATATAATTTATTTATATGACTCAAATTTTTAAGATAGACTTACAGGCAATGAGAAGGCCTATTAGTGAGGAGAATTAATTGGTAGGTCCAAGCAGTGAAATGGGAAAATTGGAGATGGGGACTCAAGGTGATATTATTAGGGGTATATTTAAGGAATTTATTAAGTGTTAAATATTTTTTTTGAGACAATAAATTTTTCCTAAGGGTCACAATGGTAATATGTGGATATGATAGACCTAATTACATGAAGTCTCCTTTAGGCCTAATTTTAGATTTGGTCCTTTATAACTATGAACAACTTATGTAATGTTTTTTTCGCCTTTTAAAAGTGTATGTTGATATATTATAAATGTATTTCAAGTATTCAAAGGTTCTTGTTCATATAATATGGGTGAGATCAAGGGTCATATACTTAAGAAGGCTTAATAGGCCTAAACTTACTAGTTGAGCTATTGAGAAAAAGATATAGAATTTTGGAAGAATATGTTGAAGGATTGAATATCATCAGAGAGATAATTTTATTATTACATTATAATATTACTATTTTTCTATAGTTTTTTATCAAGGTAATTTTACCAAATTCTGCCAAGGAAAGGGCTAATTGAGCAAGAAGGCCTAAAAGGCTATTTGACTATGATTGAAGGGTAAATAGTGAAAAATAAGGTGTTAATATATATTTGAGTTATAAAAATGTGTTATAAGGTGATAATATACTATATGTGACTTTTTTGGTTCTAATTTACCTATGGGATTGGATCCTCCTTGTAAGATACATCTTATAAAAGACTAGTTAAGTTGGTGCTAATCTAGATAGGGGTTGGAGCTCCTTGTGAAGTTGTTGATTCACTAAAACTTAGATCTTGAAATTATAGGATTGTATTCCATGTTCATAGTTTATTTCATTTTATCCCCCAAGAGGGTTTCCCACATATACTTTGTGTTCTCTCATGATATGCTTGTGTGTTTGTTTGCTTATGTATTGATCTTTTATATGCAATGAATGCTTCATGGAATTGAATAGATATTATTGTTAAGTAATTGATTCACCCACCACCCATATTATTATCTACTTCCAATACAAAAATATCATATATCATTATGATGTTTGAAGGTTAATCATTAGAAATCATAATATTTTCAATGAGGAGCTATTATTATTTTAATTTGTCTATGTTGCAAATCAAAGAACCAATGGTGGTCATGGCATCCAATATCCTATTACAAGCCCAAGGTATGTGTTCAAACTATATGTTGGCAATTTTATATTTGAGAGTTTCCACCAAGGCCTTTTATGGAAATAACTTGTCATCTTTGGTTTGAAATTGGTTTGTAACCTAATTGATGATTAACTGAGAATCACTATAAACTATGAGATGTTGAATATTCCATTGTACCACATAATAAAGACATGCAATGAGTGATTCATATTCATCCATGTTTTAGTATAAGGAAATATGATACAAAATGATTTGGGAATGAGATCCCTTTATGGTGAAATAAATAATAGTCCTACCCCTAATCCATTTGATGTAAATGACCCATAAAAATACAACTTCTAGTGGTTCTCCTTAGGAGTATTTCTATGGTGGTCATGATGGACTTGTCTAAAAATTGAAATGTGAGTTGGTATCTCAAAGGGGAGCTTCAATAAGTTGGTATAAAAGTAATTTTCCATTTATGTAATTTTCATTGACATACTCTATCTAAAAATTACTAATTAAAATGATCCATTTAGCCATGTGGCCTTGTAAATCTATAATGGATAGTAGATACTTGAGCAGATCTACTTTGGAAATGACTATGGTCTTGTTGTTAAGCATGTAATGATGCAAATTCTAGGCTAAAAATAGTATATCTAAATAGGAATTTTCTATTGACATATATTTGTGATCATATGTGACCAATTTACAACTTATATAGTACATGGCATGTTCTTTTACATTATCATCATGCTAAGCTAAAAGTGTCCTAGGACTTTTTTGATGATAAATAAGTACAATAGGAACAACTTTCTTAGCATTAGTGGCAATAAAATTGGTAGATTAGCAAGATACTCTTTCAAATGCTAAAATTCTTTCTAATAGTCTTCATCCCAAAGAAATATAACACTTTTATTCAATGAGTGAGTGAAGGGATGGCATTATTAGCCAAACATTAAATGAAATAGTTGATATACTAGATTTTGCCCTCCAAACTATTGAGTTGCTTCAAATTGGAAGGTTTTAGCATCTTGGTAATGTCGTGTACCTTGGTATTATCTACTTCAATGCCTTGAAAAGAGATAAATAAGCCTAAAATTTTGCCTAAAGTGAACCCAAAGATGCACTTCTTGTGATTGAGTCAAACCTTGTACTCATGAAGCCTTTCAAATATCCTTTGTAGTATGGCTAGATGGTCTACATGGGTCTTTTATTTACCCAATATGTCATCAACATAGTCTTCAATAATGTCATGAATTATATCATGAAATATGATGGTCACATATCTCTAGTATGTGGCCCCAATATTCTAAAGGTTGAATGGCATAACTTCATGGAAAAAAATTCCCTAAGGAATGGTGAATGCTACCTTGTGTTGGTATTCTAGCACAATCCTGATCTGATTGTATCCTAAAAATGTATCCATGTGGGAAATAATTTCATACATGGCTATGAAGTCAAATATCATGTCGATATTTGGTAGAGGAAATTCTTCTTTAGAGAAGGCCTTATTAATGTCTCTAAAATTAGTGTATATTTTGATCCCTTCTAGATTTTTACTAATAGTTACAACATTTATGATCCACTCTAAATATTCAATCAGTTAGTTGCATCTCACTTCCAATATTTTTTCCAATTCTTTCTTTACTAATACAATAATATGAGGATGCATCTTATGTATTTTTTATTTCAAAATTTTAGCATCAAGATGTATAATAAGGTGGTGTAAAATTAAGGTGGGGTCCAAACTAAGCATGTATGAATAGTCTAAAGTAAAAATGTATAAAAACTTCCTTAAAAGGGCTATAAAAATTTCACATTCCTCCTTAATGAGGGGCATGCCCAATTTGATCCATTTCAAGTCATTTAGAGTCTTGATGTTGACTTTTGTAGTATCTTCTACTAAGAGAGATGATCTATCCTCTAAAATGGTTGGTAAGGATGTACATTATCCTTTAATGGGAAATCTTTTGGTTGGAATGGTTCTTCAAGCTCTCCTACGTAGGATGAATATAAATCTCCTAATGGTAGAGATGGCCATGTAGCAAATATTATAGGAAATTCTTGGGAAATTTGATCAAAGGCATGTTATTTTATTGAATTGAACTTGGACCCAAAATCAAGTTTGTCATTGGTGTTTTCCTGAGCTTCATTCGAGGAAAGGTGAACACCCATGTCTAATGGCATCTAAAATAGGTTTTCACTAAAAGACTAGCCTTTTTGTTTACTTTTACCCTGGTCTAAAAGTGCCTCAAATATATTTTCAATTTGGAACCTCAATGTTTTATTCTCTTATTTTTGGCTAAGGGTGTTCATACATTCTCCAAAATAGGCTATAGGATCTAGTTTGATATAAAAACCTTATTTGTGGTCTCCTAATGAAACACTATCTCTTAGGCCTATAAAATCACAAAAGGCCTCATCATTCTCAAACTCATCTATAGGCACTGTGAATTCTTATTGGTCCCAATCTATAAGTTGAGGATGATACATGGGAAGTGTCAAATGTCATATTATTGGGGTAATGGTGAAAATGGTATGTGGGTCAAATAAATTATTATTGGTAAGGTATTTATAAATGTTATGGCTAGACTCTACTTCAGTACTAGTATCATCATCACTAATCATTAGTGTTGGAACATGAATAAGATATGTGGGGTCAACCCCATGTAGTTTAAATTTGATACCATAGGTTCCTTTATACTGAGTCATATAAATGGGTTCAAGTGTACCCTACTAATTTGCCTCCAAGGCTCCTCCTTCATAGGCTTCATTATCCATGATCTTATAAGGGAATGGATATTTTGGACTATGGTAGTAATTGGCTAATTTGTCTTGTATAACTAGGAAGAATCATTGGCTAATTGGTCCTCTTCTTGGCAAGTGGCTGGTATGAAAACAATAGGTGATAGGATATAGAGCTAGACTTTTCCCTTATTTTTCCATTCCATGACAATTGGTTTAGCTTTAGGTCTTCCATAGGACTTGATATTTTGTCAAAGTTTGGAAATATGGAATGTGTCATGGGTTAATTAGTCTCCTAGACCATTATCTTAGATGGTAAAATGATCAGATATTTAAATAGGAGGAGTATGTGAAGATGAGGTAAGGATATTTGGGTCTATACAATTATCCTCTAGTAATTTGACAAGTATCTCTTTATCTTTTTCCTTCTTGGGTACTAGGTCTAAGCCAAAATGGTAGTTATAACTTTCATATTATACCTCTCAATGCTTGTAATGTTCATATGGATGTATATCTCCATGGTTAGTTACACCCATCCCTGAGTAAGGGATTTTGATACACTGGTGTAATGTCTAAGGGAGTTCATGAGTTTCATATATTCATGGTCTACCCAAAAGAATATTATATGATAGGTTTAGGTCTAACACATGATAGAGTGTATCATGGGTTAAAGTCCCAATGATCATTAGCAAGCTTATAGTTTCTTATGATTCCCATTCTTCATTGTCATACGATTTAATATTGATAGTTTCTAACTATAGATTAGTTACTATATATCCTAGATGCTTGATGAGCTTTAAATACACAATATTCATGCCTGATCCATTGTCTATGAGGACACATTTGAATTTTTTGCTACATGATGACAACTTCAATATATAATGGGTTATTATGGACAGGGACAAGGGATGACATATAACCTTGGTTGAAGGTCAATTTTTGGCCTAGGGATAAATGTCTGACCAAAGCTTGGATTTTTTTTGGGTTTATGTCATTTATAACTTGGGATTCACCTAGGAGTTCTCTTAGGATATTCTTATAGATGGTAGACATGAACAACAAATCTAAAATGGAGATTTGTACATGTGTCTTTTAGAGTTGTTCTATAATGTCATATGTCTTTTCCTTAACAGTGGTAAATAAATTACTCCTAGTTAACATAGTAGGTTGGATTGGTTTTTTGGTAGGAGGTTATGGTTTTGGGATGGTAATCTTAGAATACTAAATTGTGATTACATAATCGAGATTAGTATAGGTCATTACTAGTATAAAAATATGGAGATGGGCCAAATAGGATAAGTTTTAATTGCTAGTACACTTGGTTATGGTAATGGGGTAATGATGAGTTATCGACATAAGGTTCTAAAATAGTAATCCATGGTTGCTATTGCACTTAGTTGTGGTCCTAAGTCAAGGAAGGATTACTCACATAGGTGGGTTGATTATAATTGTTAGGCAATGGCCATGGTCTATTCGTACTTGGTTTAGGTTTTATGCTTATGGTAGAAACAATCCCACCCAAAATATGACATATAACTTTATTGCATTCATGTGAAACTACATAGTAAGACTATTGGTTGTTAGGGTCATTTTGGCCTAGGTTCCTCCCATACAGTTGATGTTGTTTTTTCTAATTTTGTTGTTGTTATTATTTTTTTTATTGATACTATTATTATTATGGTAGACTTTATTTTTGATGTTTATGATTGACATTATCATGATGTGGGAAAGGGTTTTGATAGATACTCAAGTTTTGATTAGATGTAGATGCTTTATTATCTAATTTGATAGCCCCATTTTCTATCATATTTTGAATAAGGTCTTCAATTTCACACAATGATATGTGTAATGTCCATGAACATGGAATTATTCATATAATTCATGATCTTTATAATAGTCTATATATGGTATAACCTTAGGATAGTGTTTTGGAATTGGCCAACAAATCATATTGGCCACAACTAGCTTTTAAAACATTAGTTCGATGGACTCAAGAATGTTGATAAAGACCTGAGGAGTGGGTTTTATTCTTAGAGGATGGGTTTGAAAATGTGGTGGTTTTTGCATGTGAGGTTTTAATATATGTTGTTATGTATGCTACACTTGATAAATAGGTTTTTGATGAGTAATAATCTACATTTATGGTATGGGTTGAGTAGATGGTGTTTACACCATTTGGATATGATGTGACTTAGTTAGTCCATTACCAACAACATTATTTGTGTGGTTGTATGGTTTTGATTTTTCATAGATATTAGATTGAGATGGTACAAATGCTTGTTCTTGTACTTGGTTAGGGATCAAACTTAGGCCTATGCCTTGGTTTTTGTTTTGATTATAATTTGAGGAGGTTAACTTGATGATCCCTTTGTTAATAAGGGCCTTTTCAATCTATAAAACTTTGTCAATAATATCCTTGAATGTGTGTACACACTGAATATCCAAATGGTAATATATCTCACCATGAAGGTTTTTAGTAAACTCAGTGGCTAAATGTTTATCAGGTAAGTTGTGGGTGACATGACTATATAATGCTCTCCATCTCTATAAATAATTTATGAATATCTCACCAAATTTTTGTTTGGATTGAGTCAAATTTACTAATGAAATCTCATATTCAATATTGTAAGAGAAATGTTACATAAACTTGTTTGAGAGATCATTAAAATTAGATACTAATTTTTTTTGTAACATGAGGAACCACTCTAAATCCTATCTAGATAGACTTTAAAGAAACAAAAGGAGTAGGTAAATGTCACTATAATCCATTGGTTGGAAAGTGATAAATAAAATTTTTAGATGTGATTTAGGGTCTCCTTTGCCTTTGTACTTATCAAATTTTGGTGGTTCATAACCTAAAGGAAATGGTATTTGAAGATAATCCATGTTTAATAGATATGAACACACATAATCTAATATGAATTTCTTAGTCTTTTTACTTTTTGAATGGTGACAATCATATTCTTATTTTTTTGTAGTTCTTGAGCCAAGAATCTATATGGTACACTTGGTTGTGGTGGTGGTCAAAGGTGGATTACCTTGACCCTAGGGTATAATGAAGGAATGATTTTTTATGAAATGTTGGTTTGCTGAATGAATCAACCAAGAATATGCATCTACAAATTGGGATGTGGTTGTTGAAATTGCACATGTTGTTGATAGATATTCTAATTTGGATATAGTTTATGAACTTGGGTATGAGGGAATGGGGATTGAGATGGAAGGATATAGCTTTGTAAACCATATTTTTCCTATTGAGTTTGAGTAGGGACTTATTGTTAACTAGTTGAACCTAGATAAATAAGGGGAACTTATTTCAAAATAAGGCTCTATCTTTGGATCTATGGCACTTTTTCAATAAAATACAATTATTGCTTAATAGGTACTTGCTATAAATTTTTACCTATTTGTTTCACAAACACCTATTATGAACTAGATGCTTGTAGGGTGTTTGGAATTTGTCTTTGACTAATAGAAATATGTTGTTGATTAGACAACATTTGTGATTTTAAAGGCACATTAGTTTGAAATTATTGAGGTATATTTGTTGCTACATATTGAGGTAAAACATTTGTTTCCCCTATTGATGTGGCATAGTGTTATGCCTCTATTGCGATGGTAAATTGGATTGTCCCTATTATTGTGTAGTATTATTATCCACCTACTGAGGTGGGATAGTATTTATCAAATTTTTTTGAGTTAAAGCATTAGATGGTACTTGGTTACTTACCCCCTATTATTTCATGCTTTAAGAAATCACTGGTTGAGAATTAGAAGTAACCTAAAATGGTTTAGAAGTAATAATTCCTTCCCCTTGATGTTGTGAACTAATCATGGTACTAAATAAAGGAACTAGTTATTATGAACTATTTTTTGGTGCATTTAAACCACTTTGTCTTGTATTGAACACTTGTGTGTTATCCACCGTATTTGGCACATTATTATATATAAAGGGCACAATCAAATATTTAAGAAGTGAGACATTGATCATGTCACCTACTAAATTACTTTGGGAAAATGGGTCTATATCCTAATTAACTTGACCTATCAAATATATTAGCACTCCTATTAAAGGATTTATCTCTATGAGTGGAGCATTTAATATGGCCATGACATTGAAATTTGGTGCTAGGTTTAGATAAGTCTGATATACTTGTTACATTTATGAAAATTTCTCCTCCATGGGTACCTTTCCTCTTGAAATAATATTTGGGTCTTGGTATGACATCGACATGAGTGCTTGAGGATAACTAGTAGAGGCCTATTCTACAATTTGGGTGTAAGGCATGTTTAGATGCACTCTAACTAGACTATGTAGGTTTTTATGGGGGGAGTATACTAGAAACTTGTTCCATACCTCCATGGCTCTAACCAAAATCTCATCATCATCTTAAATCAAGTGACGATCAAACAAATATGGGTCATATGTTTATGATTTATTATTGAACTTATTCCATAACTGATGGCACACTAGTTAGATATTAAATTGTTTACTTGCAATCTTGTTATGAATATAGATGTGTGTTAACCAAATAGTGTGCTAACAGATCGTTGATTTATTCCCTATATTGAGTATTGTAAGGAGGATAGGGATATTTCTCACAAATTACATCATTTTCATATAGGTCTTGAATAAAGTTATCATTTTTGATGATGTTATCATAACTTGGATTGTAAATGGTTCCACTATGAGTTTAATGAGACATATCCAAATCAATAACTAACATCTAAAAAAAAATTCCTAGTGTTTTATAAAATATAAAAACATGTTCTAAATGGTAAATGGTCCAAACTTGGTTTGGTTAAAAATTTGATCTAAAGGAAAACTTGGTCTAAAAAGGCACACTTGATCTAAACTTGGCCTAGAAATGGATTTGTTCTCCAAATTTTGAAATTGTAAACTTGGTATAAAACATCCTAAAGGTCTAATGTCAAATGTATCACACAAATAGTCAATTTAAAATACAAATCTAAATACCAATTTTGGTAAAAAGTGTTTTAAGCAACTCTAATATATGTCTAAAAATGGAAATGGTTATTAGGTCTTTGGGAACAAGGCACAAAGCTAGGCTAAAAAAACTAGGTATCAAACAAAAAGTTAAAATTCTAGGTAGTTTGGAAATACGACACAAAAGATATACTTGGAACACACTAGTTCTAAAATGCAAGGTAAAATGTTAGGTCTTTTTAAAACATGACACAAAATCTAGACTTGAAACAAACTATGTCTAAAATCAAAGGTAATTAATGCTAAAATTTTGAAACACGTGGACTCAAAATTGGCATATATATTCAAAAATAAACTTGACAATTGATAAAAGACATTGTAATTTATGAATATGGATAAAAATAATTATGAAAATCAATTCCAATTAGGAAAAAATAAGTTCAAGGATTAAAACATTCAAGCCTACGTGATGAGCAAGACTCAAATGTAAAATAATCATACTTAAGGTTGTACTTGGAGAGGGAGTTTTGACCTTAGTTATAAGAAATAAAAGAAACATGAGACACACATAAAATAGACCACATCTAAAATTTAGGCACAAAATATCTTCAAAGCAAGTAAGGAATTGGTCCAAGTTGCATAATCCAAAAATAAGAGACAAATATCTAAGCCAAAATTAAGCAAGGAATAGGCATAAACTAATCAATGTTTGAATTTTAACTTCACAAGATAAATTTCAAACTTGATTTAGAATACTTGGCTTCTTTAAAATAGATGATAAACTAGATTAAAATGGATGGTTGAATGATACTAGGCATATACCAAAAAGGAACACATGGTTTGGAATTGATTTGGAATAAAGAAAAGGGTCTTTTAAATAATATGAGTAGTGTAATGATGCTAGTTTTATCAAAATATATGGAAAATAGTTTGTTTTAAAAAATATAAGGCAAAGAATTGGAATGAAATGGGAAACATAATGGCACCCCTTTCAAACAAGTGACACATGCACAAAAAATATCAAAAATACTAAGGTAAATTGGGGTGTCAAATGAATGACATAACAACTCTTTAGGGAAAAAGTGTGTGTATAAACACGACTTAACTTGGATGTGTTTTGGACAAGTGTTTTGACAAACATAGTTTTGACTCAAAATAATGTAAGTAAAAAAGAAAAGACATAAAAACACCTAAGTGCATCATCTTATCCTAAAAAATGACAAGGTGGCTTCATATTATCAAATTCTATCTATATACTCCTTGAGAGGAAATAATTTGTTAATCCAAAAATTAAATGCATATGAAAATTAGGGTTTTTTAGGCCCCCTCTTCTCTCAATAATTCATATGATGACATGGATATTTGGCATACTTTCCCTACATTGTTATTTCTTTTGTGGCAAGTGGGGTTTGACTAAAACTATAAGTTTTACGTATCTAGATGGTCCTAAGTGTGGTTAACACTAGATATTAAATCATGTCAATTGATTTCATATAGGATAATTTACTATGCAAGGGTCTATTCCTTTACATAGTGGCTACATTCATGTACTTATTAGTGGATTCCCCTATTTAGCTAGACTTAACATGGGTTTTCATTAAGATCAGAGAGGATAGTCACTTAGCCCCCTATAAATTATACTATCCTTTCCCTAATTTATATACCCCACCATAGAGGGGTTGAAACAATGTCAAAAGCTGAATTCTTGGGTCAAAGCTTCCTTAAAGAACTTATGGGAAGGTGATGAAATCCGTCCCACAATCTAAGATGTAAGAAAGTAAAGATAGAATGAATTTAAGGTCATTTTAGGGTAACCCAAGTCATTTGGATCTTAGGGAGTGTCTTTTAAACATTACTTTTATTCTTTGACTAAGTGATAAAATGCAAAGGACAAAGTGCTTTTGAGTCACCCAAGTTCCCTAAAGGGTATGGGGGAAGAGCATACACAGTAAGTCAATTCTACAAAAACACACAACAAACAAGTAAAATTATAAAGAAATAATCTCTTAAGAGTGTTTAGTATATATTTATGTTCATTTTTAAAAACATAAGTTAAATATGATGTGATATTTTATCCCCTTGGCTTTTTTTTGAGTTGTGAACTTTGAAAAAAATGAAAACAAATAAGGTAAATGATTTTAAGCACCAAATATAAATGTGATTTGAACTTTTAAAGAAATAAAAATGTTCTTCCTTAGCTTTTTGGTCTATAAAAAGTGTTTGTTTTATTTTTAGAATATAAAAACCAAATGAACAAACAAAAATTGAAATTTAGCTCTCGAGTTTTTTGTGTTTTTCACATATTATAATACTGTAAATCTATAGAGAAAAACTAAAACTTCTTTGTCAAAACCACATATACATATAAAATAAATGGATAATGAAAAAAAACAACTACATAGTGCAATATCACAACTTAATAGGGAAATAACACAACTTCATAGTGCAATACCACACTTCATAATGGCAATAACACATATCACGGGGTCAATTTTGCACTTTACCCTACAAAACATATAGTTAATGCAATACTAGATTTCTCCCTAAAAAACACATAAGTTAGTGTAATAACACATTTCATGAGTGAAATATTTCAACTGTAATGAAAAATAATTTTGAATGATTCAAAACCATAATTTTAGGCACAAAACTAATTATTTTGAGGCAAAACTAAACTTACACAATGAAATACTACAACTTGCAGGCAAGACAAAATTAAATCATGCAATATTGCTCTAAAACATTGAAAAATAGAAACTTTTAAGGCAAAAACACATCTAAAATATCATAAATCCATAGTAAAATACCATGTTTACTAGGTGAAAAAATTCAACTTCTTGTGTAACATCTATGAGCTTTAATTTCTCACTTTTTTGGTCATCAAGTGAAAATTTTATCATGAAAAATGTTAGCAAGAGGTAATAAAGTGCCATGTGAATAAATTTTTGGGGTGCATTTCCCATCGGTAATTCCATTATATGAACAATGAATCCAAAATGGGATATTAATATAATGTTAGTCAAGAAAATAATATCAAAATAAACACATTAAAAAATAACACCTATATCTTGGACACTAGGGTGAGCATAAATAAAAAGAAAATAATTAAAACACAACTAAAATAACAAAAGAGAAACTCCATTTAAACTTCCTTATAGCTCCAAATCCTCTTGTTTGATAAATTTAGCTTGCTCTACTATGTGCTCAAGGAATCTATGTCAATTAAGCTCCATTGCTCCACCTCTCCTTGACACCTTGGTAATGTTGGCTTGGCTTGGCTTGGCTTGGATTATGAAATTGGCATGATAACACTAAAATTAATATTTTTATAGGTATTTTGGAATAATAACATTGCACATAAAAATCTTATTTAGAATAGTCTTGGTATTTATATTTATAGCTTCCAAAGTTAACTCTCGGCCAAGTATAGTTAGGTTAGAAATAACTATAGTTGAGTTCAAACTAACCTTAGGTGAGTTAAGGATAACCCTAGCTGAGGTAAGGAGGGGACCAATAATTAAAATTTGGGATAAATATCCCAATAACTAGGCTTGGCTTTCAATTTATGCATTTAAGTAACTATAGGGAGATATTTTAAATCCTTAACTTTAAGGATTATGACATCATCATGACCTCATATTTACTAAAATTTCCATTTTGTAAATTTTGTTTTCAATAATTGCATATGGAAAATTCACATAAGTATTTAATTTGGTTTGATTAATTGATTAATCCTTCTTAGCATTTTATCACTTTATGAAATATTTAAGTGCCCTACTTAATGGGTCCAAAGGCCAAATGACCAATTGTTAGGTTGCAAAGTGATTGGAAATGAATCTATGAGAGGTTACTATTTCATACAAGATAATACCCAAAATAGGGATTCATCAACATTATTATAAGCACTAATGCTCAATTTCTAAATGAAGTCGGGATGTTCAGTGATTCTTAGGCCTAACTTACATTGTTAGATAGAAATCAACTTGATGTCTGATTAGAAGCTAGTTATGGCTAGATGGGGTGTCTAAAATAGTTATGCATGGCCTAAATATGATCAAAAAAGTGAGTGGAAGGAATAACCTATAAATTATAAGTAGTGATTGGCCCACTTATTATAGGCATGACCTTGGCTTGTATACTCTTAGGTGAGTTTGCAGTAAAGGTAGGGATTCTTCTTTTGAAAATTTGGGAATTTTTAAGAGAGGGAATGGCACCCTTTTGTATATATGGTTTATCATAGGCATTTAATAAGGGTTTGATAAATTTATTATAGTGAGGCCATGCCCATTTAATTTCAAAAAAATTCTACTTTGTTGATTAGTTTTCTTAGTCTTATTATACTGTAAGTAAAGTCTCTGAATAAATGACTATGGTGAATCCCATTTTGATTAATCAATTGGTATATCTTGATGATTTGAGTATTATGGATCTTGATGATAATTTCATGCACATGTACTATGGTGTTTATGTTTTATCTTTATCTTGATCAACATTTCCCTTAGACTCATACACCCTCCTTTGCTTGTAGTTGTGCTAGGTTTGGTTCAACTAAGGACTAGTTTTAGTGGATGTGTTTAGTTAGACTATTCAGTTTTATCTTCATTACAACAAGCTCTTCCTTCTCTTTCTCTCTAATATTTTCACTTTTTTCTTTTATGTCTTTATTATATTAGGTAGTTTATATCTTGGGTATCAATGAATTCATTTTGTTTTTAATTCTTATCTTGATTGATCAATCTATGTCTATTGTTGCATATACATTTTTTAATCCACTCTTATGTGTAATGGACATGTTTTGAATCAATTGTATGTCATGGTCAATTATTCTATGTTGATTTCCTAGGTAGTCATAATCTTAATGTAATGATTTTTTAAAAATATTCTAAATAGTCTCCTTGTATGGAATGGTCACAATGAGTCAACCAAATTACCCTACATACCAAGACTACAATGGCTACATTCAACCATAGGTTCCATCATTTGTATAGGCAGTTGAAGGACCCCTTCTTGCAAATATAAGATGCAACCATAGTAGTTTACCTCAATAGTCTAGATACTTAAAAATTTATGTTCATTAGAATAAACCTATATTTCCTCACATCTTTGGCTTTTAACTATGAAGATATTTTCATAATAGAGAAATAATCGATACCCTATGGCTATGGTTCTTAGATTTCTTATCTATTAGGATATCCAGGGGTCTGTCCCTAAAGTCCTTCAAGATAAATTCCTAAAAATAATCCCATTAATCATCAAGAGAAATAAAATATAATGCCTCAAGCTATTATTCAGTGTAATGCACCTAATGACCAATTCTTTTACTACAATCAAGTGTTGTCTCAACTTTGTGGGTAATCCCATATCCCAATGATGAATAAGAAAGTGGCTAATTTTAATGCAAATAATCATGTTAATTCATTTTATAATCATTAAGATTTTTTTATTGGTGTTACTTATTTATCCTCTTTTCATGCGATTGATAATTACATGCCATTTAGTGTAGGAAATCTTCACCAGGAAAATCTATGACACAAGGCTCCTAACTTTATAGTTTGGAGCATGCCAATATAAAACTAGACACATAGCTAAAATAGTCATGATGACTAAGGGTGCCTAATTTTGTAATCTCAACACATTATTCTAATAAGGTATCATTTATGATGATGATTTTGATGAAGTGGTGGTTGTTTTAATAAGAAACATAGTGGTTGAGGGATAAATGGAAAAGGAGCTACCTATTTAAGAAGAAAAAATTGTAGTTTCTTACACTCAGCTAGAATAATAAATTAATGAGCTAGACAGTTGGATGAAGAAGATGCATATTATGAATTTAAATCACCATATTTATATTAACCTACTAATATATTTGAGGATATAGCTTGGGATGAAAAATAACTATGTGGTAATGAATTGACATCCCTTTATCAATAGAAGAAGGTAAAATTGAAAAAATCCCAGATGAGCTAAATTGTTTGGGCCAACAAGAATAAAACCAAGAAGGGGGTTATCCATTTTAGTATAATTATTTGGATGAGATAAAACTATAATATATCTCTCCTAAATTCTAACCTAATTTCAAATCAATTAAAAATAGTTGTGTTATTCCCATTAGTAGGTGTTGACTAATTTTGACCCCCAGGTCAAAATGGTCACCCCTATATTCAAAAACTTGACAATGTCATAGGTTTTATAGTATTTAAACTATTGGAAGAATAAATAATGAGATGGGGGCTGAATAAATTTTATAAAACAAACCTTTCTTTCCACTTAACATGAATTACCTTTCAAACCAATATAGTGATCAAACAAAGCATAGAGAAGAAATCACATAAAACATGAAGCAAGATATCAACTCATGAACATAAGAGATATGTGGTAAACCCTCATGAAGGATAAAACCCACTAAAACACCACTTTAAATAATTTAATATAATTAATGGATCAATATTTAGTGAGGCACCAACCCCACATGGAGCATCGACCCCTCACTAGTCAAACACCAACTCAACTAATAATTTATCAATGTCCAAATTTAAAGGAGGAACCCAAACCATAAGTGACTTAGCACCAAATTATCCAATTCAATAACACTTATAAAAATTTCAAGTTAGATCTCACTCTTTGACAAAGCACCAACTTAGCCAAGACCAACTTGATCACCTTAAGATACCTTGTTGCTCAGCGGACAAATGGTGACCCCTTCTTCAAATCTCTATATTCACTATACATTTTCATACATCAATAACACATAGATAATGAAAATTTTATGGTATCTTAATCAAAAAAAGATCTCTCCTTCTACACTCTTAAAATATGTCTTTAAACAAGAAAATCTTCCCTTCTTCTACTTCACTTAGACAATATCTTACTAGGCTCATTAGGTTAACTAACCTTGTCATATACATGAATAAATTATAAAGGATGTTCATTACTGATAATTTTATTCCATTTTATGGTCTACATGACCTAATTATACTCATCAAAGAGCTATTTTGGTATACCACATAGATGAAACACTTTAAAAACCACATTAATATTCATTATAAAACATCATATAGGATTCACACCACCTATTATTTCCATTCACCACTGGAACCGTGCCATTATCCTTACGCACAATTAGGCCTTCACACATAGAAAAAGTCTACCTTGAATATTTGAATAATACAACCAAATATATTATAAAAACATGTCATTAAATAATATTAAAAGATAATTTATGAAATCAAAAACATCACAAGGTGTTTTATCCTTCACCACACAAGACAAAACACCTTAATAACACTCTTGTAAAAGGCTTACTCAGAACTGCCAAACACTGCCAACATACATTCAAGAACATTTGACTCTACATACTTAAACATAGACTTATCATGAATATAAATACATTAACATGAACCTTTGAGACATATATAACAAATTTATGTGTATTATATAATTCAAATATATCCAAATCACCCCAAAATCATCTCTTTTAGATGACTACTCAGAACTACCTGAATGCTCTAAAAACATAGTCATGTAGAATGTTATCTTTATCAATTGTAAGAGAAATTACATGAATTATCATTCACATTAATAGTTAATATTTTATATTTATAAAATATTACAATAAATATATCATTGGTTTTAGTCTTAATCATTGGTCTTAAAGACCAATTTGTTAACCCTCTCTTTCATTGTTCTTACACAGTCAAATTAGCCATTTTGGATTCCATATCTCAACTCATTAAGGTGACTCTAAACCTTATATAAATAATATATAGGTCATTTATTTCCTAAAAAACAACATCCTATTCATTATATGCATCATCTAAGTGTGGAGATCCTCTAACTCATCATTCTCACTTACTTATAACTATCATTTTGCCTTGTGAACCAATCATGGTGAACATAAAGCTCATTACTTGTATGGAAACTTTTATGGAATATTGATTCATGTGAATGATACTATAATATAATCTAATCTAACTATAATATTAGGGTCATATGCTCAAAGGATAATATTGGTCTTGCAGACCAATCTCATAGTCTTAAGTTTCGCTATCATAACTAAAATCGACATGACAACTTATGACAATATTTAAACCCATTAAAACTTAATAGGAACCACTAAAAATTAATGGTGAAGTGACAAATTATTATAACAACACTACATGATGTATCTAACACAAACTGGGAATGTTAAGGCTTCCTTAAACACTTTCTCATTTTGATTGGTGTTTCTCACTGGTTTCACCATTAATCTTGTTAGTAACTAGCCAAATTGAGTTACAAAAAATATTGGAATAGAGGATATAACTTTCATATATACCTTAATAGACATAAAACATGAGTCTCTATCTTCTCCATTCATCCATTTGCATACTTAGTCTAATGCAACTTTTGTATTTTATATCAACTTCTTCATAAACAAGCATTTTTCTATAGGTTCCACTCATTGTCAAACCACCACCACTTGGAGATACCTGAGGGAGTTAAATACAACCTAAAAACACTTAAATATGCATAAAATACCATTCTTATCTCATTTAAACAAGTTATTGAACATTAGGTCATTATGAGGATTTTGAGAGGGTTTTAGACCAGTTTTCATTCTTAATGTTTGTTCATATAGTTATGTCTATAAAAAAATCCTAATGTTTGGAAATCATTGATAGGAAAATTTTACATCTCTCCCTAAGATATTATCTTCCCATTTAATAGTCACATGTGCCAATAATCATCAAAAGTTCCTTTTTGGGTCTTCATCTCTTTATTCTACACACATAGGAGACCTTCAAGCTCATTTTCATACTTTATCCTTCAAATTAGGACATAAAACTTCATGATAAATCTTGAAAAAAAATATTACACATATTTAAAAACTCAAATTATATATATCACATTGGAAACTAACTTTGAATCTTCATTAGGCCACACTACGTCTCTTTGTACATTAGGTCTTAAACTACCAGTCACACTTTAGACCTTGAAAATACCTTGAAACCTATTTCAATACTCTCAACACCTCATACCCATGTCATAAATACTCATACCATGATTACACAAGCTCAAAATTCTCCAAACCTAATCATGATGCGTCATCATGCCATATCCATGCTCAAGAATAAGCCCATTCACACTGACCTACTTGGCACCATACCAATTTGAGACCTTCCTACCACTATAATTTCACTCTAAGACTCATTATTATGCCAAAAAAAATCATTAAATTCTCAAATACTAACACACATATTATTACAAGCCTTAGATCACTTAATCCATCGGGATTCACTATGCATTCCTTTACAAGACATAACTAGGTTTCACAAAACACCATGTATCTTCACCAGATCACTTCTAGGACATCAGTGATACTCAATTTACATTTGAAATCAATGAAAACATTAATTCCATAAACACAACAATAGGAAAATACCTCAACAATATCCCTCTTTTTCATTGATGGCAAACACTCTATCAAAGTAGATCATTATCTTCTCTCTAAGATGGATCTCCCCAAATAGGTCTTTCTCCCATTCAACTCTCTCTCCCCCTTTGACATTAATGACAAAGAGTCATCTCAAATAATTATACTAATCCTTGGACTTGGAGAAACCACATAACCAAAAAAATCCCCCATTATCCATACATACTTTTCTTCAAGATTCTCAATCCATCATGGTTTGGATCACTTCATAGCATCTTCATGGAAACACACTATCAAATATGTCTTGTTAAGAACAAACTAGTCTCTATCAGACTTCTAATATATTATCTTTTGAAAAACATAAAACCTCTAGGATCCTCAATACTCTAAACATCTTCATGTCATGACAAAAAATACCTTTATGACCTAATGAAATCATCTTGATATTAAAAAAACATTTCAAATCATGACACAATGTATAGAGAAAAGTCACTTCAACATTCTTCAAAAAAATTATGCTACAATAATGGTTACCTTTAGAACTTAATACATGGAACAAGACTTATCATGAGGTAGCAACATAATACAATAATAAAAACACCAATTCAAAACCAATAGAGAGGTTCTAAATCTACTTTAATCATCCTTGGTTCTCTAAGCAATAACATAGTCAATAAACTCTAACTTTGAACTATAATAAATGCACTTGTATGGGCATCCAAGTCATAAAATCACTTTAAGGATAGTCTATAATAAGTCTTCTTTAAATTTTATTTTTACACCAACATGTTTTGACCTCTTCCATGGTTTTTATAAACAAAGTAATCCTCTCGAGTCCCAAAAACATATGCACAGTCATATGAATTCAAACCCCAATGGTTATATTTTGGAATGCTCAATGACTATTTATTGAAGCATAAAATTGACTATGGCATGTCACTACACATAATAATAACTTTGGAAGCTCATAACTTGAGCTAGAGAATACATCAAGATACCAAACTTGTATTGAAGGATCTTGGCACTATATAAAACACCTTCATGAAACCCTTTGACTAGATCTGACTTTCTAGTTACATATAATAAATGCAAAAAAAAATTGGTCTCTTCATACTAACAAGAATTTTAATGATGGTATAATTTCTCTTAAGCTACAATGACACTTTTTATCTCTCCAAAAGAACATGAGAAACACTATAATCTCAAAAATGCATATAGGGAAACCTCATAACATCGTATATCACAGTAAAGACCTAAAAACACTCTTTTCACCTCACCATGTCAAAATAATCTTCCTAAATCTCTGAAGCATCTCACACATTCTCCCCCTATTAGCATGAACACCTTAGTACACTTTAATTTGATAAATTCAACCATCATCCATACTAAGATAGACCATATAGACTATCTTGGAAAACATCTAATGATGTCATTAATACTTTCAAACCTATTAACTACTTCAACCTATATTTCCATTGTATCATCATGTAGTATTTTTATGCAAACCTCAACCATAACCTAGGTAATGTAAATAACTAAACTTCTTATTTGTATTCAAATTATATAATGATACTAATGCAACATCTACCAAGACTCAAAAATCATCCACAAAGATTTATTCTTCCATAAGTTGATAAATAAACTGATCTTGTAACTTACCTTCACAAACATAGCCATCTTGTACTTCTAGGATCACATTTGAGATATCAATAATTATCTAAAGGACCTACTTTTATATAAATTATTGGAAGAACAAATAATGAGAGGGGGTGAATCAGTGTCCTAAAACAATCCTTTCTTTCCACTTAACATGAATTACCATTCAAACCAATATAGTGATCAAGCAAAACATAGATAAGTAATCAGATAAAACATGAAGTAAGATATCAACACATGAATATAAGAGATATGTGGGAAAAAATCATGGGGGATAAAATACATTGAAACACCACTTGGACTAATATCCTATAAATAATGGATCAATATTTATTGAGGTATCAACCCCATAAGGAACAACAACCCCTCACTAGTCAAGCACCAACTCAACTAATACTTTAGTAAGATCTAAATTTCAAGGAGGTACCCACCCCCTAAGTGACTCAACAAAAAATAATAAACTTCAAGAAAACTTTTTCAAATTTAATGTCACATCTCACTCCTTATTGATAAAGTACCAACTTAGCCAAGACCAACTTGATCACCTCAAGACACCTTGTTGCTCAGCTAATAGATGGTGACCTCTTCTTTAGCTCTCTATCTTCTCTATCCACTATCATACATCAAGAACACATCTATAATGAAAATTTTATGTTCTATTAATAAACACAATATCACTCCTTTAAAACTCTCAAACTATATCTTCAAACAAATAAATCTACCCTTCTTCTACTTTACTCAAATAACCTCTTACTAGGCTCATTAGGTCAACTGAGCTTGTCATATACATGTATGCATTTTAATTTATGTTGATTATTGATCCTATGATTACATTTTATGGTATAAATGACCTAATTCTACTCCTCAAAGAGCTATTTTCTTCACTTACTCTCTTATTCCCATTTAGTATTCCAAATAGGCCTATTATACCTTGTATAAATACAAGACTCTTGCTTTAACACTCCTTGGTCATCCAAACATATCTCCATACTTAGATCACAATTTAAATAGATAAATAGACACATTTAAAATAATAATAATATCACCATTAATTCTACCAAACTCATGTAGACCTTAATCTTCTTTTAGGCCTATTTAGAGACCTAATGCATTAGGTATATCTCAACCACACGTTACCACTCTAACCCCTTATAATATATTGAGGCATAACACATAGATTAAAAAATTAATAAAACACACCAATATTCCTTATCTAACATAATATAGGATTAAAACCACCTATTATTTCCATTTACCACTTGAACCATGCCATTAACCCTACTCATAATTAGGCCTTCACATATAGAAAAAGTATGCCTTGAATATCTGAAGAATAAAAAAAAATATCCCACACAAACTTATAATTTATTAATATTAAAAAATTTATGACCTAAAAACATCACCATGTGATTTATTCTTCACCACACAAGCCAAAATGCTTCAATAACACTCTTGTAAAAGGCTTACTCAGAACTGCCAAACATTGCCAACAAACATTCAAGAACATTTGACTCTCCATAATTAAATAGGGACCTATCGTGAAGATAAATAAATTAAAATTACCTTTTAGATATATATATATATATATATATATATATATATAAATTTCATATGTAATATATCATTCAAATCTATCCAAACTACCCCAAACTCATATATTTTAGATGACTACTTAGAACTGCCTAAATGATCCAAAACATAGTCATGTAGAATGTTGAATTTATCACTTATAAGGGTACTTAAATGACTTATAATTCACATTAATATTTACTATGTGATATTTATAACATTTTAAAATAGATAAATCATTTTATCTAGTGTTAATCATTGGTCTTGTAGACTAATTTGTTAACCCTCTCTTTCATCATTCTTACACAGTCAAATAAGCCATTTTGGCTTCCATATCTCAAATCCTTAATATGAATCTAAAAATTATATGGATAAGCAATTTATGTCCCAAAAAACAACATAATATTCATTATATTCATCATATAAGTATAGATATCCTCTAACTCATCAATCTCACTTATTTAGAACTATCATTCTGCCTTATGAACTAGTCATGGTAAACATGACATTCAATACCTATATGGAAAATTTTATGGACTCATGATTCATGTGAATTACCCTATGATATAATTAAATATACATAAAATATAAATATCATATGATCAAAGGATAATATTGGTTTTACAGACCAATCTCACAGTCTTGGGTTTCATTGTCATAATTGAACTTGATATGAAAACTTGTGAATAACATTTGCATCCCTTACATCTGATTAGTAACCACTCAAACTACATGGTTAAGAAATAAAATTAATATAAAAACACTCCATGATGTATTTCACTCAAATTGGTCATGTTAAGGCTTCCCTAAAGACTTTCTCATTTTGATTGGTTTTTCTCACTGGTTTCACCATTAGTCTTATTAGCAATTAGCCAAATTGAGTGACAAAATTTATTGGAATAGATGCTATAAATTTAAAAAATTCATTCATGGACATAAACCATGAGTCTCTATATTCTCCATTCATCCATTTTCATACTTAGCCTAATGCAACTTTTGTCTTCTATATCAACTTCTTCAAAAATAAACATTTTCCTATAGGTTTCACTCATTGTCCTAACAAACCACTACCACCTAGAGATGCCTAAGGGATTTCAATACAACCTAAAAACACTTACCTAGGAATAAAATATCATTATGAGCACATTTTAACAATTTATTCAACATAATTTCATTATGAGGGTTTGGATAGTACTTTAGACTACTTTCCATTCTTAACATTTGTTCAGATAGCTTTATCCATAAAACCAAATCCTAATGCTTGAGAAACATAGATCAGACCCTTTTTAATCTCTCCTGAAGAGATAGTCTCTCCATTAAATAGTCACATGTGTCAACAAGCATCAAAAGATCCTTCTTATGTCTTCATCTCTTCATTCTACACACATAAGAGACCTCCAAACTCATTTTCATGATTTCTCCTTCAACTCAAGACCTAAAACTTCATGAGAACTCTTGAAAAAAATATTAAACCTATATAAGAACTCAAATTAGATATATCACTTTATAAAATGACATTGACTCCTCATTTGGCCACACTAAGTCTCTTTGCACATTAGGTCTGAAACTACCAATTACACTTGAGACCTTAGAAATAACTTGAAACCTCTTTCACTACTCTCAACAATTCATACCCATGTAATAAATCCTAATAACATGATTACACAAGCTCACAAGTCTCCAAAATTAATCATGATGCCTCATCATGCCATATCCATGCTTAAGAACAAGTCCATTCACATAGACCTACTAGGCACCATACCACTTTGAGACCTTCTTGCCATTATATATACACTCTAAGATTCATTATTATTCCAAAAAAACTTATGCCATGATAAAATTATACCATACATCTTCTTACAAGACTCAATTCACTTACTCCACTAGGCTTCATTATGCATTCCTTTACCAAGATAATACTAGGTTTCACAAAACATCTTGTATCTTCACAACATCACTTTTGGGACATCAATGACACTCAATTTTCATTTGATGTCAATGAAAACATTAATGCCAAAAACACACCAATATGAACATACCTCAAAATAAATGTCCTGATATATCCTCCAAGTGGCCTTTTACCCTTAGCATTATTTAAGGTTCATTTCAAAAATTTAAGGTAAATGCCATTTGAAACCTAGTGTTATTCAAGACATTTTAACCCTGGTCAAGAATGTTCAAGTGGTTTAAGTTATATAAAGGATAATATTGGTAATTTAATGAAATATTAAATTAAAATCAAACCTCCTATAGTCCATACCACTCCCAAAAAATGTGGAAGAGTCTAATTACAATATATATCTCACTAATAATGTTTTTATAGACCTTTTTATGACATTCAAAAGGAGGTTTTTTCATGAAATGTCATGTTGGACAAAAAATAAGATGTTTTAAATATCATGTCAAGTCATTACATACACGTACCATCTATAAGATCATGTAGCATCCATCTTCTATTAATATCCAAGGCAAATATGGTAGTTCTAGGCCAAAATTAGGTGTTTTCACCAAGTTTGTACATGTGTGCCTGAAGTAAATTTATTCTAGATGATTACATGGATGTATATATTCCACCAAGTTTATATATAGGTTTTTTAGAAGTTTTAAATTCACAAAAGGAAAAAAAATATTTCATTCTCTCATCATTCTCCTTAGCAAACTTATACAACCTTTAGATTTTCATTCATTACGGATAGGAGAGAGAGAAAGAGGATCAAGATCTAAAATTTTGGGGAAAGGAATAGGGTACCTATAATTTATAATCCATGGAATTTTTATATAAATCCACCTTTTACTCTTTATGAATAATGGATAACAATCTAGTCACTCTCGTGAGCTTATCTATTTATGCAGGGTTTGAAGATTGTAATGGTTTTGGCCCATTTTAAGAGTATTTCTATAAATTGATGATGGTTGTGTGTTCATAAGGTATCTCCATAACCCAAAACCATGTCTCACACATGTGGGAGTGTAAAAATCAATCAAATTCCAAGTTTTTTTCCATTTGTAGAGCATGGTCTAAATTTCTCAAGTTGTAGGGTTTTGGTGCACATAGTGAAAAAGGTTGATGATGTTCAAAGTAATGGATTTCTCCCTTAACATATTTCATGTATCCTTTTACTCCAAAAGTAATCAAGCAAGTCATTGTCAAGAAAATTAACCCTATTAAGCTCTCCATGAAAGTAATCTACCTTTTCACTTGTACCAATCATCATGAATTAAAGTTTACTATGTTGAAGGACTTGAGCACATGCAAAAGGGAATAGTTTTTGGCCACATACTATGTAATTTATTACAATTCCACATAAAACAAGTCAATTAAGGGAGGCATAAAGGGTAAAATAAAGAATAATCTCCACACAACAATGAGAACTCAGTCAAGTATCCTAAAGTAATTAGATAGAGGAGAGAATGAGGTTGTGATTGATCAGAATGGACACTATAAGTGTTGAATCATGAAGTATTCATGATGTTATATGATGGATTAGAGTTAATTAATACCAAACTCACTCCAATATAATACAATTCATAGTCAAGATAACCATATATGCTTGAAAGACAAATCAAGCCTAAAGCAGTCATGGAGTTTGTATTAGACGTATGAGGAGGTAATTGGCTTATTTTAAGAACCCAACTTAATTTTCATAGAAAAAAAGTGGTAAACATGTCAAACAACCCAAATAGATAATTAAAATCATGGAGTAACATATCCATTAAAGGTTACTAAATCAAGTCATAAGCATTGTAAATTCTTTCATTCAAAGAAGTTAAGGTAGTTTTGTATTGTTTAAGGTAATGGACCTATTTTTTGTCCTCATGACTATTGAAAGATATTATGTTTAGTTAAGGTTTATTGAAGCATATTTTGGATCATGAAAGTTCAATGATAATTATTAATACTATATTTTTCTTTTTCACCTACCATTCATCTCTCCTCAATCTGTACACAGGCTCTAATGACCACCTACAACAATCACCATGAAAAATACTTCAAATGATGTTATGTTGAGTGAAGATAAGAAAATAATGGAAGCATTAATGAATATTAATTGAAAATTTGGATATAAAGTGTGATTTCATATGCTTTCTCAAGATCTTCACCTCATTTTATCCAACATAAGAGTCTCAATCCATACAATAGGGTCTATAACTCCTTGGTGACTGAGTTTTTGAGAGAAAGGTCAGGGTTTTATTCTTAAGTGAGAAGATAATATTGAATAGTATTGAAATATATAGTAATATATTCAAGTTTTATTCATAAAAAATTCACTTCATACCTCCACTTCAACCACTATCCCATGAAAGACTTGATACACACCTATAGCCATCTAAATTGGAATATCCATGGCATGTGAAGAAAAAGAGTAAAAGTAATGATTAAAAAGACTATGGATTTTCTTAAGGTGAGTTAAAGGTGTTATTTATTCTAAAGATATCCCATAACATCCATGTGGTAGACCTTAGCTCTCTCAATAAGGACTAACATAAAATAAACACCTACAACCACCTTGTCTGGCTAACTTAAAGAAAGGTAATGAGGATGATTATTTAAGATAATTAGTGATTGGGATAAGATTTTTAATGAATTTCTAAATAATGATGATTTATAAAATATTAATAACACTTACATTTATCCTACCTCTCTCACAATTCATAAGAACACCTAAAATAACACCGTAACAAAACCCACATCAATGTAAAGAACAAGCACGACAAGTTACAAGAGGTAAAGTTGGCACAACTATGTGCATTAGAGGTAAGATTGAAGGGTAAAAGGACCACCATGAAGATGATATCACCCCATAATACCATGGTTGAATAAATATAAATGATATGGTACTCCACTATCTAATATTTCTCTTGAACCATCACCTAAAGCCATTATATTTAGCTTACTTGAAATTAGTTTTATGTGCTGGAGGTCATTATTTAGGGTAATTTGTGGAAGAATTGAACTTAAAATGTCCCCATAAAAGGTAATATTTCTTCCAAAATGTCTAATATAATCAAATTAATAAGGCTTACTCCTTACCTATCCAAGAATACAAAGAGATCACCTATAGGCTAAGTCATTAAAGTAGAATTGAAGGTGGAAGTACATGATTGTCCTAATGCCTTAAGAAGCTAAGTAACCAAGGAACCCTAATAAAATAATCTAATTCCTCAATAATATATGAGTTAAAAAAAATTTTGAGGTGTATTCACCTAAATACTATGTAAAAATAGGATCACTTTCATTCAAATCATGCATAAAGAGAATAATCCTAGTCAAAAGGCTTTAAGTGAACACACACATGCATGTGGAGAACCAAGAAGATGATGGAAAAAGGGTGTATTTGAGAAGTTAAGACCAAGGAGATAATAATAAATATGTCCAAGGATATTAAAAGAATTTGGAGTTAAATAACCTCAGGGAAACAAAAAAAAAGATCATACTTAGAGATCTTATGTTCAAACTCATAATTAGCAGATAACCCACTATAAATCTAGGCAAATGAGTGTTTAAAAAATATATAGGCATAAAAAATCATGAAAAATTAGTACATATGGTACTTGTGAGTACTCAAAGGATTCAATACTTTGATTTGGGCTAGGAAAATAATGGGTATACACATTGTTTTGTCTCAAACCTAGCCCAGTCTGTGATAGCTAATTAAAAGGCTAGGTGAGTGAATGATTAACTAAAAGGACATACATATGGATTTGGATCCAAAAACGGTTTTATATCATACAACATGGTGAAAAAATTCCTCATATCTCCTCCAAAATGTTTAACATTCATAACTATAGTTAAGTGCCTCAAGGATAGACTAAGTAGGTAGGCTTTCAGCCTAATCTCAAACCCTACTTCCATCTTAAAGTTTTATCCAAGCTCTTGAAACAAGTTATATGGTCAATAATGGGTATATAAAGATGTTTAAGACCTTCCAAGGAGTATTCATGGGTAAAAAGGTGAAAATATGGTTAGAGCCTCTCCAAAACCCTGCTTGAGCTAGTGGACCTCAACACAATCATTTCTAAGTCTCTGGTTGGTAGTTGGGGGATAATATTTATGAACAAACCTTATGAAGATAACCAATAAAAATTGTTTTGAAAACAATATTATTTCCAAATTATAATTATCCTCTCTCCACACACTCTTTTTATGGTACCTCAAGCTATTCATGGAAGATAAGGGGGTCAATACACTATAGGTTCATGGAATTTGTTCTTGACTTGGATTTATATACACTAAGAACTATCACTAAGACCCCTAAGCACTCATAAACCTCTATAAAATCCTAGGTAGACCTATTCTAATAAATATTGATGTTTTATAATCCTAACACCCTTGAATGACATGACAATCTCATGTAATGTCAAGCACACTCAAAGAAGACTCCTTCCATGGTACATGATCATATGGAATTTGTATGGAAGGGTCAAAATATTATATTTATCTAAGAAAAGGGGTAGAAGGAGAGGATTTTTTTTAATAAAAGATGAAAATCATTGGGAGGAAATATTTAACACTTTTTCTATTTCCTAAATCCATTATATTCTCAAAATCATGCTTGCAAATGCCTCTATGGGCTTTTTTTAAAGAGCTAGCCTAGAAAAAGGATAGGCAGGATGAGCTCGTCAACTGAAGTGACTAGATTATAGATGTTTATTACTATAAGTGGGTTATTAAATGATGAATAATGTTTCTTAAATTATTAATCTCTTGTTTTCATCAGATTATAATGTTTCATCTCGTCTTTCATGGCTTAGTGTAAATAGTTAGGCTAATAGGCCCAATTAGCCTAGTAGACCTATTTGGTCACCTAAAAGAATGGAAATGACATTGAAATGATTAGGAGATGAGTTAATAAAAACAATTTAAACTTGATAACTAACCCTTAAATGGAAATCAATGCACATTTCATGACTATAATGGAAAGGGGGGCAGTTTCTTGACTTTGTCAAATATGCTTAAGTGGAGAATGGACTATTACATGTTTATGGTAATTTAATTATGCTCCAATCATATTGTAACTACCATATATAGTAATGGTTAACTATTTTGGCATGTCATTTCCTTAGAGAGGTTTGAATCAACACCCTTCACTTCATCTTCAATGCCTAAGGGGCTAATTAAAGATAATCAATGCATATAGAAGGATTAAGAGAGGACTACATAACTGATGTAACTAAAATTTAAGTGGGATATGGTTATTAATGACTCCTTCCCCCATCTTTTACACTATTATCCCCTTCTTCTCTCCTCATTTCTACTATATATTGATAACTTTAGGCCTTGTATTATATCCCTCAGGCTGGTATGAGGAAAATCTACTAGTGTTTGTACTTATGCACCTACTTAGACTGATGAATAGAAATTTGTAGCTTCTTCGTGACTAATAATTAGTGTATTCATGCTTTTTTTGATATGCATAGTGATATAGCCTTCCCTTTGATGGTCCATGTTTCACCTAAGTACTAATAAGCTTTCCTTGTAGGTCATCTAGTGTGTCATGATGCTTATGGATTAAAATTAAAGTGGATGCATGATATTAAGTGATTTGAACTAGACCTTATTCTCATTACCTTCTTATTTCAATCATTAAAGATAACCTCTAGGTGAAACATTGTTGTTTTGAATCTAGTGAAGGTAGTGTGTTAACTTTATACATTGTCCACTAGTCTGTTAAGAGTCCAAACTGAGAAAGTGGATGAAATGTCATCTTTGGTACATCACCAACCTTTAGTATATGTGTATTTAATATTTATTCTTTACTATTTTCATCCCCATAATATTAGTTCTTTTAAAGAGAGATATGATGAGCAAATCAAGGGAGATAGCCCCATAAAATCTAGAGGTTTGGCCTAGATAATAGGTAACCCATAGCCTATAGTCCACTCTCATGTTATCCTATGTTTGAGGTGGATGTGAATAGTCCTTTCCTTTGCAAGGGTGCAACCTAGTCACCTGACAATTTTGGCATGCTAGGTGGGACTAGCTTCAAGTGCATTGAATCATGCTTTGATGACCCTGGAGGACATCAATAAAATCATTTAAAGTCATCTTCGATAGCTTCAAGTATATTTGAAAGTAATTTACAATCAGTTTCAAACTGAGATATATCATATCAACATTATTGCAGAGGTAAGGAGGTTATTAATTATGTTCATGTTGTGATACATATATCACATAAAGAGTTATGGCAGCCTATTATGAAGGATTATATCTTTCACCTCCATATCATCCCTATCATAACCCATATGATCATTATATTGACATTCATCATTATTATAATGGGCCTCCCTACTACGAAGGTTATCAAACTTATTATGAACCATTTCTACCACCATGGAAGCCTTCATACCCTCATGATCAATCATGCTACCAACTTATTGTCCCTTATAATCAGACTAAAATAAACAATGATCATCTACACTTAGAGATTGAGAAGTTAAGGGAAGAGAAAGATAACTTGGAAGAATGTCTTCAGTAGCAGGAGAGTGAATGTGAAGACCTTATTCATCATCAAAGTACCCCTAAAAACCAACATAAATCAGCCAAGGTTATTACTCCATCTCCTTTTCTTACCTTTCTAATCAATGGAGACTTCTTAGTTCACAACTATTTGATTGATTACAAGGCAAGTCATTAAATTTCCCCTAAGTTGGTGGTGTAGATAATTTAAAATTGGTGTATTAATCTATTTTTGACCTTGAATTGCATTGGAATAGATCTCTTATGAAAACATTTGGCATCATCAAAAACCTTCAACTCACCTTTCATGCCTACCCTAAGTGTTTAGTTACATAAAACCTTATTGTGGTAGACTTGTTACCTCATTTTGCCTTATGTTTGGCTAGTGATTTTATGGATAAGGTTAGGAGGTGATTATCTAATGACTTGTCTCATATGGTCTAAAAAATTGGGTATGGTGTGAAAGTCAAAATCAGGTCCAAGCCACTCTCCATATTTCACATTAATCCTACACCCCAACCACCTCAAGTGCAGATTGCCTTCAACTTCCTTCTCCAAACCAATATCCATGTATTCAACATTCCCTCTAATATCCTATGCTTTCTCAAGAATATATAGTGACCCTAAGTTGGAAACCTTCATAGGCTAAAGACCTAAACTATGTCATGCCTACCCTTGAAAGCGAGAGTCAAGAGGAAATGTATGAAATCTATCTCAATGGGTGTTTTATGCTATAAATGTACAAATTAGGTTCTTCATGCTAAATCCTCTCATGATCACCAAAGTGTATATAAATTTGGTAAGACAATTGAAGATTTCAAGAAGCAAGGTGTGGTCTCTAAGTGTGATACTCTAAATATTTTAAGTTTGTAAATCACCCTTGTAGCCATCAATCATACTAAGGAAATATATTTCCCACATACCCTATACTCTTTTAAAAAGGAGCTAGGTATATTAAGACCATAATTGGATCATCCAAGTGTGATAAACAATCTATCAAGGTTAATTAGTGAAGGGGCAATCCTTCAAGAACTTGACCATATGATAGCTAAAACAAAGTCTCAAGAACACCTTAAATAGGACACCTCAAGTGTCTAAAAATAATAAATTATGATTGGAACCCCTATTCATCTTAAAAAAATAGAAGTTGAACATAAGGATAACTTAGATGATGTGGGGTAGCTATAATGCCAAGATGTTGGAACTAGTGTAGATGAGATACAAAAAAATCCTTTCCTAATAGACAATCAATAAGACAACATTTTTTAGGTTACTATTGAGATTAAGAACAAAAACTAATTGGATTATCCTTTATAACACTTATACTATGAGTTACTAAATAAGATGGAATAATTTACTGTGGTACATTAAAATGATGGAGTTAGACAACAAGTTGATATCCCAAGTGAATAAAGAAATGTGAGTCAAGATATACCAAGATAAGAATAATTATTAATTGAATGGATTTAGGAGATACCTTTCTATATTGAAGAGGAAGATGATTAAGCTGTAACATCTCAATAAATTTGTTATGACCCTATCAAAGATTTGGAGGTGAGTGATCAACATGGTGTCTTACAAGTAGATGGTAGAAATAGAAGTGAACCCCATATTTATTACATTGACCATTATGAAATGTATTTTTGGGAGGATTTATAAGACTTTTGATTAAGTTTAGACACTACATATTTACACCATGAAGAGTTTGAAAAGGATCATGTCAAGGATACTTTGGTAGATGACCATTTTTATTCTAATGGACAGAACTAGGTGCAACCCATGACTAAAGAAGAGATGATTCTAATTATTTAAAATATAAGGATATGATTGGGTTCTTGACTCTCATATCGAGCCCATGCACCTAAGTATGGAGCTAGAAGGTCTAGTTACTCTTCTAAGATACCATAAGAATGACAATTCTCCCAACTATAGGTGGAGATTATCATATAATAATCAAAATCTGGTTAGACCTAAATCAACACATGGTAACCACACATCATGGTAACATAGTGATCAAGAAATGTTTCAAGTTAATCATGGGGGAAGGAAGTTAATTTAAAGTTAGTTATTTTATTAGTTTTTTGTCTAGTTAAATAAGTGTGTCACACAAGTTGTAGGTAGTTCTCTTATTTTTTTATTTCCTTGACTTGTTTGTTCCTAGATGTTAGGTGTGCTTCTTAGAGTTAGGTTTTATTTTTTAATTATTTCTCTATGTGTATTATTGTTTATTCAAGTCCAAGAAGTTTCCTTGGTGAAAATTAATTTAGAAGTCCATGTAATCCTCAATTCATATTACCTTATTTGAGTCATCATGTCATCCTTAAGTCATGAGGTGGTTAGGTTCTCTAGACCATCATACTGGTCACCCTTGGGAGTCACCAGTAATGTTGACCAATTTTTACCCCTAGGTTAAAGTAGTCACCCTTATATTCAAAAACTTGATCTTTTCATATGTTTTATAGTCTTTAAATGCCTTGAGATATCCTCCATGTGGCCTTTTTACCTTTATTATCATTATTTAAGTTTCATTCAAAAAATTTAACATAAATTCCATTTAAAACCTAATGTTATTCTAGACATTTATGACCCTAATTAAGAAAGTTCAAGGGGTTTAAGTGGTATAAAGGATAATATTGGTCATTTAATGAAATATTCAAGTCAAATAAAACCTAATATAGTCTATACCACTCCTAAAAAAGGTATAAGAGTCAAATTATCATGTACATCTCACTATTTATGTGTTTTATTGTCCTTTTTATGACATTTAAAAGGAGATTTTTACATAAAATGGCATGTTGGAGGGAAAAAAAGATGTTTGAAATATCATGCCATGTCTAGATGTACATGTAATAGGTATAAGATCACTTGTAATCCATCTTATATCAATATATAAGGGAAAAATAGAAGTTTCATGCTAAAATTAGGTGTTTTCACCAAGTTCGTATAGGTGTACCTAAAGTTAATTTATTCTAGATGCTTTCATGGATGTATATATTCCCATAAAGTGTAGATATAGATTATAGAGAAGTTTAAAGGTCCCAAAAGGCAAAAATATATCTCATTCTCCTTATCAAGATTATAAAACCTTTAGGTTTTCATTTAATATGGATAGGAGAGAGGATCAAGATCTAAGATTTTGGGGAAAGGAAGGGGGTCCCTTGACTATATCATCCATGGAATTTGTCTATAAATCCACCTCATGTGCTTTATAAAAAATGGATAACAATATGGTCACTCTCATGAGCTTATCCATCTATGTAGAGTTTAAATATTGTGTAGTTATATAAAATGTGAAATTGGATGACTTAAGCATGGCTAATGACACCCAATCCATAGGTCTTCCTACTTGCTTACACAATCCTTCTAGGTTATTCTTTCACTGATTCCATAGCCTTCTAGACTTAACACTTATAGACCTAGGTAGCTCTTTCAAGCCTAGATCCATCTCCTCAATTCTCATTCCCTTTAGACAATAGTGACCAACTTAGATAGGAGTGCTAAAACCCAGGGTGTCCTAATTTTAGCACTGTTGTTTAAGTGCAAAATTAGTCTTAATGGTCAAATTTCTTTGGATCCTTATCTTTTTTCTTGTTGACCTAACATAAATTCATTTAACCCATGATCATTAATTTCCCTATAAAAGGCCATTTAAAGTCTATTTAGAAGGGTTGACACTCATTTACAAGAGAGGCAAGAATATAAGCAAGTACACTCAAGCACTATTCTGTATTCTCTGCATATAGCCTTCCAAAATCATTTCAAGCTTATTCAAACCTTTGCACCAGTCCCTAGCCATCTAACCTACATCTAGTTTTGTATCTAGTTGCATTTATCATACATAATTGCACTAAGTACTGCAATGGGAGAATTACATTAGCTTGATCTCTCCTCAGAGTATTGGTATGTAGGTAGTGTGCCCACACATGAGGTGTGAAGTGTATCCAATGTATCCTTTTAACACTAACCCTTGTCTATGTTTTCCAATTTTCCATTCAAGTTTAAGCACAAAGAGCTCCTAGAGCTTTGATGATTTAAAACAAATGCATGTTGAGCTTCATAGGCTTCTAGTCTTTGATATTTCACTGATAGGGTACCACAAGCCTACTAAACATAATCTAAAAAGCTTAGACCACCTAGATAATATCACTAAAAAAAAATTACAACACTAGATAGTAGGGTATCCCACTTTTGATGCTTCTATCCAATCTAGAATGAACCTTAAGATCTAGTTTCTGATAGTTTCCTATTCTTGTTCTTCTAGTATCAGGCCCTATCTCAGTCTAGATCATTCAAAATAAGTTAAGTTAGATTTCTCTTATTTATTACTATATTTATAAAATGCAAAAATAAAAATCTATTTACATAAATCAATAACTTAATTATTGCACATTATTTATTTATTTACTTTGCTTAGACCCATTTATTTAATTAGGAATAAAACTCCATTATTTTGAAAACAATAAAACATTTGGTGAACCTGACTTACTTTAAATTTTGCACAAAACCCTATAAACCCTAAGGATAATTATTTCCAAAAATTTTCCATAATTTCTTGCACATACTAGGTCCTTTTTGCATACAAACACATTCCAAACACTAGGAAAAATATATTTCTAATTTTAGAAATATTTTCTATTTTTTCCTAAATTTTTCAAGAAATTTTCTATAAATTCATATCAAAAATTTTAAATTATCATACTAATTTTAAAAATTCATTCAATAATCCCTAGTTGCATTAACTAGCTCCCAGTTATTTTCTAGTACTTTTCTAATCATTTTCAAAAAAATTAGTTGCATATCAAACTCAAAAAATCAATTTTAAATTCAAATATTCATAGTATTTTTCATAAATATTTTTTAAAAAACCCTAGTTTCATATAATATATCCTAATTTGCTTCTTGAAGTATCACCTTACATCCATAGCCAAATTACAAAAATGATGTTCCTTTATTTAAAAGCTTTTCTTACATTTATTATAAATAATAAGGAAACCATAATAGGTCCTATCATGTACATGAATGATGAAGTTTATCATATGTTATTAAAAAGCTTCATCCTTTGCATTTCATTTTTATATTTCATTATATGTGATGATATTACAAAATTCATTACAAAAAATGCACAAGACTTCAAATTTGTTTTTGCATATTCTATTTTGCTCATACAAAATAATTACCAACTCCATTTTTCTAAATGCATTAACAAAATTATGTTACATGTCAAAAGTTTATACATCTTTATGAAAAAAATCATGTTCTCTATCCTTTGATTTCTACTCATCATGTAGAAAAACTTTCAAGCTTATTGATGAGGCCACCAATTGCTTTATTTTATAGCCTCATCCATACCTAGTATATATGTTTTTCTATTTAAATCCCCATAACCATCCATGACTCATAAAAATGAATGAATGAATTTATGATTTTTTGTTTGCATGAATGAATGAATCAATTAATGATGCTTTTACTTTGATTAGATTATACTTATGTAACTTTATTTAACAAAACATTTTAAGGGTAACATAAGGCTATATAAATATTTTTTGGGCACAACACTTACAGAGAAGCCCACATCAAATATTGTCTTCTACCTACAGATTGCTCCTAGCTACTACTAGTTTCCACCTATAAGTTGCCTGTAGCAACTTTTGACTTCCACCTACAGGTTGCCTGTAGTAACCATTGGCTTCCACCTATAGGTTACCCATAGCCACTACCAATTTCCACCTATAGGTTTCCCACAAAAACTATTGTCTTCCACCTATAGGTTGCCCATAGAAATTGTAGGTTGCATACAACAACTACATGATTTCAACTATAGGTATCCTATAGCCACTATGCAGAAGGGAACTATTGTTGTGATTAGATATTAAAATCACATCCAGATATCTTAGAAAATAAGTAAATGATTAGAGAGGATACTTCATAGCTATTTTATAGAATCCCCACATGCAAAGAATCTTGTATGTGTTACCAAAGATGATAAAGAAAAGGACAATGGAAAGGAAACCAAAATAAGTGAAACAACAAAATAGTATACATTGTCCTTAGCCCAGTCATGCCTAAAACAAGTAACTTTAGTTACTAAAAACTTGAAGGTTGATTGGGGCAGTTCCTAAAGTATTTGTACGTTCCCTAGTCTAGTGTTTTTGGTTAAATATAATAAACTACCTTATGTATTTAATGGTAAAACCTAGATTAGATTAGGATTTGGATGGATGTTAACAGAATAGTAGAATTGTATAAGTCATTACATTATAAATATTGTAATATTCTATAGCAATCTTTAATTGTTATAGATTTGAGTAATGAGAAGGTTGATTCTATAAGAAGATTTTTCAAGTCTCTCAAAGAAGGATTGGAACTTAGTTTTGAATGAGGAAGGACCCCCTCAGAAGGAATTATAGTGAAGATCATAACCCTTTTTAATTTAAGTGTGTTGTGTAAGTTGATTTCATTATTAGTTTGATTATATAAAGTGTGATGCATGTGTGATTCATAAGTGTGAAGTATTTTAGTATTTCTGTTATAGTAGTTTCATAGTATAACTACTTGGTGAATTTAGCATAATTTTATTGTACTAAAAATAGTAAATAAAGTTAATCTATGAATCAATAATACATATATAGTTATGACATCCTTGAAAATAATATGCACCCTGGGTTGACAATTAGTGTTAATCAGACTCAAGAATCTAGAAATTAACTAGGTAATAAGTCTACATAAAACTTATCATGCTAAACACACTAGAAATGTCATAGCACATGCCAAATTTTTTTATACATTCATGCACAAATTCATGCTTTCTATCACTTTCTCTCGTTCTCTCATGTGGAAAAAAATTCAAGACTATCTTGTAAAACATATTAGAAATGTCATGATTCAAGTCAAAGTTTTCTATGCATTAATGCACAATTCCATGCTCTCTATCCCTTGTTTGTTATCTATCATGTGTAATGTTATTTATAAACATATTTATATACACGGTTTCTAATTATATGTATCTAACTTTTTGGCTAATTTTAAGTATCTTCCTATCACTACTAGACATAAGCACACACTAGCAGTTACATCTATCCCTCCTCCCTTCAAACTTGGTACATATAGTTCTTATCCCATATATACTACTAGTTGTATATCTCTATTAGACTAGGTGGTCCATGTTATCACCTATGTTTATGAAGATAGGAAGGTTGACTACTCCCATGTTTATAACTTTGTCACTCAGGTTAGCACCCCTTTTGATCTAGTTTCAGCTCTTTCACCTATTACAATTCTTCCTCCAATCTATATTCAACCATAGTCAAGACCTTCATCACTAGCATAGAGATTTCATAAACCTCCATAGATTTAGGATTCTAGATAGATTCTAGCTATAGTGTTCACACTTAGATAAGTATAATTGATATATCATGCATCTACACATAGAGCACATGTTCAGAGAGCTTCTCCTACTTCTAAATGGGTCCCTAAGAGCCATAAATTGTATCCACTTCTCAAAGTTGCAAGGGGACCCCATAGTTGGTTTCCACTATAGAGATTTTAGAGTATTTATAACATATATAGCTTTTAGAGCCATAATCTCAACATCTCCATCATGCTTCATGATCATGCATGATCCTTCTTCTTGATACATGACAACATGGTAGGGAGTCTCCCATGAGACTCATCAATTACTATCATTTATTTATAGTATTTATTGTACATATTTCTTATCACTTCCTATAAATAGTTTTTTATGATTGATTATACATAGTATTCTTGTGATTACTTGTACATAATTCAAATATTTCAAAAAATCAAAAACATTAAAATATAACCAAACACCAAAAACCATATCAATTGTATGCATCATCCATGTTTTACATTTATAATATCATTCTAATACTTACATTTTCTATTTCATGCTATTGTATGTCAATTTATCTACATTAATATGCTTCACTTGATCTCTTTTGAGTGTGTGTAGTGACATCCAGCTACTTGATTGCTTCACTCTACCCATTAAGGGGGAATTCCTACCTCTACATTTGAGACACATATTGATATACATATCAACTAGGGGAATATTCTACATGAAAACACCATCCAAGTTATGTCAATCCTAAATTACACAAATTGAGTTATCATACTTATGTACATTACTTACTAGATTATATAGATTAGTATATCGATATTTCACTAGTATCTAGCACTTGTGTATCTCTTAGCATATACTTAATCTTGTACTAACATGTCTTGCATACTTTCACTCTTATTTTGATTAGTTAGATTGTTATGTACCTAGGGATATGATATATTAATATATATGGGTTGATGGAGATGCTGACATGTGGCACACATCCCCTTAGTTATATGGGTACAATATATTAGGATAATGGAGTAACTTATGGAATTAGTACATTGGGTAATGGTTGGCCTACATTGGGATTAGGAGGTTACGCATCCATAGGTTAGATAGATGTCTATATATAGGAGATGATTATCATGGTAAAGATATCATGTAAACATTGAGTCTTCTATTGTAAGAGGATATTTGAGGTTGTCCCCTCGAAGAGACATTGTGGATTTATTCCTTCCTAAAGGAGTATTATATGGTGTTTCCCTACCTTAAGAGTATTTATACATATATTGAATATTTGAATCATATCAAGATCTTATCAAGTGGTATCATTAATATCTTTTGATTGGTTATTAATTTTTCCAAAAGTTTTGTACTGGATATGGATAATATTTTAAATAAGTCATAGTAAAAAAATCAAGATTTTTTTAATTAGTTTTGAGGGAGTTATTGTTATTTTAGGGTTTATACTAATTTTGCTATATATTTTGACATATACATAATTTTTACTCTAAATTTTTACTGGAGATGTAAGAAGATATAAGAGAAGCACAATCAAAATGTTAGAATTTTTGGAGTTGTTTTGAGTGATTTGTTGTGATTTTATGTTTTTTTGTATATTCAATCTATAGGTCTAAATTTTTGACATTTTTCACAAAATTTTGACTAAGATTCAAATATAATAAGATGGAGATACAATAAAAAATTGGGACTTTTTGGATCAATTTTTTTATGATTTATTGGCTCTTTAATGTTTCATGAACCCCAAATTTTTTTGTGGATCATGAAGTTACAAAAATTTTCAGGGGAAGATGATGTTGATGCTAAAGAATGGTGGCTCAATTTTAAGGATAATAATACTAAGATAATTTTATGTAAAATATAATTATCTCTTTCTTTGTTTGGGCCTGCACAACATTGGTGGTTTAATCAATTGAGCTTTGCACAAAAGTATTCTTCATGGGAAGCAATGGAACAAACCTTCCTAGATCGATGGGATATAGAAGAAGAAGAAGAAGAAGAAGAAGAAGAAGAATAAGAAGAGAAGGGTTCAAATAATTTGGCTCTAAAGAAATCTGAGTCAATTTTTCAATTTCATGGATGCATTCAAAAGAAGAAGGTGGTTGTGTCCATAAACCCTACCAACAAGTATAACTTCATTAACATGAATGTGGCTAAGCATCTACATGTTCAAGCAAATAATATCAAGGAGGTTCAAGTAGATGGTAATAATATTTCAATGTTTGAATATTTGAAGCTCATTATGGAAAATATGTTTTGCATTCATATTTTTTATGCTTTGGATATGGATGATGTGGATATAGTTCTTGGATATCCATGGTTAGAGACTTTGGTAATAATGAATATTAATGTTTAGAAAAAGTTCATGACATTTTGGTATAGGAAAAATAAGATCACTTTACAAGATATCATAGTGAAAAAGGCACCAATAACAATCTAGGTAGATCATGAGGATGAGATTGAAATAGGTGATGAAGAGCATGATAAAGATTCATATGATATAGATAAAAACACACTACAAATAGAAATGAACACTGCATCTACTAAAGAGACAAAGAATGAAAAGGTGGAAGAAGTAGAAGCAAAGGTGGATAAGGTCAAAATATTGCAAAAAGTTGAGGTATATAGACACCCACAACATCATGAGAGGAAATAATCATGGAACTAGGTGAGGAAGTGTCATAAAAACAATCATTTTATCTATATAGGAAAGAAAATTTCCAATCATTATGGATATGCATGAAATCCAAAGAAAAAATACTATGGCACATGGAATGAATGGGGAAATCACTATGACTATGCATGAAAGAATACCTACTATGGTCATGGTTGGAATTAGAGTAGTGCAATAGAATATGGTACATGGAATAAAAAGAGGAATAATTATGTTTGGACACTAAAGCAGTATAATTATGATCATGAATGAAATCAGAGGAGCACAATGGAATTTGTAAATAATCTTGGAGAGTTATCACATACCAAGATCACATATGGATGGCTAGATGATCAAGATTGGAGACAAGTGTGCAATGATTTGAAGCACACTCATTATTTGGTTTCTTCTTATGTTTTGGGGATGAAACATGTCAAGGAGGGAAGTAATGCTATGTACCTAGGGATATGATATATTAATGTATATGGGTTGATGGAGATTCCAACATGTGGCACACATCCCCTTAGTTATTTATATGGGTAAAATATATTAGGATAATGGAGTAACTTATGGAATTAGTACATTGGGTAATGGTCATCCTACATTGGGATTAGGAGGTTACCCATCCATGGGTTAGATAGATGTCTATATATAGGAGACGATTACCATGGTAAAGATATCAAGTAAGCACTAAGTCTTCTATTGTAAGAGGATATTGGAGGTTGTCCCCTTGAAGAGACATTGTGGAGTTATTCCTTCCTAAAGGAGTATTATATGGTGTTTCCCTACCTTAAGGGTATTTTTGCATATATTGAATATTTGAATCATATCAATATCTTATCATAGATGTGATTATACATTTTGAGTTTTTACATGATTTATTTTCTTACTTTACATAGCTAGATGAGATTGCATTTCTAGTTTCAATTTTGTTTTTTATATGTGCCTTAAGACATCTGCCAATGTCCTTTGATTCTATTTGTGTGTGTGTACCTTTGGACATTTGTCAATGTCACTTGATTATAATTTTCTATGTGCCTATGGCCCTCATGCTAATCTTTTTTTGTTTCAAATTATTTATGTATGTGACATTTTAACATGTTTTATATGCTTGATTTCTAGTTCAAGTGACATGTGCCCATGTCCCTTGTTTGCATGGCCCCTTAGCCAACCTTGCATGCTTCTTTTTACTTGTTTCTTATTTTTATGCTTGTTCCTTAATTACTTATATTTATTTTCAATGCCATGATCCATAACATGTATCTACCTTACTTTCTTAGATGCCATGATGTACATCATGCTCCATCCCTCCTTGACAACTAATAACTAACAACTAACATCTCACATTTCTAGTTATAGTTTAGTCAATTTCACATGTTTTTACATTTTTATATCAATCTAGGCATACCCCTATTGATATAATAATATCTCAATACAAACAGTGTTATATCTAGAGATATCTTGTCAAATTTCATTGCTATATCATGTATCTATGCAACATAACACACTTGCAGGACTCTTTTCTTTTGAGGGTAGTCATTGTAGGTTCAATAATTACTACCCTCAAAATAGGGGAAAAAACCAAGGGTTTTTTCAAAGATATCAAAGCTCTTAATAGTTGAAATAACAACATTCAGATCACCTAGTTTAGAATCCAAAGGTCAAACTAGTTAGAATAGAGTATAAAAATAGTGATAGTTCTAGATCAACAACTAGTTTCAGCATAGGATAGTAGCATTGGAAATAGATAGTAATGCCAAACATAGGGGTGTACTCATTTTGGCACTCTTGTCTAGGTAGAAAAACACTCAAGTTTTCTAGAAATAAGTAAAAAAAATTAGTTCAAATATAATTTTTTGCACATCTAGATCAGTCAAAATTAGTAGTTCAGTACAATTTTCTTAAAGAATCTAGATATAGGGGGTTATCATGCACGACATGATGGTTCTCACTTTTAGTTTTAGATTAGGTAGTTGACATAAATTCTAGATAAAAATCCATGTTTTAGACACCAATTTTTTAGGGTAATGTGCATGACACATTGGTCTTCTTTTATTTTTGAGATTAGTTTATTATCTAGGCATTCTCAGTAGTTGTTTGCCTTACTCTATCTATAGGTGGTTGGCATCACTTTCAAGTTTAAATTTCATACAATTTTAACTTTTTTAGTACCCAAGTTCTTGATTTGGCTTTCACATAAGCCTAGAACATCAATTTCATAGTGGCTTTCATACAAGCCTAACCTCTATCTTTTGAAATGGCCAAGAGTGTCTTAGTTATTAGCATATATTCAGGCTATCCATGCCACATTGTAAGATTTATAGAACATTTATGGGTTCCAGATCCATCTCATATGACATATATTCTATATTGATATCACTTCATATCTTCACTTCATGGGGCAATGATGGAGCCAAAGGGCCAACCTTTATATTCTTGAGCCACATATTTAGAGGGATTGGACACACAGTCCAAACATTGATTAGCACACACATGATTCATTAACTTCATCTAGTTGGTGACAATGAAGTAAAAGGGATAGCCTTTTCATTATTGATCCACTTTCTAGGGAATTGAGTGCTCATCTCCATTCATGATATTAATCTTTATTCAACACACCCAACATCATCCAACATAATCCAACATCACAACAGGTTTTATATTAGTTCACATACTTGGTGAGGTGTATTCATTTCTTTCTCTTCCTCTTACTTAGATTGTGTACATTATTATTTTAGATATAGCGTATCTAGTAATAACTGATCTAATTTTATGTTTTCATTGTATATTCACACTTTGCAACATGCTCTCTCTATGCACATCCAACATTACATAGCTTTATGAGCTTCTCCCTTATAAGTAAGTTCAGGTATGATTTTTTATTTCATTTATCCTAGTATTTCTCCTTTTTCCATCACTAGAATAAAGGGGGGAAAATATAATCATATAAAATTCAAAATTGGATGACTTAAGCATTGGTATTAACAACTAATCCATAGGTCTTCTTACTTGCTTACATAACCCTTCTAGGTTATTCTTTCATTGATTCCCAGTCATCCATAACCTTCTAGACTTAAACCTTATAGACCCAGGTAGCTATTTCAAGCCCAAATCCATCCCCTAGGTCTCATTCCCTTGAGACAATAATGGCGAACTTAGATAGGAGTGCTAAAACCCAAGGTGTCTTAATTTTGGTGTTGTTGCCCAAGTGCAAAATTGGTCCTAACAATCAAATTATTTTGGATCTTTATCCATTTCTTTGTCAGCTTAACACAAATTCATTTAACCCATGATCATTAATTTCCATATAAAATGCCATTCAAAGTCTATTTATAAGTATTGGCAATCATTTATAAGAGTGAAATGAGTATACAAGTAAGTAAACTCAAACACTCATCCCTATTCTCTGCATACAACCTTCGAAGATTATTTCAAGCTTATTTAAATCTTTGCACCAATTCCTATCCATCCAAAGTATATCCATTTTTCCATCTAGTTGCATTTATCATACATAATTACACCAAATACTTCAATGGGAGAACTACATTAGCTTGATCCCTCCTTAGACTATTGGTATGTAGGTAGCATGCCCACACATGGGGTGTGAAGTGCATCCAGTGTATCCTTTAGACACTAATCCCTTATTTATCTTTCTAAGTTTCCATTAAAGTTAAATCACAAAGATCTCCTAGGGATTTGAATATTTAAAATAGATGTACAGTGAGCTCCATGGGCTTTCAGGCTTTGATATTTCATTGATAAGGTAACATAGACCCACCAAGAAAACTTAGAAAGCTCAAACCACATGGAAAAAAGCACCAAAAAAGGACTACAACATCAAACAATAGGGTGTCTCACTTTTAGTGCTCTTGTATAATCAATAAATTAACCTCATGATCTAGTTTATAATAGTTTCCTAGTCTTACTCCTCTAGTATCAGACCCTGTCTTAATCCAGATCATTTAGAATAAGCTAAGTTAGATTTTTTTAATTTATTAATATATTTAGAAAGGTAAAAATACAAATATATTTACACAAATTATTAGGTTATTTATTTCACATTATTTACTAATTTAATTTGTTCAGACCCATTTATTTAATTAGGAATAAAACTCCATTATTCTAAAAACAATAAAATAAATTGTAATAGTTTTTGCCTATTTTGATACTATTTCTACAATTTTATTGTATTTGTCTATTCATAAGGACCCCATATACCATCACCATCACCCAAAACCCTAGATCACACATGTGGGAGTGTCAAAAGAAAGAAAACTCCAAATTTTATTCCATTTGTAGAGCATGGGCTAAATTTCTCAAATTACAGAGTTTCGGTGCACATATTAGAAAAGGTTGATGATATTTAAAGTACTGGATTGGTTCCTTAACATATTTCATTTCTCTGTTGTCTCTAAAAGTAATAAATAAAATCATTATCTAGTAAAATATCCTCCATAAGCTCTCCATGAAATCAATATGCATTTTCACTTGTACCAGTCATAATGAATTGAGGTTTTATATGTTAAAGGACATGAGCACATCAAAAAGGGAATAGTTTGTGGCCATTTAATATGGAAGGTCTTCCAATTACACAAAAAAATTCAAGTGAGGCCTATAATTCAAAATCAATAAGACTCTACACAACAGTGACAACTTAATCAAGTCTCCTAAAGTAAATAGATAGAGGAGAGAATGGGGTTTTAATTGATTAGAATGGACACTATAAGTGTTGAATCATGAAGTATTAATGAGTTTTTATGAAGGATAATAGTTCATTATACCAAAATATCTCCAAGAGAAGACAATCTGCAATCAAGAAAACCATATACATTTGAAAGTCAAATCAAGCCTAAAGTTGGAATGAATTTTGTATCAAAGGTTTAAGGAGTTAATTGGCATGTTTTAAGAGCTCAACTTAAATTTCATAGAACACAAAGTATTAAAAATATAAACCAACCAAAAAAAATCATGGAAATCATGAAGGAACATATCCATTGGAGGTTACTAAATCAAATCATAAGCATTATAAATTCTTTCATTTAGAGAAGTTAAGGTAGTTTTGTATTGTTTAAGATAATGGACCTATTTCTTGTCTTCATTAATGTTCAAAGATATTATGTCTAGTTGAGGTTTATCCAAGAAAATTTTGGATCATGGAAGGTCAATGATAATTCTTAGGACCACATTTATCTTTTTTCACCTACCATCATCTCTCCTCAGTCTGTCCATAAGGTCTAATGACCACCTACAGTAATCACCATGAAAAATACTTCAAAGGATGTTATGTTGAGTGAAGATAAGAAAATAGTGGAAGTGTGACTGAATATATTTTAAAATTTAGATATCAAGTGTGATTTCATATGATTTCTCAAGATTTTCACCTTATTTTATCCAAGATAAGAGTCTCATTCCATACAACAAGGTCTACAACTCCTTGGTCATTGAGTTTTTGAGAGGAAGATAATAATGAAAAGTATAAAAATATATATTAATATATTCAAGGTGGATTAATCAAAAATCCACTTCATACCTCTACTTCAACCACTATCCCATGCAAGACTTGATAAACATATAGCCATCTAAATTGACCTACCCATGGCATGCGAAGAAAAAGAGTAGAATTAATGATTAATAGAACTATGGTGTTTCTTATGGTGAGTTCAAGGTGTTATTTATGATCAAGGTGGCCTATAACATCCATGTTGGAGACCTTAACTCTCTCAAGAAGGCATAACATAAAGCAAGCACCTACAACCACACTGTCTGTCTAACTTAATGAAAGGTAATGAGGATCAACATTAAATATAGTTAGTGGGTAGGATAAAAATTTTAATGACTTTCTCAATAAGGATTAATTATAGACTATTTAGAACACATACATGGAGACTATCTCATAATTTATAAGAACACCTATAACATCACCATATCAAGACCCATAGTCAATGTCAAGAGCAAGCAAGGTAAGTTTCAAGAGGTATATTTAGGACCACTATATGAATTAGAGGCAAGAGTGAAGGGTAAAAGGGCCACCATGAATATGAGATAACCCAATACTACCATGGTGTAATAAATATAAATGATATGGTACTCCACTATCCAATATTTCTCTTAAAAAAACACCTACATCCATTCTATTTGGATTAATTGAAATTAATATTATGTGATGAAGGTCATTGTTTAGAGAAATTGGTGGAAGAGGTGAATTCAAAGGGACCCCCTTAAAGGTAATATTACTCCTAAATTCTCCAAGAAAATAACATGAAGAAGTATTACCCCTCACCTAGCCAAGAATACAAAGAGATCACCTATAGACTGAGTCATTGAAGTATAATTGAAGGTGGAAGTACATGATTGACCTAATGCCTCAAGTGGATTAGTAAGAAAGGAAATCTAAAACAATAATATCATTCCTCAATAATATCTGAGATCAAATAAAAGGTAGAGGTTTATACATCTACATCGTATGTAAAAATAAGATCACTTTTAGTAAAATCATGCATAAAGAGAAGAAACCCAGTCAAAAGGCTTTAAGTGAGTACACTCATGTATGTAGATAACCAAGATAACAATGGACATAGGGTGGATTCAAGAATTTGAGACCTAGGATAGACTAATGGATATTCCTTAATTATATTCAAGGAGGTTAAACTCATATAACCTTAGGGAAATAAATAATAATATCATACTCAGAGCTCTTATGTTTAAACTCATAGTCATTAGACAGTCCACTGTCAGTCTAAGAAAATGAGTGTTAAAAAACTCTACAAGCATATAAAATACATAAAAATTGGTAAAAAGAGTCCTTGTGAGTACTCAAATTCTTCCATACATCCATTTGGTCTAGTAAAATAGTGGGTATACCCATTATTTTGTCTCAGACCTAGCCCAGTCTGTGACAACCAGTTATAAGGCTAGGTGAGTGAATTCTTGACTTAAGGGGCCTAAAGGAATATTTGGATCTATATATGGTTTTGTATTAGTAAAAAATGGTGAAAAATGTAATAATATCTCCTATAAAATTTTTATCATTCATACCTCCATTTAAGTGCCTCAAGGATAAACCAAGAAAGTAGGCCTTAAGCCTAATCTTAGACCCTACTACCATCTTAAAGTTTTCTCCAATATCTTATAAGAAGTTATATGGTAAATAAAAGGTGTATAAATATGTTTAAGACCCTTATATTTTTTAAGTGAAAATAAGTGAATAAAGTGTCAGAGCATCTCCAAAACCCTGTTCTAGATAATGAACCTCAACATAGTAATTTCAAAGCCCAACTTCAAATTCTCACCCACTCCACCACATAGGTGATCAAGACCAAAGATCATAGGGAAGTTTAATTATCCATATGGACCAAATATTCATGAAATATTGGTTTTTATTTTATGTCTAATATTTATGAATAAAACTTAAAAAGATAACTAACCAAAATTAGTTTGTAGGCAACTTGAGTGTCACCTCCCAATGATCCTCTCTCCACACACTCTTTCCATGGGACCTCAGGATATTAATGGAAGATAATTGGTTAAATACACTATAGGATTATGTAATTTTTTCCTAACTTGGACATATTTACAATATGAATTATCATTAAGACCCCTAAGCTCTCATAAACCTCTCTAAAACCCTAGGTAGACCTAGTCTAAGAAATCTTAACATTTTAGCATCTTATCACCCTTGAATGACATTATAAGCTCATTTAATGTCAATTAAACTTAGAAATAAATCCACCCATGGTACCTAATTGTATATAATATTTATTAAAGGGTTAGAGTACTATATATTTCCAATAAAATGGGTAGAAGGGAAGAAAAGAGTTGTTATAAAAGATTAAAATATTTGGGAGGGAATATTTAACACTTTATATATCTATTAAATATATTAGATGCTCAAAAAAAATCCTATAAATGCCTCTATGGGCTTCTTTTGAAGAGCCATTCTAAAGAAAGGATAGGCATGATGACCTAGTCAACTAAAGTGACTAGATTATAGATGTTTATTTATAGAAATGGGTTATGGTATGATTAATAATTTTTATTTAGGTATGAATATAATTTTTCATAGGTTTATAAGGTTTAAACCAATATTTCATGGCTACCTAGTACAAACAGTTAGGCTACTAGGCCTAATAGACCTATTTAGTCACCTAAAAAAAGGAAAATGGCATTGAAAGGCTAATGAGATGAGTTAATATATAATATTATGCCTAATAGATGACACTTGAAGGGAAATAAATTCAAATTTATTGACTATAATGGAGAGAGGGGGCACCTTCTTGACTTTATCAAATATGCTTAAGAGGAGAATAGACTATTACATGTTTATGGTGATTTAATTACACTCCATTCATATTATAACTACCATATAGATGAATGGTTGAAATTTTTGGCTTGTTCTTGCCTTTGATAGGTTTGAATCAACACCTTATACTTCATATTTAATTCTTAAGTGGATAATTAAAGAGAATCAATGCATGGAGAAGGATTAAAAAAGGACTGCATAATTGATGTAACTACCATTTGAGTGGACTATGGTCATTAATGACTCCTTCCCCCATATTCTATTCTATTATACCTTTATTCTCTCTACATTTATGCTATATATTGAGATCTTTAGGCCTTGTATTATATCTCTCAGGTTGGTATAAGGAAACTTTACCAAGCTTTGTACTTGTACACTTACTTGAATTGATGAATAAAACATTGCATCTTCTTCATGGTCATTACTTAGTGTATTCATTCTTGTTTTTATATGCATAATTGGTATAATATTCCATTTTTAGGTCTATATTTAACATGATTACTAATAAGATTTCCTTATAGGTCATCTAATATGTCATGTGGTTGATGGCTCAATCCTGACGTGGATGTCTAATTATAAGTACCTTGAACTAGGCCTTATTCTCATTGTCCTCTTTCTCCAATCACTCAAACTAACCTCTAGATGAAACATTATTTCTTTTAAGTCATTGATGGTAGTGTTTTAGATCTATCCATTATCCATTAGTGTGATTAAGAGTCCAAATTGAGTGCATAAGTGATTATATTGGTGCATCACCACTTTAGAGTAGGTTGGATTTTTGCAATCCCTCTTTCCTTTTTATCCCAATAGGATTAAGTCTTAGAGAGAGAGCTCAATTTTGGAATATAAAGGATAATTAAGAGAATAATTATAGGGTATAATTCCTAGTAATTAATGTTTTGAATGGGTAAATACTCTTCCAATAGTCATTAGACAGGAGTGGAGATGGTTCACCATCAATTCAACATGTACATTGAAATAAAGGCTACTCAACACCTTTTGAGAGACCTAATCACACTCATGTATACCATTTAACTACCATTGGTAGGATTGATGGACTATTTTTAGCATGGATAAACCTTTGAAAAGAATAACTAAAGCTAACTTATCCCCCATCACCTCACTATAATTCCAAAAGGATCCATTAAGGATGACAAACACATGGGAGAGTTAAATAAAGTTTGTGTAACTAATGTAACTACAGGATTGATTAGACTTAGTAATTTATGACCTCTTTCACTCACCTCCATGCCACATTACCCTTATTATCTCCTCATTTTTAATATATTCTCATAGATTTAGGTCTTGTATTGTATCCCTTAAATTGGTATGAGGAAACTTTTCTAGTTTTTGTACTTGTGAACTTACTTGGACTGATGAATAGAACTATATATCTTATTCATGATCAATACTTAGTTTTTTCATGCTTGTTTTGATATGCATAATGGTATATTCTTCCCTTTATAGGTCCAAGTTTCACCTAAGTACTAACAAGCTTTCCTTACAGGTCATCTAGTGTGTCATGATTCTTATAGATCCAACTTGAAGTGGATGTCTGATATTAAGTGCCTTGAACCAAGCCTTATTTTCATTACCCCCTTATTTCAGTCATTCAAGTTAACCTCTAGATGAAACATTGTTGCTTAGAATCCATTAAAGGTAGTGTGTTAACTATATACATTTTCCACTAGTGTGTTAAGATTCCAAGCTGAGAGAGTAGATGAAAGATAATTTTAGGCACATCACCAACCTTTAGTGTAGGTTTCCTTCAAGCAACTTATTTTCCATTTTCATACCCATAGGATTAGGTTTTTGAAAGAGAGATAAAGTGAGCAAATTATGGTAGCTATACCCATAAAATCTATAGGTCTAGCCTAGACAACAAGTAACCCATAGCCTATAGGCCACTCCCATGTTAGCCTAGGTTTGAGTTAGATGTGAACAATCCTTTCCTCAATAAGGGTAAAACCTAGTCACCTAATAGTTTTGGCATACCTGGTGGGAATAAATTCAAGTGCATTGAATCATGCTTTGATGACCTTGGAGGACATATGGGAACTAAGAACATCAATAGATAAATATATAGTCTTCTTGGGTAGCTTCAAGTATCTTTGGAAGGGATTTACAATCAATTTCAAACTCATAGATACCATAGCAACATTATTTCAAAGGTAAGGAGTTTCTTGGTTATGTTTATGTTTTGAAACATATGTCACATAAGGAGTTATGGTAGCCTATGAGGCAATATTATATCCTTAACCTCCATATTAGCCCTATGATAACCCATATGATCATTATATTGACCCTTATCAACCTTATAATGGGCCTCCCTACTAGAAATATTATCAACCTTATTATGAACCACCTCCACCACCATGGAAGCCTTCCTACCCTCATGATCAATCATGCTACCAACCTTATTTCCCTTACAATTAGACTGAAACAAACAATAATCATTTGCACTTAGAGATTGAGAAGATAAGGTAGGATAAAGATAAGTTACAGGAATGTCTTAGGTAGAAAAATGAGAGTGAATGTTAAGTATTTATTCATCATCAAAGTACCCCTTTAAACCAATGTCAATCAGCCAAGGTGATTACTCCATCTCTTTTTTTTACCCCTCTAATCACTAGAGACTCCTTAGTTCATAATTGTTTACTTGATGACAAGGCAAGTTATTTAATATTCTCTAAGTTGGAAATAGATAAATTTAACTTGGTGTATGAATCTATTTTTAACCTTGAATTACATTGGAATGGATCTCCTATGAAAACATTTGACATTGTTAAAACCTTCAACTCACCTTTCATGCCTACCCTAAGCTTTTAGTTACACAAAACCTCATTGTGGTGGACATGTTACCTCATTTTTTATTATGTTTGGCTAGTGATTTTATGGATAAGGTTGGGGGATGCTTATCTAATGACTTGTCTTATATGGTCTGTAAAGTTGGGTATGGTGTGGAAGTCAAAATTAGTTCCAATCCACTTTCCATATTTCAAATTTATCACTACACCCTAGCCACCTCAAGTGAATATTTTCTTCACCTTCCCTATCCAAATAAATATCCATGTATTTAAGATTCCTTTTAAGATCCTATGCTTTCTCAATAATCTATAGTGACCCTAACTTAAAACCTTCATGGTCTAAAGACCTAAACTATGTGATGCATAACCTTGAAAGGGAGAGTCAAGAGGAAAGGAATGGTATAAAATATATCTTAATGGGTATTTCATGCTCTTTAAGTACACCTTCATTCCTTCATGCTACAACCTCTCATAAGCACCAAAGTGTATATAAATTTAGTAAGACAACTAAAGATTTAAATAAGATGTGGTCTCTAAGTGTGATACTCCAAAGATTTTAATTTGGGAGAACACCCTTACAACCATCAAGTAAACTAAGGAAATGTATTTCCCACCACCCTCTCCTCTCTTAAAAAGGAAAAAAGTACATTAAAACTAGAATTGGAGCATCCAAGTGTGATAGACAATATGTCAAGGTTGATCAATGAAGGGTTATTCCTTCAATAACTTAACCATGCAATAACTACAACAAAGGATAAAGAACACCATGAGTAGGACACCTCAAGTGTCTATAAAGAATAAATTATGATTGGAACCCCTGTTCATCTTAATAGATCAGGAGTTGAACATGAGGAGAAATTAGATGATGTGGGGAAATAACAATGACAAGATGTTATAACTGATGTAGATGATATAAAAATAGATCCTTCCCTAGGAAATAATCAACAAGATAACCTTTATGAGGTTACTATTGAGACTGAGGTTAGAAACCAATTGGATGATCCTTGAAAACACTTATACTATGAGTTACTAAATGAGATGGAGTAATTTAGTGTGGTAGATTTGAATAATGGAGTTAGATAACAAGCTAATGTCCCAAGTGAAGAGGGAAATGTGAGTCAAGAGATACCAAGACAAGAATAAATATTTATTGAATGTGTTGAGGAGATACCTCTCTCTATTGAAGAAGAAGATGATCAAATTATAGTAGATCAATAACTTTGTTATAACCTTGTCAAAGAGTTGGAGGTGAGTGATCAACATGGTGTCTTATAATTAGATGGCAGAAATAAAAGTGAACCCCATGTTTTTTCCATTGACCATGATGAAATGTTTTTCTAGGATGGTTTAAAAGACTTTTTATTTAGTTTAAACACTCCATATTTAAACCATAAAGAGTTTGAAAAGGATCTTGTGAAAAATACTTTAGAAGCTGACAACTTTAATTCTAATGGGTAGAATCAGGTGCAACCCATGACTAAATAAGTGATGAGTCTGATTATGCAAAATATAAGGATATGGGAGGAATATGATTATGTTCTTGACTCTCATTTTTTACCCATAAACTTAGAGATGGATCCAAAAGGTCTAGTCACTCTATAAGAGACTATGAGAATGACATTCTCCCAACTGTAAGTGGATATTGTTGTACAGTAATCAAAATTTTATTAGACCCAAATCAACACATGGAAACCACACATCATGGTACTATAGTGACCAAGGAAGGTTTCCATTTGATAATGGGGAAAGAAAGTAAAATTTTGGTTAGTTGTTTTAATAGTTTGATTTATAGTTCAATAACTATATCACACAAGTTTTAGGTAGTTATATTGTTGTTTTAGTTCCTTTCCTTGTTTATTCCTAGATATTAGGTGTGCTTATTAGAGTTAAGTATTGTTTCTTTATTATTTCTTTGTGTGTCGTGTTATTATTGCAAGTCCAATAAGTTTCCTTGGTGAAAATTTATTTGGTAGTCCAAGTAGTCCTCAATTCATATTACCTTTTTTGAGTCATCATGTCATCTTTAACTCATGAGGTGGCTGGATTCTCTTGACCAATATGCTAGTCACCCTTGGGAGTCATTGATAATGTTGACCAAATTTGACCCCTAGGTCAAAATGGTCACCCATGTATTTGAAAACTTGATATTTTCATAGGTTTTTTAGTGTTTCAACACTTTGAGATATCATAAAATTGGAATTTTTACACTTATTATCATTATTTATGTTTCATTTGAAAATTTTAAGGTAAATGTCATTTGAAAACTAGTGTTATTCTAGACATTTATGACCCTAGTCAAGAAAATTCAAGTGGTTTAAATGGTATAAAAGAATATATTGGTCATTAAATGAGATATTAAAGTCACACCAAACCTATTTTAGTCTATACCACTCCAAAAAAAATTTGAACAATCAAATTATAATGTACATCTCACTATTTATGTGTTTTATTACCCTTTTTATGACATTCAAAAGGAGGTTTTTGCATGAAATGGAAATATGGAGGGAAAATAAGGTGTTTTAAATGTCATGAAAAGTTTTTAATTACATGTAACATATATATTATCATTTTTAATTCATTTTCCATTAATCTCTAAGGCAAATGTGGTAGTTTTAGGCCAAAATTAGGTGTTTTCAGCACCTAAAGTAAATTTCTTCCACATGATTACATGGATGTATATATTACACCTAAGTGAAGATATAGGTTCTTTATAATTTTTAAGTTCCCAGAAGGTAAAAACCTATTTTATTCTCCCATCATTCTCCTTGGCAAGCTTATACAACCTTCAAGTTTTCATTCAGTATGGATAGGAGAGAGAGGATCAAGATATAAAATTTTGGGAAAGGGAATGGAGTATATTTATTATATTATATATGGATTTTTTATAAAAAATCACCTCATTTAATTTATGAAAAATGGATAAAAATATGGTCACTCTCATGAGCTTATCCATCTATGCAAGGTTTGAAGATTGTAATGATTTTGGCCCATTTTGAGAGTTTTTATACAGTTTGATGTTGGTTGTGTGTTCATAATGACCCAATATATTTTATCCACAACCAAAACTATTGTATAACATGTGTGGGAGTGTTAAAATAAAGAAAACTCCAAGTTTTCTTTCATTTATAGAGCATGGGATAAATTTATCAAGTTACAGTGTTTTGGTATGCATAGTGGAAACAATTGATGATGTTTAAAGTATTAGATTGGTCCCTTAACATATTTCATGTATATTTTGCCTCCAAAATTAATAAATCAAGTCATTATCAAGCAAAACAACTTCCATAAGCTCTCTATGAAAGTAATCTACATTTTCACTTGTACTAATCATCATGAATTGAGGTTTATTATGTTGAAGGACATGGGCACATCCAAAAGGGAATAGTTTGTGGACACTTAATATGGAATTAATTCCAATTACACATCAAAAAATTCAATCAATGGAGGCATAAATGGAAAAATCAAGAATAATCTCCACACAATAATCAAAACTCAATCAAGTCTACCAAAGCAATTAGATAGAGGAGAGAATGAGGTTATGATTGATTAGAATGGACACTATCATGAAGGATTAATGAGTTTTTATTAGTGATAATTTAATTACTACCAAACTCACTCTAATATAAGATAAAGTGCAGCCAAGAAAACCATATATGCTTGGAAGCCACATCAAGCTTGAAGCAGTCATGGAGTTTGTATCAGAGGTTTGAGGAGGTAATTGGCTTGTTTTAAGAGACCAACTTAAAGCTCATAGAACATAAAGTGGTAAAAATATCAACCAAACCAAATTAAACATGGAAATCATGGAGTAACATATCTATTGAAGGTTACTAAATCAAGTCATAAGCATTATAAATTCTTTCATTCAGAGAAGTTAAGGTAGTTTTGTATTGTTTAAGGTAATGGACCTATTTCTTGTCCTCATTACCATTTAAAGATCTTATGTCTAGTTTAGGTTTATCCAAGAAAATTTTGGATAATTTAATTTCAATGAGAATTATTAGGACCACATTTATCTTTTGTACTTACCATTCATTTCTCTTCATTATGTACACAAGGTCTAATGACCACCTGTGACAATCACCATGAAAAATACTTCAAAGGATGTTATGTTGAGTGAAGATGAGAAACTAGTGGAAGTGTGAATGAATATTAATGAAAAATTTGGATATAAACTATGATGTCATATTCTTTCTCAATCTCTTCACCTCATTTTCTCTAACATGAGATACCTAGTCCGTATAATAGGGTTTACAACTCCTTAGTGACTAAGTTTTTGAGAGGAAGGTTAGGGTTTTGGTCTTAAGTGAGACGAGAACAGTTAATAGTCTCAAAATATATAGTTATATATCTAAGGTGTAGTCATAAAAAATCCTCTTCATACCTCCACTTTAACCACTATCCCATACAAGACTTGATAAACACCTATAACCATATAAATTGGCCTATCTATGGCATGTGAAGAAAAAGAGTAGAAGTAATGGTTAAAAATAATGTGGATTTTATTATGGGTATTTAAATGTGTTATTTATGATTAATATTTACTATCACATCCATGTGTGTGACCTTAAGTCTCTAAATAAGGCCTAACATAAAGCAAGCACCTACAACCACCCTATATGGCTAACTTAAGGAAAGGTAATGAGTAACATCATTCAAGATGGTTAGTGTGTGGGATAATATTTGTAATGAATTTATAAATAAGGATGAATTATATAATATTTATAAAACTTATATATAGACTATCTCTCTCACAATTCAAAATAACACCTGCAGTAGCACCATATTATGACCCATAATCAATGTCAAAAACAAGCAAGGTAAGTTGTAAGAGGTAGAACTGGGACCACTATGCACATTAAAGGTAAGAGTGAAGGGTAAAAGGGCACCATGAATATGATATCACATCATAATAACATTATGGAATAAATATAAATGATATGGTACTCCACTATCTAATATTTCTCTTGAAACATCATCATAGCCATTCTATTTATCTTACTTGAAATTATTGTTATGTGATATATGTTACTATTTAGGGAAATTGGTGGATGAATTGAACTCATAGGGACCCCATAAAAGGTAATATTTCTCAAAAAAATTATAATACACTCAAAATTAATAAGGCTTACCCCTCACCTAGTGAAGAATATAAAGAGATCACCTGCAGGCTGAGTCATTGAAGTAGAATTGAAGGTGTATGTATATGATTGTCCTAATGCCTTAGGTGGCTACGTAAGCAAAGAAACCTAATAAAATAATCTCATTAATCAATAATATCTGAGATAAAAAAAATGGTGAGGTTTATGCACCTAAATATTATGAAAAACTAAGATCACTTTCAGTCAAATCATCCATAAAGAGAATAAACCCAATGAAAAGGCTTAAGTGAGCACACATGTGCATGTTAAAAACCAAGAGAATGATGGAAAAAGGGTGGATTAGAGAATTTGAGACATAGGAGATAATAATTTATATGTCCCAAGGCTATTAAATGAGGTTTTACTCAAATAAACTGAAGGAAACAAAGAAGAAGAGCATACTTAGAGATCTTATGTTCAAACTCACAGTAAATAGACAACCCATTATCAGTAAAAGAAAATTAGTATTTTATAACTCTAAAATAATACAAAAGAACTAAAAATTAGTAAAAATTTTCCTTATTATTACTCAAAATATTCCATACTTCCATTCAGGCTAGGAAAATAGTGGGTATACCCACTATTTTATCTTAGACCTAGTCTAGTTTGTGACAACCAGTTATAAGGTTAGGTGAGTGAATGCTTGACTTGAGGTTCCTATAGGAATATTTGGATCCACATATGATTTTTGATCAATGAAAAATTGTGATAAATTTCCTCCTATCACCTCTAAAATGTTTACCATTCAAAACTATAGTTAAGTGCCTTAAGGATAGACCAAGTAGGTAGGCCTTAAGCCTAATCTTAGACCCTACTACCATCTTAAAGTTTTCTCAAAGCTCTTGAAATAAGTTGTATGGTAAATAATGGGTTTTTAAATATTTTTAAGACCATACCAAGTATTTTTAAAGTGAAAATAAGTGAATAAATGGTTAGAGTATCTCTAAAACCCTATTTAAGCTAGTGAACTTCTACATAATCAATTCAAAGCCCAACTTCAAATGATCACCCACTCCACCACATAGGTTCTCAAGACCAAATCACCTAGGGAATTTTAAGTCTCATTATGTACCAAATATTCATGAAATATTTGTTGTCATTTGGTGGCTAATATTTATGGATGAACTTTAAGAAGATAACAAGTTAGAATTGGTCTGGAGACAACCTGATTGCCACCTCTAAATGCTCCTCTCTCCATACACTCTTTTCATGGGACCTTAGTATATTAATGGAAGATAAGGGGGTTAATATACTATAGGTTCATGTAATTTTTTCTTTAATTTTACATTCATACACTATGAACTATCACTAAGACCCCTAAGCACTCATAAAGCTCTCTAAAACTCTAAGCAGACCTAGTCTAAGAAATTTTTATATTTTAGAACACTAGCACCATATAATGACATGATAAGCTCATTTAATGTGAATTAAACTTAGATAGGACTCCACTCATGGTACATGATTGTAAAAAATCTATACAAAAAGGTTAGAATACTATACTTTTCTAATAAAATGGGTAGGAGAGGTATAGATTTGTTTTTAAAGATTAAAATCATTGGGAGGAAATATTTAACACCTTTTATATCTCCTAAATCCATTATATTCTCAAAAACATGCCTTTAAGTTCCTCTATGGGCATATTTTGAAGAGCAAGTATACAAAAAAGATAGGAATGATAACCTAGTCAATTAAAGTGACCAAATTATAAAAGTTTCTTTCCAGAAAGGGGTTATGGTATGATGAATAATGTTGCTTCAGGTATGAATCTCATTTTTTCATAGGTTTCTAAAGTTTCAACCAGTCTTTCATGGCTTCTTAGTGCAAACAGTTAGGCTACTACACCTAATTGGCCTAGTAGACCTCTCTGGCCACCTAAAATAATGGAAATGGCATTGAAAGGCTAATGATATGAGTTAATACATAAATGTTATGCCTATTAACTTAAAATTTAAGGGTAATAAATACACATTTCATGGATATTATGGAGAGAGGGGGTGATGTTTCTTGACTTTGTCAAATATGCTTAAGGGGAGAATACACTATTGCATGTTTATGGTGATTTGATTGCACTCCATTCATATTTTAACTACTATATAGAGGAATGGTGGACTTTTTTGGTGTTTCCTTGCTTTGGATAGGTATAACTCAACATCCTCCACTTCATATTCAACACATAATGGGATAATTAAAAAGCATCAATGCATGGATAAGGATTAAAAAAGGACTACATAACTGATGTAACTACCATTTAAGTGGGTTGTGGTCATTAATGAGTCCTTACCCCTCTTATATGTTATTATCCCCTTATTATCTCCCCATTTATTCTATATATTTGGAGATTTAGGCCTTTTATTGTATCCCCTAGGATGGTATGAGGAAACTCTACCAAGATTTGTACTTGTAAACCTACTTGGACTAATGAATAAAACACTTCACCTTATTCATGATTATTAATTAGTGTATTCATGCTTATTTTGATGTGCATTAAGGGTTCAATATTCCCTTATATAGATCCAATTTCTACCTAGGCACTAATAAGCTTTATTTGTAGGTCATCTAGTGTGTCATGAGGTTGATGGCTCAACTTGAAGTCGATGTTTGATTGTAAGTACCTTGAACTAGGCTTTATTCTTATTTACCTCTTGCTCCAGTCACTCAAAATAACATCTAGATGAAAAATTATTTATTATAAATAATTTAAGGTAGTGTGTTAGCTCAATCCATTATCCATTAGTGTGATTAAGATTCCAAGTTGAGTGGATAAGTGAGTATATTGTTGCATCACCACTTTAGAGTAGGCTTCATTTATGAAATCCCTCTTTCCTTTTCATCCCAATAGGATTAAGTCTTAGAGAGACAGAGCTAAATATTAGATTAGAGAGGCTAATGAATAGATTTAATGCAAGGTATAATTCATAGTAACTAATTTTTTGAATGGGAAAATGTACTTTCAATAGTCATTATGCAAGAGCAGAGATAATTTCACCATCAAGTCAGCATGCACATTGAAAGAAAGGCTAATCAATGCCTTTTGAGAGGCCTAATCAAACCCATGTATTCCATGTAACTTCCATTAGGAGGAGTGATGGAATATTTTAAGCATGGTCAAACTTTTGACAAGCCTAATTGAAGCTAACTCAGCCCCCATCACCTCACTCCAACACTAAAAGGAGCCATTAAGGAAGACCAATGCATGGGAGAATTGAAGAAAATTTGTGTAACTAATATAAATACAATATTGAGTATACCTTAATAATTTATGACCTCTTTATCCTACCCCCACTCTAGATTACCCTTCTTCTCTCCCCATTTTTTCTATATATTGAGAGCTTTAGGCCTTTTATTGTATCCCTCAGGCTAGTATGAGGAAACTCTACTAGTGTTTTTACTTGTGCACCTACTTAGAATAAATAATATAACTCTATAAATTATTCATGATTATTACTTAGTGTATTCATTCTTGTTTTTATATGCATAGTGGTATATTCTTCCCTTTGTTGGTTCAAGTTTCACCTAAGTACTAACAAGATTTCCTTATAGTTCATCTAGTGTGTCATGATGATTATGGATCAAAATTGAAGTGTATGTCTGATATTAAGTACCTTGAACTAGGTATTATTCTTATTACCCAATTTTTTTATTCATTAAAGTTGACCTCTAGGTGAAACATTATTGTTTAGAATCCATTAAAGGTAGTGTGTTAACTCTATACATTGTCTACTAGTGTGTTAAGTGTCCAAGATGAGAGAGTGGATGAAAGATCATCTTAAGTGCATCACCAACCTTTAGTGTAAGTTTATTTCATGTAAATTCTTTACCATTTTCATCCCCATAGGATTATATCTTAGAAAGAGAGATCAAGTGACAAAATCAAGGGAGCTAGCCCTATAAAATCTAGAGGTTTGTTCTAGACAACAAGTAACCCATAGCCTATAGGCTACTCCCATGTTAGCCTAAGTTTGAGGTGGATGTGAATAGTGATTTCATTAGTAAGGGTTCAACCTAGTCATATAATAGTAGGGGTAGTCAAATAAAGAATGAAATATCAAGAACATTCAAGCATAAATGAATAAGAGTTCCTCTTTACACTTGAGTTAAAGGAAAACAAGGAACTCATGAGTTCCTTTGATGACACCATAACCATCTCTAATTTCCCAATGCCAATATATTCCACATCCAAGGTAGCATATATTATAAAGATATAAATAAAATATCATAAGCACAATGGAATGAATAGAAAAGTGAATTCAATAGAGATACAAGTTGAGAATGATCTAATTTAGCCCAGTTTCCCACATACATTGACTACTTATGACAATTTTAGAATGTTTCAAACATGGGAAGAACCAATATTATACCTCTTTGGCAACAAAAATTAATAATAAGATGTAGTCCAAGCATTCATTTCAGTCCAAGAGTATCCAACAATCAATGTATCAATTGGATGTAACCAAATAAATGCATCTACCAAGTTGGATACACACATTATTTTGGTATGTATGGATATTCAACCTTATTACTCATCTTAATTCTAAGTATGGGTATAGGTATTTCTCTTAAAGTATCCATAATGATTTATTAAAGTTATATGTAAGCATAATGTTGAATGTTATGGTTTAATTTTGATTAAATTGCATGACATGAACATTGAAAAATCATTATGGGATAGTGTATTTTATTATGGAGTAAAACACATAATAAATTAATATTATCCTTTACCCTTCTTAAAATCCTAAAAAATCATGTCTAATTGATCCAAGCATGTGTTTGTTTGAAAATCCTTGTAAATACTTTCTTGTTCCTTTCTGATTTGTTGTTTTCTTTCTTTATTGTTCCTCTTTTTGGTTTAGGTGTGATTTTTTTTCTTTCTACATGTTTACTTTGATTTTTTATGCTTGGTTTAGCTACATAGAATTGGTTTTTGAGTTTAAAATGTTGTTTTAACCTAAGGTTTACCCTAATTTTTAAAGATTAGTGAATGGGAAATGTATTTAGGAATAACACCAATGGCATTCCTATGCATAAAAATGTTTAAAACCTTATTCAATTTATTTCATGAACTATTATATTTTCCTTGTATGGTTGGAATGATCAAGGCTAATTATTTGAAATAGAGCATATGAATTTATAAAGGCTTATTTTCCTATTTTAAAGATCATAAAATGTACATATTAAAAAATTTGAATTGTAATGAAGCTCCAAGTTTTTCATCCTTTATTTTAGTTGATTATGCACTTGCTTATCATGATTGACCCATGGATTGGTCCCCAACCCTCCATGGATAGAAAACAAAGTTAAATATCCTTTCAAATAAAATGTGAAAAATATAAAATCTAAAAATTATCCTCGAAAGGGAGATCTTGGAAACCTCCACCATAGGTTTTATAGCTTGGTTGGCACTGGAGCAAGGCCTTAGAAAGGGACCATAAGTATCTCTATTAGGGATATAAATTCTCAAATAACATAAAATAAATTACCATGTCATTTAAACCTCAGCCAAACTGTAAAGTCCTTTCTCCTTTTAGTAGTGCCCATAATTTAGATAAATAATATTTGTTGTGTGTGCTTACAAGGTAACTGAATTAATCACATAAAATTCACACACTGATGGTAACTAGGTAGATTGAAATTTAGTATGTCATATATTGAAGTATAATTTTACACCTTCATGTTTTTATTTTGATTTGGAATATGATTTTTAGTTAATGTTTGTGTTTAAATGAGAACCAGATATTATGTATTATTGATATACTTAGGAGTATCTCCCAACAAGAGTGACCAATTTTTGTTGCTTACACAACATGCCCCATTTTTAGGCTAAAAATTAGGACCCTATTTATTTTGAGCTAAATCTTGATTTATCATATCTAGATAGTCTCTTCAGAGATTTTTTATGTTTGTTATTGAACCCTTCCCTAATTAGAACTTACCTAGATACTAGGCTACAAATGATTTTTCATGCTTGTTTCTAATGCCTTTACATTTTTTCCAATTTAGTCTAAGATTTTGCCTATTAACTTAAAATTATAACTTGTAGGTTTATTTGAAGCTTATAAAGTCTTATTCCATGATAAATTCTTTGGTATTCACCCATTTGAATGTGGACTTAGGCTTTTGGCAAGTTCATATAGATTTTAGGACCATTTTATGGTTTCTTTTTGGCACTATAACTCACGATTATGCTTTTCATAGTAAATTGGATTAATATTTACAATGCTTCATTTGAGACTTAGCTAAATATTCGATAATCATGATACTCTCTTCCTAGGTGTGAATATAGTATATTTCCCTTCTATTTTAAATATTTTTTTTTATAAATATTCAACTATGAATATTTTGATCTTAAATGTTTATTTTATGCAAATGACTAGTTTTGATTCCTTTATTAATTTATTGTTTCTCACATAAAATCCACTTAGAAAATCTTAGCTTCCTTGAAAATATTTACTTAATGATTTTTCTTGTTTTCTCATAGGTTTTTAAAAAAACTTATTTGGGCTCCCTGGATCCTTCCACACATCCAAATCTCATTAATGTATAACTCCATTTTCAAAACCTTTTTAAAAAAATGACTCTCTTTTTAAAGGCTCTATGCCCTAAGATCATGCCATGCAACATTATCCTAGGGACCTAGCCCAGTGGAGAGTCAACGGGATGTGTAAATCCATGTACCCTTGATACCCTAGGATTATGCTATTTGGTGTCTCCTTGGAGGCCCGATAGTTTAGGAGTGAACTAGTAGTATCAAAGCTCTATTCCCTTAAGGGCCCAAGGGTACACCATTTTACACCATCCTAGGAGCCTAAGATTTTGGAGTGATGTAATTATTAATATAGATACCATGTGTTCAAAAAAATCATGGAGATATCAAGAAGCTAAGGAAAATACACATGGATATGATAGTGATGTAAGTAAACAAAAAAGTAGAGCCTATCGATGTCGATAAACTATTAAGTGGGAAAGTGGGATCTAATAGGAAAAGCCATGAATAATAGTGAGGGAGAAGGAACAAGAAGCCAAGGAGGGACCATGTGGTAGTGGTGATGTTAAGAAGTTGAGGGGACTAATATTGATGACCCATTTATCCTATGTCATGTTTGGAAAGCAAAATCAAAAGTATAATTATTCCTCACCAACTAAAAAGGCTCAAAAGCAATATATTTTAGGCTATTAAAGGGTATAATTGATTTAAGATACCCTAAAATGAAGCTAGGGATGGATCATTCATTTAATCAATCCACTAAATTAAATGTGAAAGTCTATGTAGGCCATGGTAGAATGACAATCTTGAGAAAATCCCAATGACAATCTACCACCAATTTTTAAATATAATTATTACTATATCTCTAAATTTAATGTAAAAATTTAGTATAGTGTGATTCATCACATGGCATGTGCATGGTAAAAGTACAAGAAGAGATAATGAAAATAAAAGACAAAATTTAGTCTTTAAAGAGGCGTGGCCTCCAACTAAAAAGCATGAGCATGCCTTCATATATGCCAATGAATCACGACCCTTAATTTAATCTCCTCAATAAATAATGGATACTTTAACTACCTCATTAATGAAAAACAAAAAATTCTAGAAAATAAGTGGATCCTAAAATAATTATTTGTTGATCAAAGAGTGGTGGTGTGGTAATGAGGATGAGTAGATCAAGCCCAAGACCAATGAGTGGTTTCCAATTTTAATCAAGCTCTTACATGATGATAACTATACATGGCCTAACCATGATATAAAAAAGAGTGGAATGGATCACTTGGTGATTCTGAGTATGATTAGCCCACCTATTCTAGCCATGACCTTGGCATGCACAGTCTTGGCTGAGTTGGTAGTCAAGGTAGGGCTTCTTCTTTTGGAAATTTGGGAATTTCAAAGAGAGGGTATGGCACCTTCATGTATATATGGTGTTTTTGAGGCCTTTAATAATGGTTAGATTATTTTTTATAGTGAATCCATGCCCATTTACTTTTATCATTTTCCTTCTTTGTATATTATTTTTCTGAGTCTTGTTGTATTACAATTAATGTCTATTAATGAATGACTATTGTGAATCTCATTTTGATCAATAAACTAGTATATCTTGATTATTTGAGGAATGTGGATCCTATTGATAATTTCATCTACATGTATTATTGTGGATGTTTTATGCTTCACCTAATAAATGTTTTTTTCAAACTCTTGCACCTTTTTTTGACTGTAGTTATGCTAGGTCTGGCTTGGCTAAGAACAAGTTTTTGTGGATGTGATTAGTTAAACTATTAAATTTTATCTTCATTGCAAAAATATATTTCTTCTCTTTCTATCTATAATTTTCTCTTTTGTTGTTTATTTTATGTCTGTGTTAGATTAGGTATTTTATATCTTGGGTATCAATGAACATAATTTGTTGTTAATTCTTATTTTTATTTCTTGATCTCTATTTATTGCTATATATGCATTTTTTAATCCACTCTTATATTCAAGGGCAATGTTTTAAATTAGTTGTATGTCATGGTTAATTTATTATATGTTGATTTCCTATATAATCACATTCATAATACAATGATTTATGTGAAATATTCTAAATAGGCCCTTATATGGAATGGTTATAATAAGCCAAATGAGTTACCCTACATATTAATACCTAGTAACCAAGACCTTGGGGAAGGAATTTTTAATGTAATAAAACCCTCATTTCAAGATAAGTATGGATTTATAACCCCTACCTATTATTGGTTATTTCAAAACACCTCTCAAAAAAAGGGAAGGTTAATGTTTTTAATATTCACACCTTGTAATCTAGGGATACGCATATGTTGCACACAAAAAATATAAGTAATAACTAAAAGATCATAGAAATTTAAAACCCTAGATGACTAATAACCCTTAGAATTAGAAAAATTTTCATTCATCAAGTCTAGTTCACCAAATGTTTAAAACTAAAATATAGATTATGGAATATAGTATTAAAGTGGTAGAAATATCCTAGGGCACAAGGATGGTAGGATATCTCGAAAGTAGGACAATTATTTGTCAAACTCGGATAAAACATTTACTAAATTTATTATGTTGAGGTGTTAAAAATAGAAAGTATAGCTATGATAGATATTTTAATGATAATAAAAATAATTTATTTAGCTGATTTTGATGCTAATATAGATCAAGATCTAGGGTAGGTCAAAAGTAGATTAGATCTATATTCTTTATCAGTCATCTGATTCTAGAAATTATACCTCTATAGATGCAGACACTTATGTCAACCTAAGATAGTTGTATCGATGTCATTTTCTAAATCATATGTAGGTGTCTAGTATAGAATACTTAATAAAATTAGATGTGACCACAAGGATTCTTCTAAGTTTTATGTCTCCTTCACTTTGGTGCATTCAAATTTAGGTCATGGATCATCACTCCTCAAATAGAAAATCCCTAGGCTATGGGAAAAATAAGCTAGTGGGTACATAGTGTCAAGCTACTAAAAGTACCCCTTTTTTAATGAGTTCTACCTACCTATCTAATACTCAGAAGAGGGCATAAGACTTATGTAGTTCTCCCCTATGTTTTGTCTTGTGTGTGAATCATGCAATGTGTAATAAGCAAGTACATTGGTGACCTAACTTTTAACTTAAAAACTATGGCCCATGCCCTATGACTAATATGGAAATAATATAAACTAGGGAAGCTTTTATCACTTGAGTGCTTGATATAATTATTTTTGATAAATTGCCTTGGTGTTTTCTAGGTCTATCATAGGTGATAAGTGGATGAGAGTTTGGAGAATATATCACATTAAGTCACTTAGGATGACCATGGTAATGCATTTAATTTTCAAAGTGGATGAGTTTAGGTCACTAGATACTTTCATTAGGGTAAGACACTTGTGTCAACATAAGCATCGTAATGGGACATGAGTGTTAGGGAAGTTTGAAAATAGGTGCAGGTCCAACATTTACAAAGATGTAAGATAAGTAGGTTTATAACATTATGGTCAAGATATAATATGTGAGTCATCAAAATAACATTGGTTAGACTAAGATATAATTAATTAGGCATAGAAATATAGTGCATGTAGCCTTTTGATAGTGGGAAAGGTCTAGAAGCAGAAGGTACATCCATGATATGTATTGTCCAAGTGTACAAGACTGAAGTGTTATATAATTAATAAATAGTGTCTACATCTATAAGGAAATTACATAAAGACTCAGTAGAATCTGATATTAATTTTATTTATGCAAAAAATACATCTTTAGACAAATAAGATTCAAGCTAGACTTGGAAAATAAAGTTGAAATTAAGGAAGGGATCAACAAGGTGATTACACAAGGACTCAATTTATGATTATTATTTTTACACAAAATTACATTTTATATATTTTAATAAGACTACATCTTCAAGGAGATTACACAAGGATATTACATAAGGAGATTACAAGGAGTTTACACAAGTATTTATCATTTATCATTTTTATGTGAATGTTTCACTCAATTTAATTTCTAAAAAAGAAATGAATGTTTAAGTGATTTTGATTACAATTTAACTTTAAATTTAAAAATTTAATATAATTTTTATGTTGTAGATATAAGGAGGAAGATATAATGACTTTTCAAAGAATAAGGAATAGTATATATGTAAAAAGAACCTGGTTGTATATGTTGTAGTTATTTATTTCTATGCTAATAAAACCTAATGTTGTATTTATTATTCTCGCCAACTGAAGAAAAAAAAATTATTATATATTTTTTCATATTTGTGTCATTTTGCTATTATATTTTTCCTATCTCATTCATTGCAATTTTACTAGGCTTTAGGATGTAAGTTGGTATCCTTGAAACCTGACTATATTTATTTATATGTAGTGTCAATAGGCACTCAGATGGATATTGATGTCCTTTTAACCCAACTATATATATCTTTTTATATTGTTGATAAGCTCCTTGATGATATTTGGTATCCCTAAAAATTGACTATCTCTATTTGTCTATATTTTTGATGTTTGTATGCTCTCATTCTATGTGGTGGTGTCTCTAACCTTGGAACATCTTTTCCTCTCTTTATTTCTATCATATGGTTTTATTTCTTGCTCGAGAACAAATTATGTAAACCAAATTATTTCAATACTCAAAAAATTATAATTCATCCAACTACAAATAAATTCCACCCAACATCTAAGCACAAAAATTTCAAAATACCTATTATGTTAATTATCATGCCTATTTTTAAAATTGAAAAACACCCCATCATAAACTTATGAGATACATCTCGATTTGAAATTGTGAAGCTTATGAAATCTATCATGGTTTGTGTTACATTGTGCTTTATATGTTAGTTCATGAGGTCTTGTTAGTATAACATGATTTTATAATTATACTTATTTGAGATATGTTAAAAAACTATTTTAATATCTAGTGTATTACTTACATAAAATATGTTTTAAATGTCCTCAAATTACACAAATCTATTTATGAGTATTGTTAGTACTAATAAAAACTATATGAATATCAATTAAACTAATTTTATAAATTATTTTGACACATACCTTAAATATATTAATTAAACAATTAAATAAGAATAATATTTTTAGTATTTAACCATTGTATTCTATTAAAATTGTCATATTTATTAGTGTTGAAATTAAATAGTAATACTATTCATGTATGTCAAATATTATTCACAGTTAAATTTAATTTGTAGACTTTTAGGAAAATAAACCAATGTGAAATATTTTACTAAATACTAAGTAAAATTGAACCATTAAGGAAAGTAGGGTTCAAATCTCATCCTAATTTTAAAGTTCTAAAAAAATTGATCTTGATTTTCTTTGAATAATGTCATAATTTAAAAGAATGGTGATACCAATGAACTCTCTTTATCCTTGATTGTGAGAACATATTAACATTTGACAATTATTATTTTCCTTTGGACATATTTAATTTTAAATAATTATAAAATTTAATTATTATTTTTTAATAAATGTAAGGTGTAAAATAAATTTGAGTAATACATGTCAAAATTAATTTATGTTTAGATATTGTTTTAAATTACCTTTTAATTACAATTAATATAACCATGTAAACCTCAAAATTAATCTGACATTCAAATAGGATTAAAATAAATAGTCTTTTACCATTATATACATATAAAATTGCCATTTTTATTTGTGTTGTAATTAAGAATAAGATAATAATATTCATCCTATCTTATTCAGAAAAGGCTCAAAAAGAAAACCATTTTATAATAATAATATTATTATATTGATCATATCTTGTGTGGAATGGACTTAATTGATTGTGTACAATGGGAATAATTCATAATTTAGAGTGGGAATAACAATGGGAACATTATACATTCTAACCAAATGATAATAAAATATTTTAAGAAGGCTATGAAAAATTACTATCCATTTTAAACAAGACAAGAATATTGATCCTATTTTGTAGTACATAATAATGATGCACAAATTAATTATCATTAACACACTATTAAATCAAGTCTATTATATATGTCTATATCATGATTAATTTTATTTATTGGTATCATATTTGTTATTAAAATTAATTATTAGGAATAAATAAAATATTACAAATTTAATATCAAAAAACTCATATTTCCCTCATGTGTATACATTTTTGGTCTAATTATTTATGATATCTTATGAATTACATAATAGTAACATTTAATTGAATTATCATTAATACATCATTGAGTCAATTCAAGTATATATGTCTATATCATGCTTAGTTAGATATATCAATTTCATATCCATTATTACAATTCATTGATAAGACCAAATACAATACAAAATATAAACAAATACAACTTGTCTTCATGCATTTACATTTATGGTCTAATTATTTATGGGGTACCACTAATTACAATTGATATCATTAATGGCATACGTAGTTGTCTAATTTTATGGTGCCATCATAAGTTTTTATGGTATAATTTTTTTGGATAATTTTTTATGATGTCATGGTGATGTCATAGAGGTGTCCAAGTGAGTGGATGAAGTGTCTTGATAGTCTAAGTAAAAATGAAAAAGTGTGTAGTATTTTTATCCTAGTATGCTTGAAGTTGGCTTGGTTGATCTTATATTTTGGCATGGCTAGGAATGCTTAGGGATGAGTATGGTTATTTCAGGTTATGTAAGAAGTCCTATCAGATGTCAATGATGCATTGAGTGATTGATTTCATGAATGGAATTCATCTAGTTCTTTATTATTTCTCATCTAGACATTTTTGGTCTAGTGGTAGAAAATATGAGTAGGCAATTTGCTGACATCACCATTGCCATATGTCAGGGGAGTTGGTCATATGGTTATGATCACATTAGTCCCAAGTTTCTATGGTCCAAGTTTCAAGTCATGTGATGAAGCGCATCCAAATATATGTGTATACAAATTTGGGCTCCCAAGTAGTTTGATAGTGTTTTCCCATAGCCAAATTTGCATGTGGAAAGAAAAGTTGAGTAGGCATTTTGGTGTAGTCATATTTCACACATATGGTAGTTTCATAATGAGTTGATCATATGGGTTTATTTAAATTTGTGCCTAGTTTCTATGTGATAAACTTTAGGTCATGTGATGAAGTGCATAAAAATATATGCATGTGAAAATTTTGCATTCCAAGTAGTTCTAGGCATAGTTGGCTTTATGGTAAAAAACTCTGAGTGAGAAGATTAATGATGTTATATCTCACGTGCATGAAGATTTAAGGAGATTTTTAATACATGGTTGGATTTATATTTTAAAGGAGAACATATGGTCCAAATTTTAGAACATATGTTTGAGAGAGGTGAAATATATATCTATGTAAAGTTGGACTTCAAGATATATTGCAATGGTCCCTATACTTAGTCATTTTTGTATGATGTTAAAGATTAGGACCAGATGGAGATCCAACGGTTCACATGAGTTTATAAATATAGATCTATGGTGCATATAAATTTAATAGGGTCAAAAAAATATATTCTTAAACTAGGTAAAGAATGATCTCATTACAAAAAGATCAATGGAGCGTGTTTGTTCAAAGGTGTCAAGAAGCAACAAAATGAGGAAAAGTGTTTGAAGTTTAAGGTAAAGATCATTCTTCTTCTAATATTTAATAGTAAGTAGGTGTTTGTAAAAATATAGATCAATGGTGAATATTTATTCCATGTGATCAAAGAGACAACAACTATTTAACATTTATAAAAACTAAGCTCCTTACAATAAGATCGATGGTGCATATGTGGTCAAGATTGCATGAGATGAGGTCAACTGTTCTAAGTTTAAACATTTGGGTAGAGGAACACTATGAGTTAAAATTTAAATAACATTTATGGTTTGTATTTAATTTAATATATGAGGGAATGAGATGCATTTTAAGTAATTGAAGTTTAACTATGACTATTTTAATTCAAATATTTGAATTTAACAAAAGAAAGACCAGTGTCTAGTTTTGGGCCATATCTTTTGATACATGTAGAATTTTCTCATTGTGTAAAAATATTTTTTTTTATATAAATCCAAGGAACATATTTAAATATATATTTAAAGATCTGAAAGTGTGTATAATCAAAGTTATGAAGGTTAAAAGTTGACTATGTTTTCATGTATGCTCTGCAAGTAACCCAAGAAGGGTAATTGAGTTGTACTTATTGGTATCTCAATGTTTAAAGGTGATATATCTATTTTATTATTTTTTAGACTCCATGAGAACCATTTATGTGAATTATAAAGGTTTAACCAATCATATGTATTATGAAAAGGGTAAAAAGTTGACTATGTTTTCATTCTTGATGTCTGTGTGTACAAAAAGGTGTGAGCTAATTGAGCATTAAAAAAAGGGTGATTTGATGGATATTAGAACTTTATAAGGATATATAAATAATGTGGAATGAGTACATATGTTATAAAGTGTTCTTATGTTCCTATTTTTCTTGAAAAAGTATAAAAGAGGTGAATGGGTCATTGTAGGACCTAAAAGGTGACTTAGGCTTATTTAAAAGAGAGTTGTGCTTAAGTGTGATCCATGTTAGATTCCTTAAGGGTGAAGGAATGTGTTGTGGATGATAATAAATATTATTATATTGATAATCATGATATATCTATAAATGGTGAAGATAAATGATTTAATTTCTAGAGATTTTTTGTGAGAAGACATTGATGAGAGACTTGTGAGTAGATGCTTGAAGCAGAGGCTTGTGAGGGAGGAGTATTCATTGAAGAAAATAATAGAGGATATTTGTCTTAAATTTTTTAAGGTTGAAGATGTGTGAAGAGTTCTAAGTGTGTTTATGAGGGAAGTTTGAGTGAATAAGGAGAGAGATTATGGCATGCCTATCTGAGAGGCATATATGAGATATAGGGGGATCTTGTGCAATAATTAGAAAATTAGAGATCCATCATCAAGTGTTGAAGACATCCATTCTAAGGTGGAGGTGTTTATTTCATAGTATATCATAATAACTTGATCTTTCTTATGGGTAGGTGTTCCTTGTGAAATAGGCATTTCACTAAAGGCCTTAGGTTAGAAGGACTTGACCAAGGTTATTGGTCAGAAGGACTTGACAAAAATATGGTTAGAGGGACTTGATCATATTAGGGGTAGGTGTTCCTTATGAAATTTATGTTTCAATAAATCTTAGTTAGAAGGACTTGATCATTGTCTTGTTTTTAATATTTTATAGGACAAGTAGTCTATGTGTTTTAGTATTAAGAGTGGGTTTTATTCCCCATGAGGGTTTCCCAAAGGAAATATGTGTTATGTGTTTGATCTTGTATATGTATTGAATGAATGAGCTCTCTTTTTAATTTTTTTGAATCAAGTTGATCTATGTTGATTATTTAATAGTTTTAAAGGATTGAAATTAAAATTAAAATATCTAGGCTCACTAATTTAACTCCCCCTTAGTGATTTTACCTTTAATAATTGGTATCAGACTAGGTACTTTGGTAAAGGCTTGATAGCTTGAAGGTGATCCAAGGTACAATATGGGTAGTCATGAAATGCAAGGAGGTTTATCTACTAAGAAATAACTAATGTTCAATGGATTCAATTATGCTTTTTGGAGTGAAAGGATGAGGACATATATTATGTCCCTAGGGTTTGATGTATGGTAATCTATTGTGGATGGTTATATTGCTCCTACTACTCCTCCATCTAGTATTATAGACAAGAAGCTATTTAATAATAATTTTAAGGCAATGAATACCATCACTTGTGGTCTTATAGATACTAATTTCACTAAGGTAATCCATTATAAATTTGCTAAAGAGATATTTGAAAGTCTCAAGATGAAGGAAGAAGATTATGTGACATCCTTTTTATAAAGAGTTGATGAGATTGTGAATATCATCAGAGGTCTTGGAGAGATCCTTGAAGAGGCTACTATAGTTCAAAAATTATAAAGTTCTCTTTCCCTCAAGTTTCATCCAAAACTATCTACTATAGAAGAAAGTCATGATCTTACTCAGATAAATATGGATCAATTGTATGGAACCCTTACTGCCTATGAAATGAGAGTAAATGATGATACACCACCAAAGAAATAAGTAACATTCAAGAGATAAATTAAGCTAAATAATAAATTCCAAGGTAAGAAACTCAAATAAGATGACACATTTGATATTGATAAAGATGAACTAATTGATTTATTTACAAGGAAATTGAAACCAAGGTTAGCAAGTATAAGGGTAAGATACCCTTTAAATGATTCAATTGTGGTGAGATAGGATATTTTTCTAACAAGTTCCCTCATAAACATAAGAATAATGATGATGAAGAGAATGATGTAGACCAAGATGAATACAAGAAGACATAGATCTGATAAGAGGAAGAAAGGTTTCAAAAAGTATGACAAGAAGTTCTTTAATAACAAGAATAGTCTTTACACCAATAAATATTATAGCTCATCAAATGAGAGTGAAGATAGTGACTTTGAGTGTGGTCATGAATATGGTTTTCCTATTAAAGATGAATCCCTCTTCATGGTTGAAGAAGGAAGTTGCTCACATCAAAGGGAGTATACTTTGAGTGATTTAGATGATGATGAAGATGAGGTGGACTATGAGACTGCATTGGCAAATTCTCTTAAAGAAATAAATATTGAGAATAAGATTAATAAGAAGATGAAGTCTCAATTCAAATCCTATTAGGAAAAATTTAGTGTGTATGAGGCAAGAATGACTGAAGACACCAAGGAACATGAAGATATAGTCAAACATCTCAGTTGTTAATTAGAAATCCTATCTACAATCCTAAAGCCTAAAGAAGATGAATGTTCAAAGTATGTAATTGAAAATGAGTCATTAAATTTTGAGTTAGATAAGACATCTAATAAGGTGAAGTTAGTTGTGATATTTGAAAAGAGCTCAAGTGATCTAGATAATATTTTGAATAATCAAAATCATACAAGTGATATAACTGGTCTTGGATACAAAAAAGAACTAGAGAATGCAAATCAAGACAAGATGAAGACTAATGTGAACAAGAACAATCTAACTTTGAACATAGATCATCAAAAAAGGGATGAAGGTGCTAGTAGACTAAATAAAAATTAGATAACCAAATTTCATGAGGTATGCAAGTTTCAATGGTTATTGTTACATATGTAATCAATTTGGTCATAGAGCTAGAGACTATAAGAGGCCTTAAAAAATGAGTTTTCATGTAACTATGATGAGTTTCATCAGTTAAAAGATGTAAAAAAAGTAAGTGCTTCAACTTTCTTTATGAGGTACACTTAGCTAATAAGTGTCCAAATAAGGTAAGGCAAGGTGAGTCATCTTTAAAAGAAAGAGTTTGTTTCAGTTGTTATGACATAGGACACATTACAAGATTTTGTCCATATTAGGTAGGCCAAGTTGATTTCACTTAAAAAATAATGGTTTTTTACAACTATGATAAGATTGGTCACATTACTAGATTTTACAATCAAAGGCCATCAAATCAAAATGAGTTTAATTAAGCTCCTAGAGTGCAAGGAAGAAGGCAAGTTAAATCATGGAAATTAAAGGTGTTAAGTATGATTCATGATGGGTCTACTAGTCCAAGTAATTTGTTTGCTATGGTGGAGAATGTTATAGAAGTTAAAAAGTGTCAAGAATCTTATTGTTTTTAATTAGAGTAAGTATGTATAGGTGGAAGATATATTGTGGTGATGTCATAGCTATATATGGTCAGTTTACAGTGTCAGATTAAAGGTTTTCAAGTGGAAAAAGAGGATTTTTGATTTGTTAAGATGATATTTTTACATAGAAATGTCTATTGACCTTATTATATCATGCTATAGGTGATTTAATGGTTTGAAGGTTCCTAATGGTGTGGAATCTCAAATATTGGTCCATAAATGTGTGACAACTATCTCCAAGTGTGTAAGAAGTTTTAGGAGTGTGCATTAATTGGAAGGTGTTGTGTTGACCTTATTTGTTTTGAGGGTTTTCGATTCTACTAGAAAAGTGTTTTAAATTATAAATTGAGGCATGAATCTTCTTAATATGTTTAATGGGCCAAATTGGTTTTCAAATCAAGCTTCATAAAGATCTAAAGGTTTATCTTTTTCAAATTATTCATGTTTTTGTCAAGATGGAGGCTTAATTGGCTAGTAGAAGATGATCTAGGTGATGAAAATTGGTGTGATTGAGGGGGAATATGAGAGTGATTCAGATATGAAGTTTCAAGTTTTGAAGGTACATCTACTAAATTTTATGGGCTCTACAAGTTCCAGGTAGGGTTATAAGGAGTTTAGGTAGGACTAATGAGAATAAGAGTGATTTGTGTTCAGTTTATACAAAAGAGAAAGGTATGAGTATTTCAAGAAGAGGTCTTAGGTTGGTTTAGATAATGTATCCTATTTGGTGGTAGGCATGAAGTTATATTGGTGTTCCTTGTGGTATCTTGAGATAGAAGGCTAGTAAGCTTATGTGGTGGTTCTTCATGGTGATGGAGATCTAAATATGGTTAAGAGGTGAAATGGCTTAGAGATATTATGTGGAGTCTATCTTAGATGTTTCTTGGTGAGTTACATTAGATTTTAATGTTTTTTATGTTCTATCTTCATTGGTTGGAATGATTGGTTGAAGAAGAGTGGTGGCTTGTCGCAAGAAGAATTTGTCAAGGCAAAAGGAGGTAGGCTCAAGGTAAGGGGGAGTTATTACTATTTTTATAATATGGTATTATCCTATTGGTAGTATTTGTTGGGTGAATATTTTTTCAATAAGCTAACTGATGAGCAAAATAGGTTGTATCAACCATAGCAAGGGAGATTGGTCAGCCAGATGTGTAGGTTTACCACATCAAAAAGGGACAAATCTCTCCTCTCATCAAGGGGAGGTTCCCTATTAAATCTGAGGAGCTATATACTATGTATATAAGCATAAAATAACACTCATGGATAGGATTACACCATCCATCTCTCTTTTTTTGGAGATGATGTTCACAAATAAAGGATAAAATCCTAGTGGAAACACTAAAGGCACTTCTCTTCTTTCAAAAGTGATCTTGCAGGAAACAACAAGAGTTTCTTTCAAGTAGTGACAAGTAACTGGTAACAAGGTGTAATAACTAGCAGACTGAGATGTAGCACAAAGTCTCCACCTTGACTACACAAGAGTGAAATATGAAGGATAATGGGGGCACAAAGTCATCCCAAGATCCTTTACATAGAAAGAAACTAAAAACACACACTGAAGACAATTGTGACAACCCAAAGTCTTCCCACAATTGGCTTCAGGACACCTTCATGATTACTTCCACTAGTTCTACTTGTTAAATTGAATAAATAAGAATACATTCAAAAAATAGACATAAGAACAATCTCCTAAAATGACACAAGCTATAACAACACAAAGTCTAAAAGTAACTTGCTTTCTCATTCAAACAAAGAAATATGATGAACAATTTGAGCTCAAAGTCTCAATAATCACCTCTCAATTTGGGTAGAGTTTCACTTCTATAATCCAAAAGTCCCCCTTCTTACATAAAGTAAGAGAATACAATATATAGTGGCCAAGAAAGGCTTGGCACTTTGTTCTATGAAGTGGCTCATGTGGCAGTCAATGCCTTGAATGTGTTTCTAGTTTTGTCAAGGGAACATGTTGGAACAGGGTAGCTACCTTAACTTTGGTATGTCAATTCATCTCAAATGTCTTCTCTTGGGCCTGGGTCATCTAGTATATCACCTGATATCTGTGCAGTTGTCCACTTCACCTTTACTCCAAGGGAGACAAATAGACCATGCTTTTAATGTTTTTAAGCTCAAATATCTACCTGGTGGACTATTCCACCTACTAGAATAACTTTTACTTAGATATTTTTGGTCTTTCCTTCTTCAACTGGTTGATGAGTTCACTCTTGACTTTTGTCCTTTCTTCTAGCTTTGTCTCTTCCTAATTTTTGTCTTTTCTTGGAATTTGAGCTCTCGGGGCTAAATTCCCAATTTTTCTAGCTCCTTGCATTCTTCTCTCAATGATTCTTCCTTTTGGCCTTAAGGCCTTTCAATGTATTCGAGTCTACATTCAAACATTTAAATATCAATGGATATTTCATTACCATAAAGTTAATAGCTTCAAGGATGTCACTATTTGAAAGCCAACAACTAGTTTATTACCCTAAATTTAACAACTGCGGGGACGTCACCAGATGTCTGGATCCCAATGGCTAGCCTATGGTACTTAATCTTGATGTTTTCAAGCCCATCATCTCCCTAGAAATTCCTTTAGTCTTCTTGTTTGAACCTTTCCAAAGGGGAGGAATCCCTTTAGGGTCTTGAGAAAGGCCCATTTTTTGGTCAGTGAGAGCCCCCTGTAAGAGTACCTTCCCTTTGAGGTTATTTGGGTGGCCTTCAAGTGGTCTTTAGGGTCCTTCAGCTTTAATTCCTTTAGACATTTTTTTTGAAGGAAACCTTTACGCTTGCTTTCAGTTGACTGTCTGAAGGAAACCTTTCTGCTTGCTTTTGGTCATCTTTCCCTTCGATCGAATTCCTTCAGATAAAAAGTTTGAAGGAATTCCTTCGGACTTTTTGTCTAAAGGAATTGCCTTAAAATTTTTCCATGGAAAATATTTTCAAAGGGTATCTTTTTCCCTTAAACAAATCTAAAGGAAAACTTACCCTTTTGGCATTTTCTCCAAGTGCTTTCCTACCCTCCGCAAGGGCTGTTTGATCTCTAGAATTACCTTTCAGAAAAGTTACAAAGGTCCTTTTGGCTCCCAATTGCCCTATGAAAGGGCACTTGTCCTTCAGGCTCTTGGAACACCTTCCTTTGAAACTTTCAATTGAAAATGTGTAAGTTTCAAGAACTCATTTCTTTCCTACAAAGTCCATAGAAATATGTTTGTAGAACCCAGTCTACAGAGTCTGTAGAAATATGTCCATAGAACCTAGTTTGTCGAGTCTATAGAAACTAAGTCTACAATGTTCATAGAACCAATAAACCAACCTATAGAGTCCATATTTTTCTGTAAGTCTCTCAAGCTTTGAAAGATTCCATAGAAACATATCTATAGAGTCCATAGAAATGAGCCTGCAAAGTCTGTAGAAATATGTCCATAAAATCCAGTATGTAGATTCCATAGAAACTAAGTCTATAGAGTTCGTAGAACCAAGAAACCAACATATAGAGTCTATAGTTTTCTCTAAGTCTCTAGAGCTTTGAAAGAGTCCATAGAAACATATCTATAGAGTCTATAGAAATAAGCCTATAGAGTCTGTAGAAATGAGCCTGCAGTGTCCATAGTTTCAAGCTTGTAGAGTCCGTAGTTTCAAGCCTATAGAGTCCATAGTTTTAAGCCTGTAGAGTCTGTAGAAACCTAAAAAAGCTTGAATAATGAAGAATTTGAATACTCAAAATAATTTTTTAGGAGGGGAAAAGAGAATTTTGGCCTGTAGGACCAAAATAGTTCATATGTTGTCCCAAAAATGAGTGATAGATTTTGGGAACAATAGCTGGCTCCAATTGGGGAACGTGCTTTAGTTGAAATTTTGAAACAGCTGAGCAGATTAGAAACTAGAATCTCCAATGCATTTAAATATACCATTGGGCTATGGAGTCATGCTACCTAAAAAACAAAGGTGCCAAAAATGAAAATGAAAAACACAAAATAGAAACAAAGACTATACAAATATACATGTGTACATGTGAACTTATCTGATACTTTAAGAATTGAAGTGATTCAGATGTTGCCCATTATGAGGTAGAGAAAGGGCATGCCATCTTGATATTTCAATAGAAAACTATTTTCACCATTAAGCTGATGGACAGTAAATGGGCCTCTCCAAAGGGAGTCAAATTTCCCATGCATTCCCTTTGGTTCTCTTCTCTTGTCCCACAATAGGACTTGATCTCCAGTGTAGAAATCATGGTTTTTTGCTTTTTAGTCGAAGAGCTTCTTCACTAGACTTTGATGCGTAGAAATTCAGTCTATCCACATAGTTCACTTCTCATCTAGCTCAGTCAAGCACATGATCCTTTTGTCAATGGAGCTTTCATATGTCTAATCTCCGACCACCTTTGACAATTTCAACACTGGCAACTCTAGGGTGATTAGTATTTTTGCATTGAGACCATACAAAATTTGGAAAGGTGACATACCAATTTCCCTCTTTGGTGTAATTTTGTCTTCCCATAAGGCATCAACCAATGCTTTATGCCAAATTCATTGGTTGTCATCTACCATATTCCTGATGATGGTCACTAAGTTCTTGTTTCTTGATTTATCTTGACCATTTCCTCGTGGAAAATAATCAAAGGAGTTAGAGAGGGTAATCCCATCATAAAAATAGAACTGAGTGATCTCATGGGAAGAGAAATAGGTATCATTATCTATAAAAATATTGGTTGGGATCCCAAACCTAGAAATGATATTCTCCTTGAGGAAATCACATACTACCTTTGATGTAGCATGCTTGGTTGGAATTGCTTCTATCCATTTGGTGAAGTAATTTGTAGCTGTGAGGATATAATCATGTCCAGCACTTGAAGATGGGTTTACAAAACCAATGAAATTGATTCTCCATTTCTAAAATGGCTCTTCTATTATGATTGTCTTGAGAGGTAGAGCAACTTACTTGGGTCTTCCAACAAACTGTTGGCATAGTTCACATTTACGTACCCATTTATATGCATCTTGAAATAGAGTAGGCCAGTAATACCTGGCTCAAAGAATCTTATGGGCATTTACAAAATAATAAAAATGTCCTTCACAGGCCAGATTGTGGAAGGGCCTCAAAAGTTGGTTCTACTTCTCTTTATCCATGTAGTGAAGGAACACTCCATCAAGGCTCCTCTTGTACAGGGTATTGTCCCATAGAACAAAATTAACAGCTTTCAATCTAACAGTCCTTCTTTCTTTATGAGATAGGTGAGTGGGACACTCACCATAAGTAAGTAAATGAGAAATAATTAAATACCACTCATTTGTGGTGGAGACAAAGAGGACTGTTGGCGTGTCTTCCACTTCTTTTTCTTCATGCCTTGCTTCTTCAGGTCTGTTGTCAGTGATCAATTGGCAGATACCTCTTCCTCACACCAGATTTATTGGTTTGATGACCAGATCAAACTCATAGATTTTAGTGATCTAATTACCTATTTTGGTTCCAAACTCTTGTTGTGTTAATATGGATTTAACTATGGTATCAGGAACCAAGGTAGTAGTGTGCAAATTGAGGATGTAAAAGTAGAAATGCTTCACTACCTTTACCACTACATAAGAATGCTTCTCCATGTTTGAGTACTTTAGCTCATGAGCTTTAATAGGATAGCTCATGAAATAAATGGGATATTCCATACCTTCTTTGTTCTGTTGAACCAAAATTGCTGAAAGTGTGTGTTTAGAAGCATAACTATACACTATGAAATCCTTGTTATAATCTAGACAAACCAGAATTGGAGTGTGGGCAATAACAGTCTTGATATCTTGAAAAGCCAATTTGCCTTCTTCATTCCATCTGAAGGTGGCCTTTCCCTTCATCATGTTTACAATATGGTGAGTCTTCTCAGTGAACTTAGGGATGAACCTTCATAAAAAAATTCACTTTTATAAAGAAAGAGTGAACTATAGTCTTACTTGTGGGTAGGGTAAGTTTTTGGATGGATTTGACTCTTTTTGAGTCAATCTTTATGCCTTCTCTAGATATAATGTGTCTGAGAATCTTCCCTTCAGTCACTCTAAAGATAGACTTCTTGGGATTAAGAGAAATGCCATTCTAGTGGTAGCATTCCAGCACTTGTTATAAATAGTGCACATGATCAAGACGATGCTTGAAAAAGACTATTAATCATCTAAGTATACTACAATGAACTTAACCATTTCATATTTGAAAGCAAGGTCTATTTCTCTCTGAAAAAGGGTGCCAGCATTTATCAAGCCAAATGGCATCCTTCAATAGGCAAAGGTGCCCCAAGGTGTGGTGAAGGCAATCTTATGCTAGTCTGCTTCACCAACTTCAACTTGATTATATCCTGAGAAGCCGTCCAACATTGATAACATTTACAAACTAGTCACTATCTGAAGCACTTGGTCCATGATGGGTAGAGGATAATTATCTTTTAAGGATGACTAGTTCAAGTTCCTAAAATCCACATGGAGGAAAATTTTTCCATTCTTCTTCCTCACGAGTACTATGTTGGTAATCCATGTGGAATGATAGATTGGGAAAAATATCTTAACATTCAACATTTTCTATATCTCAGATAGAATAGAACTTGATATCTTTGGATTATACTATCTGGACTTTTACTTGTAAGGCATTGAATCACTTTTGAGAGGGATGTCATGACAGATTTCTTCAAGATTGAGTGACTTTAGATCATCATAGGAGTATGCTAGGACATCCATGTACTAGCATAGTAGAGCAGCAAATTTGAACTTCTCTTTCTGAGTGCAGCACTTCCCAATAGTCACCATCTTTGGATCTTCCTTGGTACTTAAATTTACTTGATCAAACTCATGGGAGGATTTTGAATCCATTTGCTACTATTTGATGAATCTGTCATGCATTTCAAATAGGTTATCAAGGGAAACTAGGCCTTTTGGGATTTTATTCCCTTTGAGTTGTAGGAATTCTCCACTTGTGTCTGAACTTGATTCAGGGACTGGTTCAAGCTTCTGAGCTTCACTTCCTTCAAAGTGTAACTATGAAAAGCTATCTTTTTGCTCTAGGAAGACAATGATTTGGTTTTCATTGTTAAACACCTACCAATGACTAGCATTATCAGGTACACTTGGTTGAAAGACTAGCTCGATAGTGTACTTTTCTCCTTTGAAGTCTAGGTGAGGGACTAAGAGAGTTGTTAAAATACCCAGTGCATCAACACGGTCATTGAATTCCTTAGGTATGGTAGAGATGCTAAAAGCATCAAAGCTTTCAATTTGATCCCAAACTAGATTGTGGTAGTGGTGTAATCTTTTATTTTTGGTTTGATACAAGTTACTCACCTGACAAACCACCAGTTCAACATCTCCTTTAGCATGGAGTTTGATGCCTTTGTCTCGATTAGCCTTCAATATAAGTAGGAGAGATTCATACTCATCTATGTTGTTGGTGTTGCTAAACTACAACTTTTATGAAGAAGGAAAGATATCTCCTTAAGGAGATATCAACACAATCCTAGCTCCTGAACTGGTAAAGGAGTAGCTGCCATCAAATTCCAAAATCCATACCTCATCAAACATTGATTTTTTTTTAGATTCATCTTTGTTTGGAGGGGAAGATTCCTCTATAATTATACTACACTCCACCAATACTTCTACTATTCCCTTTGAAACAATTTTTAGGCTGTCACATTCAAGAGCTTTATCAGATGTCTCATGGACTTCTTCCATGGATCAAAATTAATTACCCATGACTGAAGACTCAAAAAAATTTGAGCTTTAGGTACTGATGTTTGAATGACCATATATTTTTCTTCCTTCTTAGGGAGCAACCTCTACATAACACCTTTGATAGGGATTCTCACCTCAGATAAGTCCATGCTCAATTTTCCACCAACATCTTTATAGAAATTTTGGCCAAGAAGGATGCCATATGATGATGGGACGTCGGCCACTAAGACAATCATCTTGATTATCTTATCTAGGAATGCTACAAATGTAAATTGGGGATCCTTGATTTGTCCCAGTAGTGGGACTTGTTTGTTTTCCATGGAAAAACATCTCCCAAATGTCTTAGTCAGTGTGAGACCAAGGGATTCTACCACTTTGGTAGGCATGACATTGTTTGAATCTCTGGAATCAATGATGCAATTGCTTAGCTTGTGACCGTTTATCAATAGGGAAACATAGAAGGGCTCTATTTTCCTAGGGGTAATAGGAGGATTAATGACAAGATTGTTTGGGATGGGCATGTTCCTTGGGGGATCATGAGTTACCTTCTTAGCATCTTGTCTTGTAGGGATGATTTGGTTTTTTACACATTGAACCAACTTATCCAACTATTCAGGGTTAGACTGCAGGAATTCAAATTTAGACATTTGGATTTTGGTTTTCTTTATATGTTCAATTATGTCAAATGTCTGAAATGGAATAAGAACAAAGGATGGGAGTTCATCGTTTTGGTTTTTAGAAGGAGGAAGATTGGTCTGTGAATTTGAAATTGGAGGTGAAGGTGCAATTGAGGTACTCACCTTTTTAGCAGTCACCAGGTCCTTTGGCTAGAAGGGCAGAGTGGTTCCCTACTTAGCAATTAAAATTGCAAGCTGAGTTCATTCCTCTATATTCTCTTTATCAGCTTGTTGGGCTGACTGGTTCTTAGACCAAGTAAAAATAGTGTATGATCCCTCAACTACTTTACCTTCACTTCTAAGTTCATCCTGGTAATTTAAGAAACTAATGTTGGAGTCACCAGATAATTCTTCTTCTCCCTCTATGAAGAGATTAACATCATCTTTTGAGTTCAATTCAGGCTAGAAGGATAAATCTGATTCTACCTAAAGATATCCAACTACTGAATTGGTTAGAGGTGCTTTAATGGCAAGGTTTCCCCATGGGGGAGGAAGATGATTTGCTTACCCTTGATTCCTGGCAACATTGCCTTGATATGACTAGTTTTGAAATGTCCTCCTTGGCATATCTCTATATGAAGGAGAAAATTACATCCCCTATGCCATTTGCTTTCTAAGAGCTAGCAATTCATTTGCTAGCTTCTACACCATTGGATTAGTGGTGGCTGTAGGTGAGCATTTAGAAGATGAAGAAGATTTACCTCTATTAAGATCTCTCCTTATCTTTCTTGTTAAGATAAGGTCATCTTCTACCTCAGTATCCAAATCCTAAGTAGCAATAAGGTCTATGTGGCTAGCCCATCTTAGCAGAAAACTCACTTCATGCAACTGTGAGTTGATGAAGAAGCATTTGAGGTTTTCAGGTGTTGGCTGAGCAATTATAGGAATCTAGTTCCTTAGCTTGTCAAAATTTGATATGTAATCCCTCATAGGCTCATGAGGCTCCTTCTTCATCTATGTGAGCTGGGATAGTAGGGCATGTGAATCTTCTACAGGCTTGAACTTTGCTTCAAATTTGGCTTTGAGAGTGTCCCAGTCAGTCACAGTCTGAGCCTTCAAATTGTAGAACTAGTCTATAATAGCACCTTGTAATGTTTCCACAAATAGCCTAAATGCTACATCTTCATACTCCACACCTATCACACCACATGCTATGTTGAAGGTAGCAATATGTTCATTAGGACGAACTTTCCCATCACCAAAGAACTTGGGGAAATTCTTCCTTGAACTGCATGGTAGCTCATGAAGAGGTGGAGTGAGATTGAGTGGACCAAAAGAGTTACCCCAAGGGCCTTGAGTTGCCATGATTTAATTATGGATAGTGGGGATGACAAATCTAGATGGAGTATGTATAGGCAAAGCCTTGATAATAATAGAAAAAGAAGCTTTGTCTTGTGTTGGTGACCTAGTACAGGTAGGAGGAACACTCCTAGATCATTGAACTTAAATTTATGGAGGAAATATATCCAAATTTCCTTGCTGCACCAACTCAAAAATAGGGTCAACAACACCTTGGGCTCTCTATCTTATAGTATAGCATGGACTTTCCAGATTGTAGAATAACAATGGAAAAGAACTGGTCCTACTTCAGCTTGAAACTTGAGGCTTCAAACTGCTTATTCTTTCCCTAGCAGAGTCGCCAAAAAATTGTTGGGTGAATATTTTGTCAATTAGCTGATTGATGACCAAAATAGGTTGTATCAACCATAGCAAGGGAGATTGGTTATATAGATGTGCAGGTTTATCACATCAAAAGGGGACAAATTTCTCCTCTCATCAAGGGGAGGTTCCCTATTAAATATGAGGAGCTATGTACTATGCATATAAGCATAAAATAATACTCAGGGGTAGGATTACACCATCCATCTCTCTTTTTTCAGATATGATTTTCATAAATAAAGGAGAAAATCTTGGTGGAAACACTGAAGGCACTTCTCTTCTTTCAGAAGTGATCTTGCAGGAAACAACAAGAGTTTCTTTCAGGTAGTGACAAGTAACTAGTAACAGGGCGTAGTAACCAATAGAATGAGATGTAGCATAAATTCTCCACCTCGACTGCACAAGAGTGAAATATGAAGGATAATGGGGGAACAAATTCCTCCCAAGATCCTTTACATAGAAAGAAACTAGAAACACACACTAAAGACAATTGTGACAGCCCAAAGTCATCCCATAGTTGGCTTCAGGACACCTTCCGATTGCTTCCACTAGTTCTACTTGTTAAATTGAATAAACAAGAATACATTCAAAAAATAGACATAAGAACAATCTCCTAAAATGACACAAGATATAATAACACAAATTCTAAAAGTAACTTGCTTTCTCATTCAAACAAAGAAATATGATGAACAATCTGAGCTCAAAGTCTCAATAATCACCTCTCAATTTGGGTAGAGTTTCACTTCTATAATCCAAAAGTCCCCCTTCCTACATAAAGTAAGAGAATACAATATATAGTGGCCAAGAAAGGCTTAGAACTTTGTTCCATGGAGTGGCTCATGTGGCAATCAATGCCTTGAATGCATTTCTAGTTTTGTCAAGGGACCATGTTGGAACAGGGTGGCTACCTTAACTATGGCATGTCAATTCATCTCAAATGTCTTCTCCTGGGCCTAGGTCATATAGTCTATCACCTGATATCTATGTATATATCCACTTCATCTTTACTCCAAAGGAGACAAACAAGCCATGCTTTCAATGTTTTCAAGCTCAAATATCTACCTGGTGGACTGTTCCACCTACTGGAATAACTTCTACGCAAATATTTTTGGTCTTTCCTTCTTCAGCTGGTTGCTGAGTTCACTCTTGACTTTTGTCCTTTCTTCCATCTTTGTCTCTTCCTAATTTTTATCTTCTCCTAGAATTTGAGCTCTCAGGGCTAAATTCCCAACTTTTTTGGCTCCTTGCATTCTTCTCTCAGTGGTTCTTCCTTTTGGCCTTAAGGCCTTTGAATGTATTCGAGTCCATGTTCAAACCTTTAAAGATCAACGACTATTTCATTGCCATAAATTTGATGGATTTAGGGATGTCACTATTTGAAAGCCAAAAACTAGTTTATTTCCCTAAATTTTATGGTGATAGGGATGTCACCAGATGTTTGGATCCCAACGGCTAGCCCATGGTGCTTAATCTTGACATTTTCAAGCCCGTCACCCTCCCTGGAAATTCCTTCAGTCTTCTTGTTTGATCCTTCCTAAAGGGGAAGAATCCATCTAGGGTCTTGAGAAAGGCCCATTTTTTGGTTGGTGAGAGCCCCCTACAAGAGTACCTACCCTTTGGGGTTCTTCGGGTGGCCTTTGGGCAGTCTTCAGGGTCTTTCAACTTCAATTCCTTCAGACATTTTGTTTGAATGAAACCTTTCCGCTTGCTTTCAGTTGGCTTTCCCTTTGGTCAGATTCCTCCAGACAAAAAGTCTAAAGTAATTCCTTCAAACTTTTTGTCGAAAGGAATTGCCTTAACATTTTACCGCAGAAAATCTTTTCGAAGGGTATCTTTTTGCCTTGAACAAATCCAAAGGAAAACTTACCCTTTCGGCCTTTTTTCCAAGTGCTTTCTTTCCCTCTGCAAGGGCTGATTGATATCCATAATTGCCTTTAAAAAAGTTACAAAGGTCCTTTTGGATCCCAAGTGCCCTCTGCAAGGGCACTTGTCCTTCAGGCTCTTGGAAGACCTTCTTTTGAACCTTTCAATTGAAAATGCCTAAGTGTCGAGAACTCATTTCTTTCCTGTAAAGTCCATAGAAACCAACTTGTAGAGTCTGTAGAAATATGTCTATAGAACCCAATCTATAGAGTCTATAGAAATATGTATGTAGAACCCAGTCTATAGATTCCATATAAACTAAGTTTGTAGAGTCTGTAGAACCAAGAAACCAACCTACAGAGTTTGTAGTTTTCATTAAGTCTCTCAATCTTTGAAAGAGTCCGTACAAACATATCTATAGAGTCCATAGAAATTTGCTTGCAGAGTCCATAGAAATAAGCCTGAAGAGTCCATAGAAATATGTTCATAGAACCCAATCTATAGAGTTTGTAGAAACTAAGTCTGTAGAGTCCATAGAACCAAGAAACCAACATGCAGAGTCCATAGTTTTCTCTAAGTCTCTCGAGATTTGAAAGAGTCCATAGAAACATATCTGTAGATTCTGTAGAAATGAGCTTACAGAGTCCATAGAAATGAGCCTATAGAGTCCATAGTTTCAAGCTTGTAGATTCCATAGTTTCAAGCCTACAAAGTCCATAGTTTCAAGCCTGCAGAGTCTTTAGAAACCTAAAAAAACTTGAATAATGGAGAATTTGAATGCTCAAAACAATTTTTGAGGGGAAAAGAGAATTTTGGCATGTAGGACCAAAATAGTTCATATGTTGTCCCAAAATGAGTGAATTTTTTTGGGAACAATAGTATTTTCATGTCCTTAGGATTAGATGGTGCCCACTTTGTCATTGTGTTAAAGGGGGAGAAAGTTCCTATTGTGAGAGTGCTTGAAGATAGAAAAGGAAGATGAGTTGTATATTGTTTTATGATGGGTGTTGACATCAATGACAAAAGATTAGATTATTGGATAATTTTAAATTTTGTCATGGTGATGTCATGTAGGTGTCAAAGTGAGTGGATTAAGTGTCTTGATAGTCTAAGTGATAATGATAAAGTGTGTAGTATGCTTGTCCTAGTATGCTTGAAGTTGGCTTGGTTGATCTTCTATTTTAGCATGGTTAGGAATGCTTAGAGATGAGTATGGTGATTTAAGGTTGTGTAATAGGTACTATAAAAGGTAAAGGATTCATTTAGTGATTATTTTCATGAATTTAATTCATCTAATTTTTTTATTGTTTTCATCTAGACATTTTGGGTCTAGTGGCAAAAAATTTGAGTAGGTAGTTCAATGACATCACCATTGCCACTTGTGGATGAATCAGGGGGATTTGGTCATATGTTTATGATAAAATTGGTCCCAATTTTCTATGGTATAATTTTAAATTTTCACAACAAAATATATGTGTGTGCAAAGTTGGGCTCTTAGGCAGTTTCACAGTGTTTTCCCATACTTAGCCAAATTTGCATGTGGCAAGAAAAGTTAAGTAGGAATTTTGATGTAGTCATATTTCACACATGTGGTAGTTTAAGAATGATTTGATTATATGGGTTTGTTTATTTTTTTACCTAGTTTCTATTCACTAAATTTTAGGTCATAAAATAAATTGTGTCAAAAGATATACATGTGCAAAGTTGGCCTTTTAGGGAGTTCTAGGCATAATTGGCTCTATGGAAGAAAAATCTAAGTGAGAATATTAATGATGTTATATATCACATGTGAAAAGGTTTTAGGAGTTATTTAATACATGGTTAAATTCCTATTTTAAATTATAACATATGATCCAAATTTTAGAACATGTATTTGAGCTAGGCAAAAGATGTATATGTGCAAAGTTGGCCTTCTAGGTAGATTACAATGGTCCCCATAGTTATTTTTGCACAATGTTAAAGATCAGGACCAGATGTAGATCTAATAGTTCTTGAGAGTTCATATATATAGATATATAGTGTGTATTAATTTAAGATGGTCAAAGTGTTTTATGCTTAAACTAGGTAAAGATCGAGCTCCTTACAAAAAGATCAACATAGCGTGTTTGTTTTAAAGTATCAGGAAGCAATAAGATGAGGACAAGTGTTCAAATTTTAATGTAAAGCTAAGGTAAAAATCAAGATTATTCTAATATATAATGGAAATTAGGTATTCATACAAATATATATCAATGGTGAATATTTAGTTGATATTATCAAATTGAAAATTGTTTGGCATTGTTAAAAACTGAGTTCCTTACAATAAGATTGACGTTACGTATATGGTCAAGATTGCAAGATTGCAAAAGATGAGGTCAATTGTTTAAAGTTTAAATATTTAGGCGATGGTACACTATGATTTAAATTTTTAAGAACATTGATGGTGTATATTTAATCTAAGATGTGAGGGCATAATATGTGTTTTAACTGACCAAAGTTTAACTATGACCGTTTGAATTCAAATATTTGAATTTAACAAAATAAAGACTAGTGTCTAGTTTTTGGGCCATATATTTTTATACAGGTAGAATTTACTCATGGTTTAAAAAGAAAATTTCTATAATAATTTAAGATACATTTATAAATATATATTTAAATATCTAAAACCATGTATAGTCAAATTTATGAAGGTTGAAAGTTGACTGTATTTTTTAGTATGCTTTGCAAGTAACCCGAGAAGGGTGATTGAGTTGTGCTTATTGATATCTCAATGTTTAAAGGTGAGATAACTATTGGAGTATGTTCTAGACTCCATGAGTACCATCTGTGTTCATTATTAAGGTTTGAAAAATCATATGCAATATGAACAAAGGGCTATAAGTCAACTATGTTTTCATTCTTGATATCTATGTATAGAAAGGTGTTTGAGCTAATTAAGCATTAACATAAGGGTGTTGTGATGGATATTATCAATTGAGAAGGATAGATAGATAATGTGGAATTAGTCCATATGTTTAAAATTGTTCTTGCATTCTTAGTTTTCTTATATAAGTGTCAAAGAGGTGAATGGGTCATCATAGGACCTAAAAGGTGACTTAGGCTTATTTGAAAGAGAGTTGTGCTTAAGTGTGATCCATGTTAGATTACTTAAGGGTGAAGGCACATGTTCTAGCTGATAGTAAATATTGTGATCTTGATAATCATGATATCTTTATAAATGGTGAAGCCAAATGAGTTGGTTTCTAGAAATTTTTTGTGAGAAGACATTGAGGATAGACTTATGAGAAGCTGCTCGAAGCGGAGGCTTGTGAGAGAAGAGTATGCACTGAAGAAAAGAAGAGAGGATAGTGATCTTGTAGTTTTGAAGTTTAAAGATATGATAAGAGGTCTACATGTGTATATGAGGGTAGTTTGAGTGAATAAGGAGAGAGATTATGTCATGCCTATGTGAGAGGCATGTATGAGATAGAGAGGGAGTTTGTGCAAGAATTACAAAATTAGATATCCATCATCAGATTTTCAAGACATTAGTTCTAAGGTGGAGGTGTTCATTTAATATGAAGTTATAAGGACTTGATCTTCTTTAGGGAAAGGTTCTCCTTGTGAAATAGGTGTTTCACTAAATGCCTTAGGTCAGAAGGACTTAACCAAGGTTGCTGGTTAGAAGGACTTGACTAAAAGGTGGTTAGAAGGAATTGATCATCTTAGAATAAGGTGCTTCTTATGAAATTGATGTTTTACTAAATCCTGGTAAAAAAGACTTGATCAGTCTCTTGTTTAAAATCTCTTATAGGACAAGTAGTCCATGTGTTGTAGGCTTGAGAGTGGGTTTTACTACCCATGAGGGTTTCCCATAGGAAATATGTGTTGTGTGTTTGATCTTGTGTATGCATTGAATGAATGAGATCTCTTGTTAATGTTGCTTGATCAAGTTGATATATGTTGATTGTTTAATAGTTTGAAAGGATTCGAATTAAAATTGAAATATTTAGACTCACTAATTCACCCCACTTCTCAGTGATTGTACCTCTTAACACTTTTATGTTCAATACTCCACTAAATAATCCCCATAAGAAAAATTGACATTATAATAAAATTATTAATATATTGTTATGAATGTCCATGTGCCCATTCTACACAAGGTAAAAAATATTGGATTATTTATAAGAGGCCAATATTCTTATCTTCATTCCATGTAGAATATTCTATAAAAGTATGATAATAATATTATAAAATTTAAAAATGTGGATGTTCATATTATTTTGTATATTGTTCAAAATGGGCATGTGCCCATTCTACATGAGATAGGAATATTATTGAGTGTTAAATATTTTTATCTTTTATAGAATGGGATTAACTGATAATATTATTTATATTTATCTTGTGTAGAATATTTTCAATATAATTTATTGAATATTGGCTAAAATGTGTGTGTTCATATTTTTATTATCTTATTCAAAATGGGCATGTACCCATTCTATAGAAGATTGGAATATTATCAATTGTCAAATATTTTTATATTACTTAGAATAGAATTAATTGATAAAATTGTTAATGTCTTATGTAAAAGTAGGAACATACCCATTCAAAAAAAAGATATAGAATAACATCTCCATTGTTATAATTCATTATTAAGACCAAATAAAATAATATAAATTTAATATCAATAGACACATCTTATCCTCATGTGCATACATTTTTTTATAATTCTATGTGAGATCCAAAAATTATAGAATAATGATGTGTAATTAAATTTTCATCAATACGTCATTGAATAAATTCAAGTAAACATATCCATATCATTCTAAGTTTGATATATAAATTTCATCTCTGTTATTATAGTTCATTGATAAAACTAAATATGATACAAAATATTGATAGAAACATCTTGTTAGGTTGTGGAGCTAAAAGCTTCACCAGGATGTGAACAGGAGAAGTTAGGGAGGTTGCAGAGTGTTTGTTGAGTGTTACAGTCACCGCGTCAGTCAGGACAACCGACGTCGGTAGGGTATAGACAAAAGGAAACCGACGTCGGTCAGAGATTAGCTGGCGTTGGCACCCCCAGGCAAATAGGGATCGACATCGGACACCTGTGTGGTTCGGACTAAGTATTTTACGAGTAGTTAGCTAACGAACCAAGTGTTTGCATGTCAAGAGCCAAATTTAGACTAGAAGCTGCAGATTTAATTATTGTAATCAAGTGTCTAATTATTGTTTGCATGAGATCTATTTAAGAGACTCATTGGTTGTATTGTAAAAGTGTGCTAGAAAGCCATTGAGCTTTTAGAGAGAGCTAGTGTAGCTCCTCCTAGTTCCAAAGGGGTGCTGAGAGTGTATGATTAGGGAGAGTTGCAGGGTCTACAAGGTCTAGGAGCTGATCCACCAGGGTACTGGTTGAAGAATCATAAGGACTTGGTGAGGCAAGGACAAGGGTTCTTTAGGGGTGTAGAGATATCTACATGGTGAGTAAGGTCTAGTGATTTGCAGGTAGCAGCAGAGAGCAGGAGATCTGCTTGGAGTACAGTTGTGTACTTGGTGTACTGGCAGTGTGTTACTAACTGGTTAGAGAGGTGAACATCAATTCTATATTTGGAGTTGATTGTTGTGACCGAGAGAGAGAGGGAAGAAGGTCTTGAGGCGTGGCGAACCTTTGAGGTGGAAGAAGTGGCATCTTCTTTATTGTATTTTCTTCTATGTATTTAATATAATTGTGTATTGTCTCTCAAATCCTGTGTTGTTTCATATTTCTAGTTACTTATTGATTCTGGTATAATTCCATGTTTAGTTGCTAATACAAGAAGTAATCATATGTGCTCTAATTGAGGAGCAAGATCCTGACAAGTTGGTATTAGAGCTTTTGGTTGGGTTACTAACAGGTGGTTCAGATCTAGTAGTGTTCGTTGATTACAGGTTACTCACAAGGGTTTTTGATTGAGTGGGAGTATAGCAATGGCAGAAGAAAGTAAGCTACAAATGGAGAAACTAAATAGCACAAATGGTCTAATTGATGGAAAGAAAGAGCAGGAAAAAGGAGATTGTTGGTTGGTAGCAGATTAGCAAGGAGGAGCAGATGTTGCAGGGGATGTTGCACAGGATGTTCTGGATAAAGTGGAATCTTGGTTCACAGATTCTTTTACCTCTTTCCATGCAGTTTGAAATAGAGCATCTTTTCATGGGTATGTCTTTGGAGACTTTGGAGAGATTTATTTAGGAGCTAGAGAGCCTTGTCAAATGATTGGCAAAGGGGAAGTGAAGCTGAAATTGTAGACGGATAACACACGGTGTTGAAGGAGGTCATGCAGGTACCAGTCTTGGAGATGAGTCTAATTTCTTCAAGAAAGTTAGGTGATGGGAGATGCACTGTAACTCTCATAGCGGATGCACTTGAATTAGACAGTGGTAATAAAGTAGGTATCCTTTATCTATCTACTTATATTGTTGATTCACCTTTTGTTGCAGAGATGTGGCTTCATAGGCTTAGTCACATATGTAGAAGGAGAATGCAGGTTTTGAAGTGGAAGTCAGATGTCTTTGACAAGCTAAAGAACTAGAAAGCCTTGGTGTTCATGGAGGAGATGATAGACAGAGATCAAGTGAGGGAATTAAATTATTCTGAGTAGAGCAGGGTTGATTTGATCAGGATTTTGATCCATGGAGAGCTCTCAGGTAAAAATTTATCACTCACAGATGAACACAGGTACCAGCGTCAGTCAGACAGTAAATGACATCAGCAATAAGATGACTAACGTTAGTCATGAAGGAACCGACGTTGATAAATGTGACATTGGCATCAGCTAGGGAGATGACGTTGGCAGTCAGGGTCAGTGCAGGGAACCGACATCGGTCGGGAGCAGACTGGGAGATGGTCGAGATCGGTCACTGGAATGGATATTGGGTAGACAACAAGCTGTCAACAAGTCTCAAATGCTCATGTCGAGGTTAGAAAGGGTAAGTGAACCTCATATTCATTGTTCACCTTATTTATATTGCTTATTGATGGTCAAGAACTAGGAAGATGCGAAGAGGCAATGCAAGTAGAATCCAAATATAGTGGGAGCTTGGCATGGATGAGGAGTGTGAGTCCTTGGAGAAGAACCAAATAGGTATTTGTTGGTAGAGTTGTCAGCTGGAAGAAAGCACTAAGAAACGAATGGATTCCCATAGTTAAAGAAGAGAGTGGATGGATACGTGAGACAGAAGGCCAAGGTATATGGTCTTGAGGAAGCTGCAGGACAGTGGTACAGGTTTTGATAGGTGGATGACAAAGCAGGGCTTCAGTCAATGTCAGTGTAACTATTGTGTTTTTTCTTACCAGGTGGATGATGAGTCATGACATTATCCTGTTACTTTATGTGGATGGTTTGCTAGCATATTTGTACATACAGGGTTTTGCTGAGCTAAGGGTAAGGTTAGTTCAGAGGTATGTCAGGAAGAATTTGGAGCAGTGAAATTCATTGGCATGAGAGACATGGAGATTTTTGTCTCCAGTGGGAGCTGATGTGAATCAGGGGTTGGTGAGGTTCAGGTTGCACAGAATCGGTAAGCACACCAAGGGCTGGACAGTTCAAGCGAGAGCTTAGAACAGTGTTCGAAATCACATGAGGTCTAGTGTAGACCTGAGTTTTCCCAATCAGTGGGAGTTGTCAGAGAGTTTGGAGCCAATTCGGGGAAGGTAGATTCTTAGATATCTGAGAGGGACCAGCAGCAGGTCGACATGCGATGCAAGGTCAAGGTCTTCACTACATGGATTTGTAGGTTCAGATGTGGCAGGTTACTTGGATGACAGGAAAGGCATCACAGGGTGTGTGATGGTTGGTCTTCAGGGTTGAGCTTGAAGAGGGATACAAGCTAGGAAACATATTAGATGGGGTATAGATACATGTACAGGTGCAGCTATTTATCTCCAAGTGGGAGATTGTTAGGTTGTGGAGCTAAAAGCTTCACCAGGATGCGAACAGGAGAAGTTAGGGAGGTTGCAAAGTGTTTGCTGAGTGTTACAGTCACTGGCATCGGTCAGGACAATTGACGTCGGCAAGGTACAGACAGAAAGGAAACCAACGTCGGTCAGAGATCGGCCAGTGTCGGCACCCCCAGGCAAACAGGGACTAACGTCGGTCACCTGTGTGGTTCAGACTGAGTATTTTACGAGCAGTTATCTAACAAACCAAGTGTTTGCATGTCAAGAGCCAAATTTAGACTAGAAGCTACAGATCTAATTATTGTAATTAGGTGTCTAATTATTGTTTGCATGAGATCTATTTAAGAGACTCATTGGTTGTATTGTAAAAGTGTGCTAGAAAGCCATTGAGCTTTTAGAGAGAGCTAGTGTAGCTCCTCCTAGTTCCAAAGGGGTGCTGAGAGTGTATGATCAGGTAGAGTTGCAGGGTCTGCAAGGTCTAGGAGCTGATCCACCAGGGTACTGGTTGAAGAATCATAAGGACTTGGTGAGGCAAGGACAAGGGTTCTTTAGGGGTGTACAGATATCTACATGGTGAGTAAGGTCTAGTGAATTGCAGGTAGCAGCAGAGAGTAGGAGATCTACTTGGAGTACGGTTGTGTACTTGGTGTACTGGCAGCGTGTTACTGACTGGTTGGAGAGGTGAACATCAATTCTATATTTGGAGTTGATTGTTGGGACCGAGAGAGAGAGGGAAGAAGGTCTTGAGGTGTGGTGAACCTTTGAGGTGGAAGAAGAAGTGGCATCTTCTTTATTGTATTTTCTTCTATGTATTTAATACAATTGTGTATTGTCTCTCAAATCCTGTGTTATTTCATATTTCTAGTTACTTATTGATTCTGGTATAATTCTGTGTTTAGTTACTAATACAAGAAGTAATCATATGTGCTCTAATTGAGGAGCAAGATCCTGACACATCTCTTCCTTAGGCATATACATTTTTGGTCTAATTATCCATGGGATGCCATGAGATAAAATTGATACCATGAATAACATATGTAGTATTCTAATGACATAGTATCATCATAAGGTTCCATGGTATAGTTTTATGTTCAATACTCCACTAGATAATTCCCCCAAGCTTATGTTATAGAATGGGCATAATTGATAAAATTATTAATGTCTTGAATAGAATGGGCATGTGCCCATTCTACACACTATTAATAATATTGGTCATGTCTTATGTTACAAGATGTGTATAATTGATATTATTCAATAGTCCTAACTTGTGTTACATACTAAGATTAATATATAATATTATTACTTCCTAGTTTGAGTTACGAAATAGGCTTAATTGATAATATCTTGTGTAGAATGGGAATGTTCCCATTCAACACAAGGTAAGAATATTGAATTCTTTATAAGAGGTCAATAGTATTATCTTGATATCATGTATAATATTTTACACAAGTTTGAAAAGAATATTATCAATTGCTAGAATGAGGATGTTCATATTATCCTTTACCTCATGTAGAATGGGATTAAATGACAATATTATTATCTTTAACTTGTGTAGAATATTCTTAATGTAATTAAATGGATATTGATTAGAATGTGGATGTTTATATTATTATTTTATTGTTTATAATGGTCATGTTCCCATTCTACACAAGAAAGGATTATTATCAATTATTTTTACCTCCTTACATCATAATTATCTAAAGTGTAAGGTTTCAATTGGGATCCATTTATAAACCCGTATCTAAGATTGCTTACTAGTGTTCGTAGATTTATTGTGCATGAGTCCAATATAATCTCAAATATGTAGGAATGAATCCATATTATTTATATCTTGCCCATATTTTCATATTTAGTGTCATAAAGTAAAACCTTATCTCCAATTTAAAATTATTTTATCTTTATATACCTATCATGCCATTATTTTTATCACCTATTATCTTAGATTTGGTTATATTATTTTAAAAACCTTTTTTCATATAATTTTTCTAATTATATCAACCTCTCCTAAATAGAATCTTTCTCATTCATCGAAAATGTTACCACAAGTCTCAAAATTGGTAGTATTTACTCCATTAGCATTATTATTTTTAGTTCATAGACTAGTTGAAATGGGAAATATTTAGTCATCCATTTTTAAGTAGTATGATAAGATCATATTACTATTGGTATCTTGGTATCCCAATCCCCTATCTTTGTATTATATACTTTTGTTATTACTTTATCCAATACTTTATGGAATGCTTCAATGATGTCATTTTATTTTAGATGGTAAGGGATGCTTCTGTGATGTTGGATTAAGAAGTGTTTCAATAATTCTATAATTATGTTATTAATAAAGTGTTTCCCTTAATCAATAATTATACTCAAATGGTATCCAAACTTTGTAATAATGTTTTCATACAAAAAATTCACATCACTCTTTGTGTTAAAATATTTTATTAAGATAGATTTTGCCCATATTGTGAGATATTATGTTCTAGAAATAATGAACATATGGTTACCTTTTTCTTGACACATGTTCAGTGGGACAAATAAAATCAATTTCTCATTTTTCAAATAGGGATACTACCAAAACTACACAGAGAGCCATCTCATCTCTAGTATTTGGTTTATCCACACTTTGAAAGATATCACAACTTCTTATGTATCTATGTGCATCTTTAAAAAGTGATGGCCACCATAGGCCTGCTAATAGTATTTTCTTATTCATTTATTCTCCAGATTTGTGTCCTCCTACAACTCCATCATATGCTTATCTTAATATATTATGTCACTCATGTGGTAATGCTACCCACTGTGACACCTCATCTTTTCTCTTCTTTTACATTATCCCTTTGACCAAAGTGATTGGAAGTGCTTGAATCATCAACATTTTCTTTTATAATGTTCTCTATTCCTCTAAAAACTCTCTGATACATAAATATTATGCAATACCTTCCATGTATCTAGGTAATAATTCTAGGTGAAAGAGGTAAACTCTAATAAACTCATCCTCAGTGGGTCCTATATCTTCCCCCATGGTTATTCTTAATAGGTAGTCAAGTCCATTATTATCTTTCCCAAGTTTCACCACAATTTTAAAATCAAAATCTTAGAACAAAATGAGCCAATGACAAATTGTTCCTTGTATTATTGACCTATTTATCAAATACTTTAGTAGATCATGGTCTATAAGAATGTGAATGGTGTTACTTATAAGTAGTGTCTAAATTTATATACCATGTAGACCATTTCTAGTGTTTCCCTCTCAGTGGTAGAATAATTTCATTCTTCCCTTGATAGGTTTTTGTTTGTGAATGAGATTGGGTGGTCTATATTTCCCTATGGTTGTGATAATACTGTTCCTATTGCAATTTTTGAGGAATTAATATGTACATGGAATGGACTCTTCTAATCTGGAAACACTAAGATTGGAACATTTAAAATATTATTCTTCAGTGTATCAAATGAATCATGGCATTATCTAGACTAATATAGTGGTTGATTATGTCACTTTTTCAACATTTCATCAATGGGTAAACTTATATATGTATAGTTTATTATGAACCTACAGTAATATCTAGTAGACCCCAATATTATTCTAACATCCTTTTATGTTTTGGGTGGTGGTATGTTGATGATTATGGTAGTTTTAAGTGTATCTACCATCAATCATTTTTTACATATTATGTGGCCCAATAAAGTTTCAAAAGGAATATAAAATATGCATTTCTTAAGATAATTGTCTACATCTCTAGAATATCATTTGCAGTGCTTGTACATGGTCCTTGATTAATCCATATCTATCCAATCATCCAAGTATACCTCTAAGAACTCATGTATTAAATATTAGAATTTATTTATCATTATACTGTTAAATACATTTGATGCATTATTTAATCCAAAAGGCATCACTGTATACATGAAGGATCCTCATTCTATGGAAAATGTAATTTTTGGTCAATCTTCTAGCACTATCCTGACCTGATGGTATCCTGAAAATCCATCTATGAAGGATTAAATTTCTCTACCTACAACACTTTCAAATATCTCTTCAATAAATGATGTAGGAAATGGGTAATGTAGATGAGCCTTATTTATTTCCCTATACTCAACACATGTATGTATCTCACCAATTTTATTGTTATGTATTACCATTGGCCTTATCTAGTTGGTGTCTTATATAGGTGTTATAATACTATTATATAGCATTTTTTCCAATTTAGTCTTAACCTTTGACTTTACGTTAGGATTTAATTGGTATGGTCATTTACATGGTGGTTTGATGTCTTATTTCAACTGAATCTTTGTGGTGCCCACATCTTCCTTAATTCATTAGAAATTAGTAAATCTTCTTAATAATAACTTTTTAAATTCCCTCAATATTTATAAGATATTCTCCACTTCCTCTTTTGCCTAGTAATTTTCTACCGTTTCTATTTTTGGATTTCCTTTTGTGGCAATATTTTCTTCCCTAATTTTATGTGCTTAGTATAAAGATTGTGTTTTATCTTCCACAATGTCAAGGAGTTGTCTCTCTCCTTCCACAACATAAAAGTTTATATTTTTAGGTTTTTATTCCCCATCCTCCTCATGTTTTGTAATTTTGAAATAATGTGCCCTATGTTCATCTCTTTTATTTGTTGTGCTTTTCCTATGGTTTTATGTGATTCTTGCACAATTGTCCTAATTTGATCCCAATCATATATGTTCCCTATTGGACCCTCTTCCAATATTATTTTGGATAACTATTCTTTGGTAGTTGGCTCTTACATAAATAAAAATATTGTATCTTCTATAATTCCCTACATACTCTTGAATCTAGGCCCTAAAAATGGAAAATTATACAAAAATACATGTTCTTTAACTCTATCTATGTATTGGTTCCCTTCTAAATCTCATGATGTAAGTACCATGTTTTGGGAATTGCATCCAATATCCATAAGAAGAATTATGTCCATAGGTATTTGTCAATCTCATCTCTTACCTTCTATAATTTTTCACGTGTTCCAATATACCACCATGGATTAATGTCCCTTGTGTAAGTCTTATCTCTAGAAAGTAATTTTCTAATTGTACAAACCTCATTATGATAGTACACAAAAAAAATTCCAAGTATTGATGGTTGATCTATGGGTGTGCCACTATATTGTAGAAGTAATCATGAGTGTATAATCAACTTATTTTATCCTTATTTCTTCTTGTGAAAATACTCTCATCATATATTGTAAGTATTCATTGACTAGTAATATGATGACAAACTTAGGTATTTTATTATGTGAATCCCAATCTATATGGTGAGCTCTCCTTTTTTGTGATAATAAATTTTATAGTGCTATAATAATTTCCCTTTATGGGGTTTTTTATTAGGTAGAATAATTTTTTCACTATGATTTATGATTCACCATATATGAAGGCCTAAAATTCATCCCCTTAGGGTGTGCCTTCTTATTCTTTTACTTTCAACTCTCTGTCCTAATTAGGTTCTAGGTGATCTTCCTTATTTATAGTATTTTTCAAAGTATACAAACTAGCAAGGTTATCAAATTCATTATCCTCATTTTCTAGACATAGTTCCTTTGACCATGATGCTACCATTCATATTTTCATTGCAAAATGGACTACTAAATCATGTTTCTCAAATGTGATTTATTCTTATTTCAAATCTAATAAGCCATTATAATCGATAAATTATTATAGGTTTAACAAATCTAAATAATTGATATAATACATATTGATTAACTCAAAGTCTACCCTCTTCTTTATTCCCATAAAATCAACTTCAACATTCTATAGGGTACCAATGGGTGATCATCTGTGGTTTCCCTAATAGTTCACATGTGCTCCGTGATAAGGCATTTATGTTTGTGCCAAGATTTAATAGTGTTTTATTGATTTCTTGGTTATTTATTTTGATATTTAGAATAATGGCATTGTTTTTCCATTTTCAATTTATTTTGAAAGCATTTTTCTTTGGCTTGTTATTTTTAGCTTTCTCCACTATCTATACTTGATGTTCTCTTTGTTGTTTGTTCCAATACATAAAAAATTGAATAAGTTTGGTTATTAGGTTTTGATTATAAAATAATTTCATTATAATTTTTAAATATTAAATCTCATCTTCATCAAAGTAACCTATCTTAAGTTGATTTTTCAGTTTTTTTTTTTGCTTTTTTTAACAATTCTATCATACTCATTATTATTAGGTTTATCCCCTTTTGCATCCATGTCTAATTCAATATTATAATAAATAGACACTTATTTTCCTTTAACCATATTGATTCCACTTCTAGTGATTATTTCTACTCTCAATTGTAAATCATCATGCATAATGTGGAGATCCATCCTTTTCTATCTCTTTTTTTATCCTTTATAGTTTCTTGACATTGTCTAATATGTTCAATCATGGTTACCCTCTAAGATGAACTACCCTATTTTCATATTATTTTATCTTCTTCCTTTAAATAATGAATTTAATTGCACCACCCTTTCATGTCCTAGATATTTTTACTTTTTTATAAGTGTGTAGCACCTATTCTAGATAGAGATTCTACCATTTCTTTATTTTTTATTCCATCACTTTTATAAAATTGTGTTACTTTTGGATAGAAAAGAGAATCATGGGTTCATGGAAAAATACACATTCTATTTACAACTCCTCATCATAGTTTCTAGAAATATGCCCAATATTTTTGCTTTTATAACATGTAAGAGGGGGTCTATTGATTAAAACCCTATTTATAATTTTGATTATATCCTTACCTTGGTAATTTACCCTTCCATGACATCCTCCTCTATAATTACCCTAGCCACCTCATCTATAACCCTTTTGATAGTTATTATAGTATTTTTATTGATTATTTTTATTTTTTGGAGTGGTTTGGTATATTCAGATAAGGTGTGGTATACTAGCATTGGTTATGGGTAGCTACAATGATGGAATTTGTTATACTATTATTTCTCTTCTCTTTTCAATCTACAAGTGCATCTATATAAGATAATTATTAGTATACTGATTGAATAACCCATAGTTGGTGTAGTGCATTATCTAATTTGTAGGGGGTGATACTTCTATCATTATGCATAAGTGTTGTATATGTTGATCATAGACTCTACATATTCTGCATTAAATCCTTTCACCATATATATCTTGTTAAATTGGTGGTGTCATGCTTATCTATGTTTTCACTGATCTTATTGCCACTAATATTTTTTATAGATCACTATGGGACATACTATCCTATAATGTCCCTCCACACAATAAGTGGTACACCAAATACTTGGTTGTGGTGGTGTATGTTTATTATGTGGTACCACAAAATCATCTCCTTTCATCTATATCTCTTGTTCTAGTGTTAGTTTTATAATTCCAACTATAATGTTTACACATTGTCTTCTAATGAGGTGTCTATATCTCTTCTCTAAGATTGTTATTCTAGTCTTGATGCCATTTCTAATGTTTCCATAAATGTATTGAACTTTTTTCCATCTAAGTTGGTGCAGAGATGAGGAATTAAGCTAGATATAAACCATTTTATTCTTTATTTTTCATTGAGAGGTTACTCTACTTTCAACACTATAGAATTAATCCACTGGTCATAATCTTTCATAGATTCCTTCTCTTTCTAAATCAGTTCCCTCATTTTTCTAACAATCGCTAATGGTATATCTAGGTAGTGAAAATCACCCTTAAATGTTTTTTAGACATCAGCCCATGTAGTGGCATATCCTGAGTAAGTCTTCATGTACCACTTAAGTACATCATCTGTTAATGTCCCAACAAAATCAGATAGCCTTACCCTTTCATTGATAATGTTATGAATTCTCTAATATGACTAATACGAATAAATGTTATTATGCATCCTTTGTGTATTTAACAAAAAATGGTAAATCCATCATTTTATGTTCCGTTTTAGTGTCTAATATGTTTTATGAGTACCACTACTAGGATTAACATCATTATCTAATTTCCTTTTGTACTTGTTGACCAAATTTGACTTTTTAGTCAAATTAGGGCACCTATATGAAAAAACTTGATTTTTTTGGTCTATAGGGGGTCTAATATTTTGTTATAAGGTGTTTCATGAGTTATTTGATGTAATTTAATATTGTATTACCTTTGTTAATTAGTTCTCTAGGTTTGTTTATCATTTTTAGGTCATTTACAGGTCAAAATAGGTGCATTTAATGCTTTGTATGGGTTCTTTGGAAAATGTGCAAATTATAAATGTTGATTTAATGTAACATGTGTCCATATATATCTTATTAAACTAAAAAAACTGACTAATTGTAGGTTATTCAAGAGAAAGAGTAGTTTTCTAATGAAATAAGAAGAAAAGGGCACTTGTATAGGCTCTTTGGAAAGTGTGCCATTTTAAAAATGTTTAAATGTGACTATACACCTTCCCCAAGATCATTTCCACATTTTAATAATTTTTAAGTTCCATTTTGATCCCAAAACCATTCATCTCCATTTCAACCCTTTTTGGCATACAAAAGTAACTTACAGGTTTTTGTTTGGTACAAACAACTCATGACATTTCAAGAAAAATAATTTAGGGAGGTTTCTTTTAAAATATAATACATTAATTTAATAATGAATTTTTTTTATTTTTTTCAATTTTTCTTCATTAACCATCCATTTGAAGTTGATTTTTTAGATTTACCTGCTCATCTGTGTACCCTACAAGTTCTGCTTTATTTTGGAAGATTTCATACAATCCAACTTATGAGATTACTTCTATGGAATTTTATAATCCTTATAAAATTATTACCACACTTGGTTTCATGTTTAATAAGGTTTTTATGAGTAAACCATCTAAATTTTTTTAAAGAGAGGCACTTTGGATGTAATGGGTAGTTTTTCATCACTTTCAGGTTGTCATGTATTGTAAGTAATTCTAGGGGGTGGTGTTGGTGTTTTATTGATATTTTAAAACTTATATTGCCTTATTATTCACATTTAATATTAATTCTCCAAGGCATTCTCATGATTTTCAAACTCCATGACACCCAAGCAATCACTTGATGGTCTTCATTGCTCTATCCCAAGTGTACACAAGTGACTTTAAGGTTGAAAGGAGTGTGTTGAAGCTAGTTTCAAGGTGTCCTTGATGAATTTCATGGTTTGAAGGTTTAAAAGACAAATTGAGTGGTCTCAAATATGTTCCTTGTCATTTTTATTACCCAAATCTACACCTTGCCTAAATATACTTAGCCCATGCACATACATAGGGGTTCTTGGGTGATGTCATACCATGATAAGGACATTGGAAGTGGTGTCAATATATTAGGAGATATAAATAATACATTTTAGAAGTGGTTTGACTCATAAATCAAGATATTCAATACAATATTCATCAAATCCATACCTTGCCTACCCCTTTCTTTTCATTATTTGTGTATTAAATGGCCACCTACATGTGGTATAGATAGGGGATGAGGTATTCATTAAAGGTGTTGAAGCAAAGATGAGACCCTTTTCAAGTATTTACAAGATAGGGGAGAATTATACACATGTTTTAATTAGTTTAAGGGTTAATCAATAGTGTGAGACTATTCAAAAAGGTAGTGAATTGTTACAGGCCTATTCTCCCTAAATTGGTGAAATAGAGGTCTGGAGATGTTTTGAGATTATCCTAAAACATGAGGGTAAGGGTCTCAATGCACCTAAAAATGTCAATCATCTTGACTTTAGTGTATACTAGGGCCATGAAAATTTTGAGAGTAAGATACTAAGTCGAAGATTGAATTGAAAAGCCTCAAATATATCCTCAAACCCATAAAATACCTTAGTAATATCTACAGGCCTGAGAAGGAGGATGAACCCTTATTTCACTCAAAGTTAAAATTTGACCTTTCAAATCATATTTTGAAGGTTTAAAATGACTTAAGGAGTTTTATCAACCTAAGAGAAGGGTGAAAATAGGGTAAATCATCAGGTTTAATCACAATAAACTCCATGTCTATACAATAGAGCCCAAATAGTGACCTAAAGCTAGTGGTACTTTTAGTCTAACCTAGTGAGGTCATAATCTTGATTATGCAAACACTTTTGGGGAGATGAACATGAAAATGTTTGGAAATAATAATAGGTCAATGTTATAAAAATAAAAAATACCTTATAAACCAATACAAACTCTATAAATTACCTTATAGGACCTAAAAGTAACCTAAAACTAAGGCATGAAAATACAGTCAAGTAGAGTTTTGAAGGGCAGGTAGGGGTCAACTTGTGGTATAGGTATTTTAATGATTTTAAGATTATTTAAATGAATTTATGTGCATTAAACCAAAAAATTGAGTCCTTATAAACTTCAAATAAGGCCTTTTTAGACCATATACATCTACAATAGGGTCCATATTTCTCAACATAGTCAACTGCAACTCTTGAGGAATAAGGCCCATGTGAAGTGTTAGGAGGGTGAAGTAGTAGTTGGGTTGATATAATGAAATAATAAACACCTTATTGACCTCAAGGATCCAAAATTAAGGTCTAAAAACATCATCACTTAGTCCTATAGGCCTTCTTGCAATCCAAATTCCACTTACATCAGGCAAGTTATATAAAAACACTCAATTTTTGGTTCCTTGGAAAGTTTTGAAGCCAAAACATATGACCAGGAGATAAAAATTGATAGATAGAGTCTATACCACTTTGGTAATAATATAAAATGTTCACTTTTCCTAATAATATAGGGGATATGTCCTCTATTCTATCTCAGATAGAGGGTAGTCCCCTCAATGCAAAGATAGGCAAGTTTAAGGAGAAGAGGTGCTAAGGAAAGTTAGAGGTGGATTAGACATAGAAGGAGGTTTGTAAAGTTGAATAATACCTAAAAAATAATGGATAACCTTCAATAGAGAGAAGAAACCAAACAAGTGGCCTATAACACCTAAAGTTATAGTCAAGAAGGCTAGGCAAAGAATAAGCCTAAAAGGCCAATTAAGGGTCACTTGTAATTTTAAGTCTAGGTATGTTTGGTGGTATGTTATAACATGTTTTTATGGTATTAATAGGTATGTTAAAGATATTTTCGACCACGTAAAACTACTAGGAACTCACATTGAGCTTCAAAAGACAAAATAGTCTTAAGGGCAAATATACAAGCCTAATGCCCCAAATGGAAGGCCACTCACACTTTTAGACCTAGAAGTGATTTCTACCCTATTAGAACATGTTTTTAGGATGAATAAAAATATTTTATATCTCTTAGAGTGAAAGGTAATCATCATTTTGGCCATTTTTTGGCTTAGAGACAAATTCAACCTTGCAAGAAGACCTAAAACAAGCCTGAGTAGTAGTCATTTTGAGATGCTCATATCTTTGTTGAAGCTATGAATGAGAGATATAAGATTTATGGGATGTTGTAAAGGGTATTATAGGCCATATTTTTGTAAATTTTTATAAATTTTTAGGTCTAAAATTTATGAACAATTGTTAAGAGTGAATATTATCCTAAAACCCTTGCAAACCCTTGCTAGTGACTTGATGAAGAAGATTGAGTTGGTTTGATATCTAGATGGCATAGTTATCTCTTTAGACATTTTGAAACTTGTATAGGACTCATTAAATATTCTCCAAGATATTTTTTTTGTATTTACTTGTATGGACAAGGTACAAAATAGGGGTTTTCTCATTATTTTGTGTTGTGTAAGCTACAAAAGGAGTTAAGAGATGAAACAATTTTTTTTGGAAATATTGAGACATTTAATAACTCATAATAATAATTTAATGTCCTGAAACAACTCTTACGTGTCTCAAATATGTCCTTAAACTCATACAGTCAAAATTGGCCTATTGAGCAAGCTAGAAAAAAGAGAAGAAAACTTTACTTGAACTGATTTTAAAGCTTTCCTGATGTTTCCAAGGCCATGGAGGGTATTGAAAATTGTAAAACACTAAATTTTATGTATTTTCATGGAAAAATGAAGCCAAATTTGAAGACAAGTGTGAAAGGTGCATGAGAAAGAGGTTTCTTAGAGTACAGTTGATGATGGCTCTCTAATAGATAATTCTAGAAGACCAAGCATGAAACCAATACATGAAGAGGAATTTATGAGATCCTCCCATTCCATTAAAATAATTGGACCTTCACTTATTAGTTACAAGTCACTCAAATATCCTTAATCATGAAGGTAGTTTTATATGCAAGAAAATGAATTTTAGGCCACTTTACAAGAGTTTGATGACTTGTATTGACACTTGGACCTCCTGACCTTGAATGGATCACCTCATATTTCTCTCACATGCACAATTAAATCCTTATATTAGCTTGAAAAGTGTCCATTATGACCTTTGGACTTCTCTTCTCTCTCTCTCTCTCTCATATTTTATCTCACTAACAAAAACCAACATTTAAATAAACCACACCAAGTAAAGTCATGAAAGAGGTAACACTTAGTCATTGTATTGGATGATCCACCTAAGTATGGTAAATCCCTACTCATTTTTATACCTTTTGATCAATAAAATAACTAATTATTACCTCTTTCAAGACTTTACTTAGTGTGTTCTACTTGACTGTTGGTTTTGCTTAGTGAAGATTAGGGATTCCTTAACAAGTTGTCACATTCTTTCACCTATTTGTAGCCTCTTCTTACAGGGTATATGAAGTGTTCTAGGATATGTACATGTTTAATTGAGTTTGTATTTTCATCAGTTACATTTAAGGCCTCTTCTATATTCCTCCTATAACAATACATTCTACATAACCTCATAATGTAATATTGATGCAAGAAAACTTGGATTGGAAATGTGTATTTTTTGGTTAGTTTTTTTGGCCTCAAGTGTAGAATGAAATTGGTTCGAAATCATCAAATTGATTTGGTGTATCACCTATTCAGTTTATATTTTATTTTATTTATCTCTCTCCCTTTTCACCCCCCCTACCAAGTTAGTATTAGTAGTAAGTCTAAGTGGTACATCAAGGGGGCTAGCCCTATCTAGAGATTCACCTCACTTTTAGGCTACCCACAAACCTAGAGGTGTTTCCATTATGCCACTTAGATGGGGATAATTAAAATATCTCCTTATAAGGTGAAATCCAATTGAAAATAGTTTTTGTCACACTCGATGGGACTCTTGTTCCAAGAGATTGAGAGATTTTTGGTGTTGTCTCTCAACAATCAACCTTTGAAGGCATCTATCAAAGCATCAATGGAAGCTCCAAAGTTGTATTAGTTGGTCCATAAACCCAAGTTATTATTTAAATAATGATGATAACTTGATGTTTATATTCATGTTTTCAATGAAGATTCATGGATGACTTTGGTGTTGAGTTTTTCTGTGTACAAGTTGGTGAGACATTTCAAGCTTGTGCTTTTCCTTATCAATATGAGAAGGTCTTTAGCCAATCTTGTCATGATCATTATCAACATAAAATTGAATTTCATCAACCTTAATATGCTCCTTGTCATCCCACACATGAATTATATTAGTCCTATAACCAGCCTCTTTAACATGTTTCTCATAGTTCACCTATTTATTCTTCAACTCCATTCATTTCTACCTTCAAGCAAACACTCTTAGGATATGAAAAGTACATGTTAAATCTTGATACCTTGAAATGATGTGGCCAATTAGTCCCTAATCAGTCCATCTAATAAGTGATAAATTCTTTATATTTAGTTAATAGAGAGTGGGAACCTATTGAGAGAGCCAATTGGCAAAGGCTCGCAAGTGAGATGCTTGATGTGAGTGGCCTAGTGTTTTCCTTGGAGGATAAGCTAGGAACTCATGAAAGGAAATCTTACCAAAGTTATCAACATTTTTACCCACTTTCCCAAACCCATACACATGAATTATACCAAGCTTATCAAGGTCATCCTCTTCTTAATTAGTTGGAGGAGAGTATTGAAATAAGAAGTCTTGTGTTTGAAGTCAATATTGATAGGTAGATTGAGTTAGCTAACATGCATATCAGTAGTCTATGTTGGTAGAAAAAGAAGTGGATTTAAATACCTATTTTTCCTCTCACCTACCATCCCCACTACATCAAAAATATATCTCTAATACTAAAATCCCAACCTAGAGCAAGATAGTAGAATCATGGGGAAAGAAAGAGGAGAAACACATTATTGAGTGTGAAGTGGAAAATGAAGTTAACCCTTTGCAAGCCCCTCCCACCCTTCCTCAATAAGCCTATTGTTCTCCATGTAAAACCTCTTGCACTTCTCCTTATCATGATGATTCATATGATCTCCAAGAAAGACTCTTTTAAGAGAACCTAACCAAGAAAATTGAAGAGTTAGAGGTAAAGATGAAGTTTCTTAGTCAAGGTGAGATGGAAGGTTTAGACCCAATAAAATATCCTTTGCCTAAACACACCCCATAAACCCTTCATCAAGAGATTTCTAAAGATAATTTTGATGTGAATGAAGTGTTGGTCAAGTGGAGGGAAAAGAATAAAGTGGTTTTGGACCAAGGTTTGCCTCCTCTTCCTCATGAGCTTTCAAAATAACCCCTTACATTCCATTCCCAATCTAATTTTGAGTTATATGTGCCACCTCTACCAACTAATTCCTCTTTCCCTCACCCTATTACCCTTTGTATTGATGTGTTAGTGGTATGGTAACCTAAAGAGGATAAATTGGTTGATAAAGAAAGAGAACTCTTGCTTGAAGAAAATCTACCTCCTTAGTAGCCTCATTAGGCTAGATCACCAGATTTCAAGATGCCTAGCCTTAACATCACTAGGGAAGACATGGAAGAAGAGCCTATCTTGGTAGAAGTACATGAAGAAGATAAATCTCAATCCATAGCTGATCAATAAGACCTCATAAGTGATTATGAGGAAGAGATTATCATAAAAAAACCCCCTTGATCAACAAAAAGATAATTCACAAGCTTTTGCCTCCATTTTTGAAGAGATGTATATCCATGAAGAAGGTGAAAAAGACTTGAAGAAAGAGATACATGAAGAACACTCCATGTCTGATCATGTGGTTGTATATGATCATTTTAAGTTTGAATAGGTAGTGGTTCTATAAGAAAAGGAAGACAAAGATGATTGATAGCTACAAATAGAGCTCTTTCAAGAGCTTGAAGAGTTTTGCCAAGTTGAAGGCCAAGTGTATGAAAAGGTGAGTAAGGTGTCTTACATGAAATAAAATGACCAAGATTCGGAAGAGTTTTAGAATATCCTTCATGAACTAGAGGAACTTATAGCTGAGAAGAGACCTAGACTTGTTGAGAACACTATGGAGGACAAGAAAACATGCCTTATTTGAATCACTATATAAAGTCATAATTGATGGATCATATGAGGAGTTTGAAGCTATTTTTATGAAATAATAATTCATTTCCTTAGTCAATCTACTTATATCTACCTAGCTCTTAATTAATATCAATCCAATGAAGTTGGAAAACATCATTGAAAAGTTGGAGGCATTAATGCTTAAAGTGAAGATAATATATGCCTCATTCAATCCTTATTATCATGAAGCAAGAAGAGTCTCAAGCTTTCTTAGGTTTTTATTTTTATATAGTAGTTACTCATGTTTCTCTTAAGTGCTTTAGGCACATGTGTTTTGTCTTCTTATGTGTTTGCTTTCTTGTGTGTGTCCTTTGTTTTGTGTGGTTGAGGTAGTCTTTTAGTTGTCTTATCTTGGTCATTGGTCAAGGTATCATTATTTTTATTAGTCATTATATGAATTCATAATCAAAATGAACTGATAAGGCAACTGGTCAAGTTAGTATAGCAAGCATACTACCCTTATGAGTCACCAATTTATTGACCAAATTTGACTTTTTAGTCAAATTAGGGCACCTATAAGTGAAAATTTGAGTTTTTAGGTCTATATGGGGTCTAATATCTCGTTATAAGGTGTTTCATGGGTTATTTTATGTCATTTAATGTTGTACTACCTTTGTTCATTAGTTCTCTAGGTTTGTTTATCATTTTTGGGTCATTTAGAGGACAAAATAGGTGTATTTAATGCTTTGTACGGGTTCTTTAGGAAATTTGAAAGTTATAAATTCTTATGTCATGTACCATGTTTCCATATATATCTTAGGAAACTAAAAAATTTGACAAGTTTTAGGTTATACAAGAGAAAAAGTAATTTTCTAGGGAAAGAAGAAGAAAATGGCACTTGTACAACCTCCTTGGGAAATGTGCCACTTTAAAAATGTTTAAATGTGACTATACACATTAAAAAATATAATTCACATGTTTTAAATGATTTTTAAGTTCCATTTTTATCCCAAAACCATTCATCTCTTTTTCATCCCTTATTGGCATACAAAAGTAACTTGTAGGTTTTTGCTTGGTATGGATAGCTCAGGATGTTTTAGGGAAAATGATTTTATGAAGTTTTTTGAAACTCCAATACCTAAATTTAAATATAATAAGTTTGAATTTTTCTTAAATATGATTCATGAACCATCTATTTGAATTTAACTATTTAGATTTGCCTACTCATCTGTACACCCTCCAATTTTTGCTTTATTTTAGAAGATTCTGTACAATTCAAATTTTAAGATTTATTCCATGTAATTTTAAATCCTAATAAAATTCTTCCCAAACTTTTTTTCATGTTTAATAAGGATTTGATGAGGAAACCATCTCAAATTTTCAAGGATAGGCACTTTGGATGCAATGGGTAGTTTTTCATCACTTTCAAGTTGTCATGTTTTGTTAGAAGTTCCAGGGGGTGGTGTTAGTCTCCTATTGATGTTTTTAAACTTATATTTCCTTAATATTCACCTTTAATATTCATTATCTAAGGCATTATCATGATTTACACACTCCATGACACCCAAGTAGTCACTTGATGCTCTTCATTGCTCTATCCCAAGTGTACACAAGTGACTTCCAAGTTGGAAGAAGTGTGTTGAAGCTAGTTTTAGGGTGTCCTTGATTAATTTCATGATTTGAAGGTTTAAAATCCAAATTGAGTTGTCTTGAAGATGTTCCTTAGCATGTTTCTTACCTAAATCCATACCTTACCTACATATACTCAGCCCATACACATACATAGGGGGTTTTTGGGTGATGTCATGTCATGATAAAGACATTGGTAGTAGTGTAAAACTCTTAGGAGATATAAATAATACATTTTAGAAGTGGTTTGACTCACAAATAAAGATAGTCAATATAATGTTCATCAAATCCATACCCTGCCTACCCCTTTATTTTCATTGTTTGTGCATTGAATGCCAACCTATAGGTGGTATAGAAATGGGATGAGGTATTCATTAAAGGGTGTTGAATAAAATATGAGACCTTTTTCAATTATTTACAAGATAATGAAGAATTATACACATGTTTGAATTAGTTGAATGGTTAATAAATAGTGTGAGACTATTATAAAAGGTAGTGAATTATTACAAGCCTATTCTCCCTAAATTGGTGAAATAAAGGTCTAGAGAATTTTTGAGATTATCCTAAAACATGAGGGTAAGGGTCTCAAGGAACCTAGAAAGGGTAATCATCTTTCCTTTAGTGTATACTAGGGCCATACAAAGTTTGAGAGAAAGATACCAAGTGGAAGATTGAAGTGACAAACCTCAAAGATACCATCAAACCCACTAAAATACCTCAGTAATATCTATAGGCTTAAGAGGGAGGATGAACCCTTATTTCACTCAAAGTTACAATTTGACCTTTCTCATCATGTTTTTAAGGTTTAAAATTATTTAACAAGTTTTATCAACCTAAGATCAAGGTGAAAGGAGGGTAACTCATCATGGTTTTTCACAAGCAATTCCCTGTCCATATAATAGAGCCCAAATACTGACCTAAAGCTAGTGGTACTTTTAGTCTAAGCTAGTGAGGTCATAATCTTGATTATGCAAACACTTTTGGGGAGATCAACATGAAAATGTTTGGAAATAATACGAGTTAAAGGTTATAAAATTCAATAAGGATTTATAAACCCCTATAAAATTTTGAAATTATTGTACAAGACCTAAAAGTAACCTATAACCAAGGTATGAAAATACAGTTAGGTAGAGTTTTTGAAGGGTAGGTAGGGGTCAACTTGTGGTCTAGGTGTTTTAAAGATTTAAATATTATTTCAATGATTTTATGACCCTTAAACATGAAAATTTAGTCCTTATAAACTTCAAATAAGGACCTTTTAGACCATATATATCTACTTTAGGGTCCATATTTCTCAACACAGTCAACTACAACTCTTGAGGAATAAGGCTCATGTGAAGTGTTAGGAGGGTGAAGTAGTATTTGGGTTGATTTAATTCAATCATAAACACCTTAGTTACCTTATGGATCCACAAGCAAGGTCTTAAAACATCATAACTCATTCTTATAGGCCTTCTTGCAATCTAAATTCCACCTACAGTAGGTAGGGTATACAAAAACACTCAATTTTTGGTTGCTTGGAAAGTTTTGAGACCAAAAATATGACCAAGAGATAAAAAATTTTAGATAGAGTCTCTACCACTTGGGGAACACTATTAAATTTTCACTTTGATTAAGAAGATATGGTAGATATCCTATGTTCTATCTGAGATAGAGGGCACTCTCCTCAATGCAAAGATAGGCATGTTTAAGGAGAAGAGGCGTTAGGGAAAGTTAGAGGTGGTTTATAAATATAAGGAGGTTTTTAAAGTTTAAAAATACCTAAAAAATCATGGATAACCTTTTATAGATATAAGAAACCAAATAGGTGTCCTAAATCACCTAAAGTTACAGTTAAGAAGGCTATGCAAGGAACAAGCCTAAGAGGCCAATTAAGGGTCACTTGCAATTTTAAGTCTAGGTAATCTTGGTGGGATGTTATAAAATGTTTATAGGGTATTAAAAAGTATGTTCAAGATATTTTTTACTAAGGAAAACTACCAATAACTCACATTGAGCTTCAAAAGACAAAACATGCCTAAGGGAAAAATACAAGCCTAATGCCCTAAATGGAAGGCCACTCACACTTTTAGACCTAGAAGTGATTTATACCCTATTTAAACATGTTTGGAGGATGACCAAGAAGATTTTTGAGCTCTCAGATTGCAAGGTAAAGATCAAGAAGGCCATTTTTTGGCTTAGAGACCAACTCAGCCTTATAAGAAGACTAAAAATAAGCCCGAGTAGTCATTTTGAGATGATTATATCTTTGTTGAGTATATGCATGGGAGATATAAGAGTTATGAGGTATTTTAAGGTGTATTATAGGAAATATTTGTGTATTTTTTTCTCAAGTTGGATATCCCAAATTTATAAACAATCATTAAGAGTGAAGACTAGCCTAAGACCCTTACAAACTCTTGCTAGTGACCTGATGAAGAAGATTGAGCTAGTTTGCTATCCATATGGCATATGTATCTCCTAATACATTTTTTAAATTTTATATGAATCCTTAAATATAATCTAGGATCTTTCTTTTGTATGGACTTATATGGACAAGGTACAGAATAGGGTTTTCTCACTATTTTATGTGTTATGTAGGCTACAGGAGTTAGGAGATGAAACAAAGTTTTTTAGAAATATTGAAACTTTTAATGACTAAAAATATCAATTTAATATATTTAAAAAACTCCTAAGTGTCTCAAACATGTCCTTGAACTCAGCCAGTCGAAATTGGCTTATTGAGTGAGTTAGAGAGAAGAGAATAAAAATTCACCTGAACTGATTGTAAAGTTTTCCTAATGTTTCCAAGGCCATCTAGGGTCTTCACACTTGTTAACAACTAAAATTTATATATTTTAATGAAAAATTTAAGCCAAATTTTAAGACAAGTGTGCAAGGTGCATGAGAAAGAGGTTTTCTAGAGTGCAGGTGATGATAGCTCTCTATCGAATGATTCCAGAAGACCAAACATGAAAAAAAAATATGGAGGGTCATGTATGATATCCTCCCCTTATATTACAATCATTTTACCTACCCTTTATTAGATACAAGTCACTCAAATAGGCCTAATCATGAAGGTAATTTTATATGCAAGAAAAGGAATTTTAGGCCACTTAGTAAGAGTTTAATGACTTGTATTAACAATTAGACCTCATAACCTTGTATTAAATACTTTTATCAGATTTAAAAGTTTCCATTATGACCTTTGGACTTCTCTCTCTCTCTCTCTCTCTCTCTCTCTCTCTCTCTCTCTCTCTCTCTCTCTCTCCTCTCTCTCTCTCCTCTCTCTCTC